>JARGCV010000085.1:2405000-2977500 GCA_034064705.1 Bothrops alternatus
GGATATTATGCACATTTTAGAGATATTTATTTGTTGAAAATTAAACTGGGCATGACCTTCATGGCTTTCTTTTATCCCCAGTCTAGAGAAAAGATGAAAGCTTAATCAAATTTGTCTTGGAATAATCTCTCCCTACAATAGCCAGACTCTTGCTTCTCCCAAACAAAGCCTAACATTAAAACCTCATACCATGTTATATTTCAACCTAAGAACACTGCAGAGCTGCTTATTGTCTTGTCACATTGAATGGATGCATTGGTTCCTTCTTTAAAAGTTTGAAATAAATCAAGCTGTTAATATGTGTTTTTTAAAAGAATGATATGGATAGAAACTTTCCACATATTTTATCTGAACTTTTCATTCAGCACTGCCTAAATAAAGCTAATTAAAATTATTCATTTATATATTTCTGAATTAATTCCTCTTGCTTATATTTTTTGGCACAAAATATAACAATATGCATTTCATTTTTGAATTATTTAATACATATATACTGTACATTCTTGGGTAAAAAATAAATTTCTCTTAAGTAGGAAATAGGATTTTGGACTTTGAGTCATATATAATATTTATCTGTCTGATTTTACAAAGTAGAGTGTTCTTTTTGAAAGCATCCAGAGAATTGTAGATAAAAACAACCAAAGTAGAGAGATCCTTGAAATTATGATCAATGGAAAACACACTGGTCATTTGATCACAGGCTTCCCAATCTGTGGTGAAATATACTGAACTTTCATTTCAAATTGAGTTGTTATGTTTAAATATGCACATCTCCATATCAATTTAGAGATGAATAATTTATGCATTGAGTGCTTTTTTGTGTGATAAGCAAGTGGCCAATCTTGTATCATGTTCATCCTTCTACCAATGGGAGCCAAAAGAATGACTGAAAACTGAAAGCAATTTTGAAAGATTCTTCAGCTTTTATCAATGAAGCAATGAAAGTGAAGTCAGAAAAAAAACCACCTTCTTTTTATTGCACTCTTATTTCTTTTTAAAATAGCATGCTGACTTTGTTTTAGGCACCAAAAGAACTTGAGATACATCACTAAAGATCAGAAAAAGGAATTATGTTCTGTGAAATATTATTTTGATCACATAAGGCTTCTTCACTTTCTCTCATATTCATTTTTGGGAAAAAGAAACTCCAAAATGTACTTTAATCATATGCTATATCAAATACCAGCAGTAGAGGGAAAAGAGGAGGAAATTTAATCAATGGATCTAATTTGATTATTTTGTTCCAGGCTTCTACCTCATAGAAAATTAGGAAAAATACTAAAATGCTCTTTTAAGTAACAAATGGTAATTTTAATTTGAATGTGTAAAATTTCTAAAACTAGCTTTAATATTTTAAAGATGACAGCACATGATTTTGATTGGTAGGAAATTAATGATCAAATATCTTGGTGGATTACAAAGAAAACTGTAAATTAATAAAAATTATTTAATTGATTCTAGAAAACAATGCTAAATCACTGTGACCATTCAACTGATTTTATTATATACCCCTTGGAGTCTGAAAAGATAGTCCTACCGTTAAGTTGAATTAAACAACTGCCTCGAAGCAGCACATTTAAATGAACTTCAGAGAGAAGGAGATACAGCATGCTTGTACTTGATATGTCAGAATAACATATCAAGTGTTGGCTTTGTATTTGAGGAAGGGGAAGGCCATTTCCTATGTGGCTCTGGGTTTTTGGTAGACCAAGATTGCTTGAATATGTTCAAAATTTCTGTACCTCCCTGTGAAGAAGTCTTGATCTTCCTGGGGGGATAAAGGAACCTGGGAAGACCACTTTACAGAGACACAAGGGAGGGTACGCGTAATGACATAAGAGAAGAATTTAGGAGCAAGGACCTTTAATAACTCTGTCTATTCACCTAAGGAACCTATTTAGATTAGTTGAGAAATTAAAAAAAAAACCTGGAAGACATATGTGGAATTCCCTTAACCAACTTGCTCAGACTGAAGAAGCTACTTTGTGTTGTGATTCCGTGCCAGCCTGTGCTCGCAACAGCGGAGTCGTAGCAATCTGAGGAGGAGGTGGAGGAGGCATTTGAAGGGCCATCAGGGGTAGAGGGAGGCTTGGATGAATTACAGGACTCACGGTTTGATGCAGAGCCTGGGCCCTCCAGTCGTGTTCCTGATGAAGCTCAGCTGTGTGAGGAGAATGAGTCAGACTCGGAGGACTCACACCTGATGGATTTACTAATTGATGCTCGCACACGTCATCAATTAGCGAGAGTAAATCAGCAGCAGTCAATACGGTAAATCCAGAGTAAAAGGAGAAGGCAATGAGAGACAATGCCTTGGGACTGCTGAATAAAGGGAGGAGGTATGGGTGGTGCTGGTTGCTGAAGGCAACCATTTGCAAAGTGCTTCTTGGCATCCTGGTCTGTTCGTCTTGCTTGTGACTTCTCTGCTGTTTGCATCGTGTTTTCTTGGGGACTATTTTTTTCCTTTGGACTTGAGTTTTGCTGTTTGTGTTTTGACTTTTTGACAGGTTTGTCACCCATATTAAAAGGGGTTTGTTTTCTTTTAAAGTCTCCAGCCTATTGTATCAGCAGGGGTTTGGTCCTTGTGCCTTTAACAAGGACGGCAATAGACTGGGATAGAACACTTTGATAAGCTGCAAAATTAGGAGAAGGAGGGGAAGGAGTCCAGTTGCCATGATTTAATTTCCAGACATTGCTGAGGCAGATAAAATTCAATATGGCAGTTTAATTTGATAATTAGCACTGATTTAGAAAATGAGACCATAGACCAAGCTGGCGTTACAAACATATATGCCATCTTGCTCAGACTCTAGGGAGGCAACCACATTCTACCTAATGGGAAAGCTAATCAGGGCAGAACATTAGTCATACATATTATTTCTATAGAACAACATCACCCTCTCTCACTCCTAGTTCTAAATGAATATAAATTTACTATTTTATGATTAACATCAAGATCAGAAAGAACATGCTGTATACCTGTCAAAAAGTTATTCCGGAGCATGTCTGTTATAAAACATTTGCTGTGTATATTAAACCTATGCAGTGAATTAAGGCAACTGATGGAGAACTAAATGAATATTTTCTTCTTTCACCTTAATCTGGTAGATTAAGAACTAGAATTCCAAGTTTGTGAAATATAAAAGATTTACATTATTTCCTGGAATTCATTTCCCAAATGAATAATTTGAGCTACAGCAAAATAAGAGGCAGTACTTTTTATACAATTGAGTAATTTTCTGATAATCATCACATTTTAAAAATAACCTTACTGTTTTCAGAAGAACATATTATTCCAGGCCTTTGATCCCTGGGAATAGGCATTAAAACAGGGATGTCAAACTGCCACCCCACGGGCCGGATGTGTCACATGGAAGCCGCGCCCACCCCAGTTCTGGCAATGGGAAAAAAGTCGTGATACATCATGACATGTCACATGTCGCAGCGAGTTTGACACTCTGCATTAAAATGTTTCCCTTTCCTGAGACAGAAACAATGGACATTCCCATGTAAGCATCAGAAATCATTCTTCCCATGTTAGAAAATTGAAAGAGAAGACCCCCCAAAGGGACATTGTAGTAGCTGAGCCATCATTACGTTGCAAACTGAGGAAGAATCAATATATAAAATGCCCTGCTCCATTTATTTGCAATCTGAGGAAACACTTTTATTTTATAAAAGAAGATTAGTCTCTGTTTCGCCCTGCCAACTTGTTGCCATTGGATTATTTCTTTCTTTCAAGGACTGCCCACTTCTGTCAGCCACAGTAAGTAGACCAGGCCAGAAAATCAACTCCACAGGATGGCTAAAACTACCTTTACTGAGCTTGGCTACAGTAAAAGAATCTTGCAAGTCTGATGGTACTGTCAGAACCCTACGTATTTTGTATTTCCTCCTTATACCTTCATTTTTCAGGTTCTGCCATTTATATGAGGGGAAGGGGCACCTATGGGTGTTCTGCAGTATACTTCCTTTGCTTTGTTCTATCCTCTTTGAAGTATCTTCCTTGGGGTGAGAAAGGAATGTGCCTCCGGCCATCTGCCTTATCTCCAGGCAAAGGGAAGAAGCCGCGGAGAAACCTGACAGCCTTGAGAATAGGCGCCTTATTGGTTCTTTCCCACAACAATTTGACACTTATGGATTGGCTCAATTTAAATCAGCTGGATGGACTGTTGGGATGGGGTTTGAAGGGGTTCTTTTAATGTAACGTCTCGCATGGGAAATCCTCATATGCTGCCTTACTCTCCTGCTATCAATACATTCCAATAAAAGTTCCTGTTGAGACAATGCAAGTTTCAAGAGTTCTACTTTCCTGGGAGGCTTAACTGAGGCAGATCCTTAGAGGTACTGTTCTTCGTCCCTTTATACACCAGTGAATCAGGCAGGCATCCTCCTGAGCCAGTATTATCATTTTTTTTTTCTCTATGCAGTATTATTTTTTTTTTCAAAAGACTGATGTTTCAGCATTTTTTGCCTACATAGCAGTTATTGCATATTTCCATTAGGATTATCTCCTTTATTCTTTATTCAGTTCCATAGCACTGTAAATTACACTGTAAGAATATGGTTAGCCTGACATGCACTTTTTTTCCCTACAAGTATTAGAAAAAAACGATGGAATTTTTGTAAGGGTTTGAAATTTTCCCCTATCCCACCAGCCATTGGATAAGATGATGATAAGCCTGTCCCAAAATGAATTTGATTCAGAAAGTGTTGTGGCTTTTGCCTTGGTTATCTTGCATTGTGTATTTGTTTTGGTTTTTTATATGTTTTAACTGTATGCAAATCACCCACATCACTGTGTGCAAATTGGGAATCATAAAAACAAATAAACATATTTGCTCCTGGGAAAGATTGCCTGGTGCCTGGTATGCTGTATCTCCAATACGAAGACCCTACATGAATTCAATATACAGAGCTGCAACTGTACTACTTAAACAGGGTTTTAGTTCTTTAAGGGCTGGTGAAGACATGATGTGACTGCTTGACACATTTTTCATAGCTTTGATGGAAAGCAAAATATCCCTGCTTCTATTTTCTACATGCAACAAAGAGCAAATGGAAAATACACAGTGCATAAATCACCCGCTATGAATATTGTCAGATGGCAAAATTCAATGTGCCCTTAAGTTGTCCTTTGTTTTCACTCTTACTTGTGCATACGCATATGCTAATTTCTCCTTGCAGTAGTGCCCTGTCTACTGCAATATGTACATGGTGCTGCAGCTATTATAGTCAAAATCAGATTTTTTAATATTCAGAACAAAATAAAAGAACTGAACTGGATACTTACAGCAAAGCAATATGCACAGTAGTACTGCTGCTGCTGTAGTCTTTAATGAAACAAAATAGCAGTAGCACTTAGACATATATACCACCCCATAGTGCAGCAGTTCTCAACCTGTGGGTCGCGACCCCATTTGGGGTCGAACGACCATTTCACGGGGGTCGCCAAACACTGCAGTCCGCCATTTTTTGGGGGGGTCGGCCATTTTTTTTGGTCGGCCATTTTTTTCCCCTTTGCGATGTGGGCTGTCGTGCCGTGCATGTGCAATGCGGGCCGTCGTGCCATGCATGCATGATGCGGGCCGTTGCGCCGCACATGCATGATGCGGGCCATCGCGACGTGCATGCGCGATGCACCCGGCCGGGGTCGCGCCACGCTTGCACGGTGCTGGCCGGGGTCGAGCCCCGGAAAAGGTTGAGAACCACTGCCATAGTGCTTTATAGCCATCTCTAGGTGGATTTCAATGTCAGCATATTGTTCCCAATAATCTGGGTCCTCATTTTACCAACCTTGGAAGAATGGAAGTCAACCTTGAGCTCGTCAGGATCGAACTCCTGGCAGTGTGCAGAATTAGACTGCAACACTTCATTCTAACCACTGTGCCACCACAGCTCAAAAAGAAGCAACTGAAGGAGAAAAGAGAAGAGGCAGGCTTTGCATGAAGGCCATGTAGGAAGAAAAATAAGAGAACTAAATTTATATTAAGGCAGCTTCATGCCTTTAACTAAACGTCTACTAATTGGCCTATTCCATGTGTATTCTTCTAAGAGTTTTTCCTAGGATTATGAGGGAAGAGGAAAAAGTGGGTTTGGAATGGAGCTAATTTTTTGGGATCAAAAATAAGATTCTAACTACCTGTTGGTTCCATTCATTCCATCAGTTTTCTTAATTTCCAACTAAAAAATAACACACTGAAATCTTTTTTTCTGCTGCAAATCAAAATGTGAAGAGAGTTCTTTAGAGTCCCTGAAAAGTCACAGATGATAATTCATTAGTTCTATTCCTTCTAAATCATTGATGTGTACAAAGGTAAAATTAGAGGCAAATGTTTTGGAAAACATAATAGTCCATATCATGCTTTTAGGTCAATGTCTGTTTGTATCTTCTTCTGTGAATCTGTTGTAAACAGATGGAATGGTCCAATCTGGAACCACTCTGGAATGGTCCAATCTTCTGCTCTCTTGTAAGCTACTAACCTTTACTATTAACTATTTTTCTTTATTTCAATTTTTGTAATCCGTAAAAGGGAGGTAAAAATAAGAGAAACTTTCAACACTTCGCATTTCTATAATCATATGGTCTTCTCAAAACTTCCCTTTTCTATTTATCTCTTTGTTTAACCCAGTCAGCCAATCAGCTTTCTTAACAAATTTAAACATTATTTTTCCCACTGAGATATGTATTATCTTTATTTAATTCAAATAATTTAAAAAGTAGTTTAAATGAGGCAATATTCCAAATTTAATGGTTTCTTTAGTTTTAACTTTCTCATACCGAATTCCCAGTAAGCATTTTGCATTTAATGCTTTTTAAATCTTTGTAACTTGTTTCTTCCTTTTTCGCTTTAATCTTTCCTGGATCGAAGGTGCACTCACATAGGTGGTTCATTGCTCTGAATGCCTTTTTAAATTTGCTCCATTTAAATGTGCTTTAAAAGGTGAATTAGGCAAATCCAATATCCTTTAAACAAGCTTTGTGTGAGGTTCTGAGCACTATGACTTCTGGGACCTATGAAACTGATATGAGCCACCTCATAGCTTCTCCTTGTCCAGATAAGCTCAACCATATTGCCTGTCTGTCAGTCTTTGCCTCTGTGTCATACCCACTGTTTCGTGGAGTTACGCTAGTCTGCCAAGTTTCCACCCAGATGTCAACAGATTTGGATTTCTGTTTGAATCTATGCTTGACAAGGGAGGAATTCTGCTGCCTTGGGGGCATTTTATTTATTTTTCCTAAAGGAAAACATTTGCATTTATCTGTTTCAAATTTCATTATGTTATTTTCTGTCCAGTTTTCTAGCTATCAAAAATGTTCTTAAATTTATGTTTTTGTTTTAATGTGTGTGTTTGTGTTTGTGTGGCTTCATCTGTGTCTCTGTGGGTAATTATTTTAGAAAGTGCCAGAATACATTTGAAGCACTATTTTCAAATAAGTAAATTATCCATGACTTTTTCTGGGCTTATATAGTTGCTTCAAAAGCTGCCTTTGGCTATCTCGGCATGCTTACACAGCCATTTTATGTTTGGATTTTTTCCCAGTGAACTGAAATAGCAATGCATGTACATTTGTATCAAGATAACTGGTAGATACTTTTCAAGCAGCTGCACACATCTGGAGAAAAGTGCAGGTATTTTCACGATCCAAAGGAAATGCTTTATACATCCGTCAATATTTTGAAGCACAACATTTTTAAAAGATCTCCACAACCCTATTTTCCATTCCACTCCAGTTAAATTTTATTTATGAATTTAATCAGCTGTCATGGTTTCAACAGATGAAACTCTTCAAAGAACTTCGAGGCATAATAATCTTTATTCAAGTTGCATGGCTAACATTGGATGTTCTTGCTTTGACATCAGCATTCGTTGCCCAGAAAGCTTCCTTGTGTACTTTTATTTGTAGCATTGTTATCCTTAGGCACCGAGGTAAAGCTATACTCAATTTCTGTTATAATGTACTATTTGTAGAGCTAAGATATGAGCAGCTAATTTAATTTTGTAATGCTGTGCAATACATTATTTCAATGGAAGCCATCTTCACAGATTACTGAAATAATTGGGTACAGTACCAATACTGGGGGCACCTGCAGAATTTTTATGCACTTTGGCATAGATCTTTCTGTCACAATCTATTAAGACTTAACATCTTCCTTTGAACTTAACATCTTCCTCCCTCTCTGCAAAGACTAGAAGCTAATATAAAACGAAATTTATTTGCCAACCTCATGTTATAGTTGATGGCTTCAGGAAAATAAACTTTGAAGATTTTAAATTAACGATTAAGGGATAAATACGAGGCAAACTATATTCAACAAATAAAATATCTAAGTTACTCCCTAGATGGGACATTCTGGGACTTTTCCTGCAAACAAATAACAGGAATTAACATTATTTCTAGGATATATTTTTATTATAATTGTTAACGATTATTTATGTAGTTGTTAGTTTGCAACACCATATGTTATTATCACCACTGAAGATTCCAGATTATACAGTCTAATTATTTACCTACTGTAGGTGTTTACTTGGAACCTGCTTATAGTGAAAGTATGGGATGACTACTGCTGACGTATTGTTTATTTATTTGTTCCTAGAGATTTACAAACTAACCTTTGGAATCCCACTTCCTTAATGTAGGTAGTAATAATTTGGGATAGGACTGGTTGCAAACTATTCTTTTATATTCTCCTGCTGTTAATAAGATGGTTGCAATAAAGCTTATGCATGATGTCTCTAATGATAAGGGAAGGATCCTCTTCTTCCAATTATTAAGACATGCAGGAGCTACGTAAATTATTAAGTATTCATTTCCATGGCCAATTATACTGAATGTGTTCAAGAGAAGAGAAAATCAGTGGAGCAGAGGAGTATATTCCACGATTTGGAGATAGAGATACAAATATTCAGTCCTGCCAACATAACAATGATGCCAGGGTATTCTTAATATGCCAAACCCATCGTTGGTTTTAATTAATTAAAATTAAATTAATTTTAATTAATTTAATAAATTTAAAATGAATTAATTTAATTAATTCATTTTAAAATATGCAACATTTTAATAGCTCCTGAAGGCCTTTCAGAGCCTGACTTAAATCCAAAGAATGGTATCAGCAAGAAAATATTATCTATCTCTATCTCTATCTCTATCTCTATCTCTATCTCTATCTCTATCTCTATCTCTATCTCTATCTCTATCTCTATCTCTATCTCTATCTCTATCTCTATCTCTATCTCTATCTCTATCTCTATCTCTATCTCTATCTCTATCTATATCTATATCTATATCTATATCTATATCTATATCTATATCATCTCTATCCAGTGGTTTTTTTCTTAAAAAAAAAAAGGTGCCAGAACTCTGTTCTGGGCGTTCTATGAGAAAAAAAAAGCCCTGTCTATAATTATGTCTATATCCAGGGCTTTTTTGTCATAGAACGCCCAGAATGGAGTTCCGGCACTTTTTTTGGATGGAGCCTTGTAGGGTAGGCAAGGCAGGTTGTATGACATGTGTGAGTTCCAGCACCTTTTTTTTTTTTTTACAAAAAAAGCACTGTCTATCTCTATCTCTATCTCTATCTCTATCTCTATCTCTATCTCTATCTCTATCTCTATCTCTATCTCTATCTCTATCTCTATCTCTATCTCTATCTCTATCTCTATCTCTATCTCTATCTCTATCTCTATCTCTATCTCTATCTCTATATCTATATCTATATCTATATCTATATCTATATCTATATCTATATCTATATCATCTCTATCCAGTGGTTTTTTTCTTTAAAAAAAAAAGGTGCCAGAACTCTGTTCTGGGCGTTCTATGAGAAAAAAAAAGCCCTGTCTATAATTATGTCTATATCCAGGGCTTTTTTGTCATAGAACGCCCAGAATGGAGTTCCGGCACTTTTTTTGGATGGAGCCTTGTAGGGTAGGCAAGGCAGGTTGTATGACATGTGTGAGTTCCAGCACCTTTTTTTTTTTTTTTTACAAAAAAAGCACTCTCTATCTCTATCTCTATCTCTATCTCTATCTCTATCTCTATCTCTATCTCTATCTCTATCTCTATCTCTATCTCTATCTCTATCTCTATCTCTATCTCTATCTCTATCTCTATCTCTATCTCTATCATCTCTATCTATCTCTATCTCTATCTCTATCTCTATCTCTATCTCTATCTCTATCTCTATCTCTATCTCTATCTCTATCTCTATCTCTATCTCTATCTCTATCTATATCTATATCTATATCTATATCTATATCTATATCTATATCTATATCTATATCTATATAAACTTGCTAGGCCGTAGTGGCACATTGCTTAGCAATAACAATAGCCCTTAGACTAGGGGCAAGTTAATATGCCTACAGCACTTAGACTTATATATGGCTTCACAGGGCTTTATAGGCCTCAGAGTCAGCATATTGCGCCCAACAATCTGGGTCCTGATTTTACTGACCTCGGAAGGATGGAAGGCTGAGTCAACTTTGAGCTGCTCAGAAACAAATTCCTAGAGTGAGCAGTGAGTTAGCCTGCAGTACTGCATTCTAAACCTGGCACCACCACAATTAGAATGGAGTATTGCAGGTTAATTCTGCTGACTGCTGACTGCCAATAGTTTGAGTCTTACCAGGTCAAGGTTGACTCAGCCTTCCACTCTTCCAGGGTTGGTAAAATGAGGACCCAGATTGTTGGGGAAAATAGGCTGACTGCGTAAACCATTTAGAGAGGGCTATAAAGCACTGGGAAGCAGTATATAAGTCTGAGTGCTGGTGCTAGGCACACTAACTTGCCCCTAATCGTCTGACCTCTTTGTTGGCCTGGGGAAATATTAATTTATTATTCTTTTAATATGATTGAGGTGGGGAAATTTTTTTAAGAGACCTAAAGTATGAGAACAATGTTTCACAACATTTTCAGAAATGACTTAAGTAAGGAATCAGAAAGGATGCATATCAAATGCAAAGATGGGCTGATAGATTGCCAATACTCAGAAGAGATGCTCAAAATTCAAAAGCTTTTTGATAGACACACTCTGACACACATTTTAAATAGACTTGATAGACTTGAACTCTGGGTGCTACTCAACAAAATGTGGCAAAAAAAGGTATGGTTTGGCAGTTGTTTAGGAAAAAAAAATCCAGATGCGTAGCTATAAGGTAGAGGCTACCTGGTTCAACAATAGTGCATGTGAAAAGATTTGGGTTTCTTGATAGATCAGATTAAGAGGAAGCATGAAGACTAGTGTTGCAGCTGCCAAAAGAGGCAATACAATATACAGCTTCATCAGCAGAGGTCAGGTGGTAAGTGATAATTCCAGTTTATGCTGTTTGGTCAGATCATGTCTGATTGCCCAGTACTGACTGCCACAATGGAAGCAAATGCTTTCTTTCTTTCTTTCTTGGAAAAAGTCCAAAAAGAAAGACAAATCCTTGGTGAGGGGCTTAGGAACTGAATCTTATGAAAATGGTTCTAAGAACTTCATAAAAGTGTAGTTTTAAAGTTGTTTAATTTAAAAAAGAGAAAATTGAGGAGAGACACGTTAGCAATCTTCCAATACCTGAAAGGCCATTACAGAGAAGATAGTATGTATATATTGTCTATAGCAGCCAATGGTGAAGTAAGAAATCAACTGAGAAAGATTTTACAGAGGGAGACTAAATTTTGAATAAGGGGTAATGAATGCTAATAAGCAGAGGAACAGCCTGCTTCTTGCACCAAATAAGTAGAGAGTTTCAAGCAAAGATTGTACAGCCATTTCTCTAGAATGATATGAGGATTCCTATCCTTAGCTTAAAAGACCTTCAAGATCCTTTCCAACTTATGATTCTGCGATGTATGACAATGGTATAAAGTGGAAATAGTTTGATTTCTGGATTTAGATCCAATCTCTTAGCATCAAGGACTGGTAAGGGCAAGAAAATGTAATGTGTGTTTATATCATTATGGAAGCAAAAGTCATATATGCATATATGCGACCAATTTTTTTTTATTTTTTAATGGTTGGGGCTTACTCTAATACAGCGGTTCTCAACCTTGGGGTCGCAACCCCATTTGGGGTTGCACGACCACTTCGCGGGGGTCACCGGACACTGCGGGCCGCCATTTTGTTTTTTTTAATTTTAATTTTTTTAATTTTTTTAATTTTTTTAATTTTTTTTTATTTTTTTATTTTTTTGGCGCGCACACGCCGCGCATGCACAGATCCGCCCGTCGCGCCGAAAAAAATAAATTAAAAAAAATAATAATAAAAACAAAACAAAACAAAATGGCGGCCGTGATGGGCGGATCTGCGCATGCATGGTGCACGCGACAGGCCGATCCACGCATGCACGGATCCGCCCATCGTGGCCGCCATTTTTTTTGATTTTTTAAAAAAAAAATTATTTTTTTTTCATCGCACGCATGTGCGCGTGCACATGCACGCCCCCGAGTCGGGGTCGCAGCGCGCATGGGTGGGGCAAGTGGGGTCTCAACCTGAGAAAGGTTGAGAACCACTGCTCTAATATTTCTAACATATCACTAATAAATTATTTTAAAAGCTCTAATTAAGACATTTTAAATTTTAAAATGTGTGTCAGAGTAACCAAAATGCAACCTACAATCTTTCAGTTCTCAGTGGAGAGGAAATATATAAATTAATAGAGAGAAAAAATTCAGTAAAATATTAAAACTTACCTATTTGAAAGTGTTGAACATTACATTACCCTAAAATGTCCACAGGCGAGGGTAGCAAGTGATAAAATATTTCAAGAGGCTAATCCCATTATTCACTTTCTACATTGGGATGCAACTCTAAAGTCAGGAGGTTGTGCTATGGCCATACATAAGTTATTGTTTCTTAATATTTATATGTTCCTGCAGATGACTATGATTGCATTCCATGCACGAATTATCTAGTACTTTTTAAAGAATGCTTTAGAGCATTTGATATTAACAAGGCAATGGTTCACCCATCTAAAACAAAATCAAATATTTTCTGTTGCTAAGTCATTGTTTTTGTTGTGATGACTATTTAATATCTTTTTTATAGACACAATTTCAGCAGCGGCAGCAGCAATAACAACAGGTTCAGGATGAAAAAGAATAGTGAAAGGATTTATCAGAACATGTCAGTCTGTTTTTAACAAAAGCTACTCATCCATTTTTCAACATCTGCTTCTTTTACAAAACAAACAATGATCCAGATTAATAACCAGATCTATAGTTGCCCAACTCTGAAAGGCAATGGGATTAGAACAAAGCTTGCCACATTATACATATTCCCTACCAACTACTTTAAGAACTATCCATATTTTAATTTTGTCTTAAACTGTTTATAATTTCCCTTATATCATTTTGTACAATGAAATAAGTTATTGGCTCCCCCTCTGATTCATAAACATTAAGCAGAGCTTTAGACAATTCAACATTTCCTTATACAGGAGATATAAGCTTTTCCCTCTGGCAAAGAATATGCATATGTATGTGATGGAGTACATTGATATGCCGGAGATATGAACCCACAGCTTATTTACACTTCTTTTAAACTTTAATTTATTTCTTTCCTTTCTAGACTTTGTGGCAAATACAGGCTTTAAGTGGATAAAGAAGGGGAAGTCACTGGGTGGATTAAGAATGGAGTAGATAATGTTTAAGATCTAAGAAAAAGAGAAGCACGATAGCAATAGCAATAGCAATAGCACTTAGACATATATATTGCTTCACAGTGCTTTACATCCCACTCTAAGCAATTTCAGGGTCAGCATACTGCTCCCAACAATCTGGGTCTTCATTTTACTGACCTTGAAAGGATGGAAGGCTGAGTCAGCCTTAAGCCGGTCAGGATCGAACTCCTGACAGTAAGCAGTGAATGCAGTATTGCATTCTAACCACTGCGCCACCACAGAATGGGCTTAGATGGAGAAGAAAGGGGTTATGCTGCCAAAACATGAGTGCAAAGGCAGTTGTGTCTGTGAGTAGAGGAATAAAAGTTGGTCATGGTTAACTAGATAGGAGCTTAAAGAATCCTTTTAGAAAAAAACTGGGAAATTGATTTTCAAATCCAGGGCTAACTGCAAAGATAAAACAGGCACTAATGTGAGCAACAATCTGAGTGAGACTAATTGTCAAAGTACTTTTGACAAGTTACTATTATATTCTCTTGACCAGAAGTTTTGCACACAAAGTTCTCATCAAGCATACAAATCAGAATTGATGGCAGCAAGACATAAAATGCACAAATCATTTCAAATATAGATTTTATTTGAAATATAGTTATGATGTGTACTGTACAGAACATACTCATTCAGAATTAAACTACTGCTGATATTGGCCTTTTTTCTTCACAAAACTTGTATGAAATTTCTTCATCCCTGTACTTTTGGTTTTGATATAAAGTATCACAATATATACTAAAACTGAGCTATTGCCATAACGCTAACGTAGGGCATTACATATGCAAAAACAATTAGATACAGGAGCCCCAGTGGCGTAGTGATTAGAATGTAATATTGCAGGCTCACTCTGCCCCACAGCCTGGAGTTCGATCCTGACAATTTCAAGGTTGACTCGGCCTTCTATCCTTCTGAGGTTGGAAAAATAAGGGCCCAGATTTGGGGGGGGGCAATATGCTGACATTGTAAATCACCCAGAGAGTGCTGTAAAACACAATAGGGTGGTATATAAGTCTAAGTGCTATTGCTATTTCCCTTGTGCATCACTCTGCTGCACACCTAATTCTCACAGTTCTGTGTACTGTTTATGTGTATTTACCCATGTAGTATGGCTGTAGTATTATTATTTATCATTATCTTCTTACTCACCCTTTCTATTGGGATGATGATGGTGATGGTGATGGTGATGGTGATGGTGATGGTGATGGTGATGGTGATGATGATTCTGTTGCTTTGCATATACACTGGGAGCTTCTGCCCTGGAGACCAATTCCTTGTGTGTCTAATCACAACTAAAATATTCAGTTCAATTCAATTCACGCTCTCATTCTGATTGTTAACATTTTGCATATTATTGAAAGAGGTTTGCAGAAGCTCTGCAGCTTTAATTTGGTCATTTTGAAATGTAAACTGCTATGTCCCAAAGCTCTGTGAGCGCTCAGAATTATGAACTGGAACTTTTTTCATTTAGGATTTTTGAGTTCTAGCTTCTGTTATATCATCTTATTTCCCAGGAGAATTGTCTCAATGTTAGACCAGAACTCTCATTATATGTGTCAGTCTGAAATTTACCATCTTATAGGGCTGCTAGTCCACCAATAATAGCTATGGAACTTTGTGTGAGACCAGCTATATGAACATAAAAATAAAAATCTTTATATATTTATGTCAGCCCAAAGGTTTAAATATTTATTTATTTAGAAATTTTACTGTATATAGCTGCCTACTCAGTCGTAGAAACTCTAGTTAAGTAGGCCACAGTTTTTCTTACACTTTTTGAATCAACATATTCTTATCTGTTCTTTTCCTAGCTTTTAAGGCTGACCTGGTCCTTATTATCAAGAGCATGCTTGTTATTGCTTTGCTAGCTTCCACTCTTCCAGTCAACAATTACTGAATATTTCTGATGCAGGAATGAATAAGCACAAGAACTTTGAAGTACACCTGTAGCAAATCACCTGTCTGAGTTGATCTCTCTCTGAGATATCCATAACTGCAAAGCATGCCTTTAACGATTCTATTCCTGACACAGTAAGAAAGAATATTAATAAGTTCTTTCTGATTTTTTGGTATCAGATAATTTATTGTTCCACCCTTCATACTTAATAATTTTCCCAGCGTTCTAGCACATTTTCAGAAAGGTTATTAACTGAAAGAAAATTTTCACAGAATCTGCTGGAGCATATGTCTCATTTCACGTGAGTACTATACTACAGAGAAGGTTAGAAACAACCAATGTCAGTGTGACATTAATAATGCTATGAACTTTTTGTCTCCAGAAGTATTTTCCTTTCTTTGGACAGCCTCTTCTAGATTCTGGATCAGAGGGTTTTGTGAATGCCATTGCTCAAGAATGCTGGAGCACTAGAAGTTAAGGTGACCAACCATCTTCCTTTAGGAAGGACAGTCCTCCTTTTGTGAGTTCTGTCCTCCCTTGAAAAGTGTCCTCCTACATGTCCTCCTTTTCGATATTTGAAGACTAATCTGCAGGGCTTTCCCCCCCCTCATAGAACGCCCAGAATGGCGTTCCGATACCTTTTTTTGATAGTTTTTTTTTCAACTTTTGCATGAGCTGTGCTATTCCCCCTACTGGCTTTTGAAAGCCAATAGGAATTGCTGCTGAGCGTGCCAAAACACCTGGCTGACAAACTTTGCACATGTAAGTTGTCTGCAGCGAAGGCGAATTGGCAGGAACTTTGCAGCCGTCCTTGCCACCCAACTACACCATCTCCTAGTTAGTCCCAAAGATACCTGCAGCAGACTGGAGCGGCAACGCCATGGTAACTTTCTCTTGATCTTCGGCCCTGCTAGGGCAATAATGGCTGTGGGTGCCAGAGGTAGGGGCGGCGGGGCTGCTACGGGTGGGGATGTGAGGGGCGGCGGTGGCCGGATGCCCCCCGTGCTGTAGGAGCCGTGGGGCCTGCTCTACATGGGGCTGTGCAGGGTGGGTAGTGGTGCTAGCGGGGGGGCTACAGGCGGGATGTGTCGACGGGCTGTGTCCCGGGGCTGGAGCTGGCGCAGCTGGTGCTTTGGGAGCCACGGGGCCCGCTCTACACGGCGGGGCAGCAGTGCTGGCGGGCGGGTGTGGACAGGGGCACAGCATGTAAGCATAATTACAATATAAAATGTTATTGTTACAAATGTTTTTATTATGCATTTATTATGTTATAGTGTATTCTGTATTGTTGCAATGAATAAAATGTTTCTTTTATTTACGATACTTTTTCTTCAATTTATTTGTGTCCTCCTTTTCATTGTAAAAAAGTTGGTCACCTTATAGAATCATAGAATCATAGAATCATAGAATCGTAGAGTTGGAGGGGACCTCCCGGGTCATCGAGTCCAACCCCCTGCTCGAGGCAGGATTCCTTAAACCATCCCAGATAGATGGCCGTCCAGTCTCTGCTTGAAGACCTCCATCAAAGGGGAGCTCACCACCTCCTGTGGCAACCTGTTCCACCGGTTGATCACCCTCACTGTCAGAAATTTTTTTCTAACATCTAATCTGAATCTTTTCCCCTGCAGTTTCATCCTATTGTTTCTAGTCCTTCCTTGGGCAAGTGAGAACAGGGCTGATCCCTCTGCACTGTGACAGCCCTTCAGGTATTTGTAGACAGCTATCATGTCTCCTCTCAGTCTTCTTTTCCGTAGACTAAACATTCCCAATTCCTTTAACCGTTCCTCATAGGACATGGTTTGTAGACCGTTCACCATCTTGGTAGCTCTCCTTTGAACCTGCTCCAGTTTGTCAGTGTCTTCCTTGAATTGGGGTGACCAGAACTGGACACAGTACTCCAGGTGAGGTCGGACCAAGGCAGAGTAGAGGGGAATAATAACTTCACGTGATCTGGACTCTATGCTTCTCTTGATACACCCCAGTGATCCTCTGACAATTCACGAATCCCACTTTGAATTTTTCAGCAATGAGCAACAAGACATCCAGCTGCTTATTCAGTCCCTGTTTTTTCTATAGGAACTTCGTACAGGTAGTCCTTGACTTACAACCACAGTTGAGGCCAAAATTCCTGTTGCTAAATGAGACAGCTGTTAAGTGAGTTTTACCCCATTTTTAAGACCTTTCTTGCCATAGTTGTTAAGTGAATCACCCCAGTTGTTAAGTGAGTAACATGGTTGCTAAGAGAATCTGACTTCCCCACTGATTTTGCTTGTCAAAAGGTCACAAAAGGAGATTGCATGACCTTGGGACCCAGCAAATATGAGTCAGTTGCCAAGCATCTGAATTTTTATTACAAGATCATGGGGAGGATATAAGTGTAAAAGGTTGTAAGTATGAAAAACAGTCATAGGTCAGTGTTTTCAGTGCCATTGTAACTTTGAATGGCCACTAAATGAACTGTTGTAAATTGAGGAATATAGGCTAAAACATATAAGGAACGGTTGCTGGAATTGGGTATGTCTACTTTAATGAAGAGAAGGATGAGGGGGGACATGATAGCAGTATTCCAATATCTCAGGGACTGCCACAAAGAAGAGGGAGTCAAGCTATTCTCCAAAGCACCTGAAGACAGGACAAGAAGCAACGGATGGGAACTAATCAAGGAGAGAAGCAACCTAGAACTAAGGAGGAATTTCCTGACAGTTAGAACAATTAACCAGTGGAACATCCTGCCTCCAGAAGCGGTGAATGCTCCAACACTGGAAGTTTTAAAGAGGAGACTGGACAGCCATTTGTCTGAAATGGTATAGGGTTTCCTGTCTGAGCAGGGGGCTGGACTAGATGACCTCCAAGGTCTTTCCAACTTTATTAGTATTAATATATATGTATGTGTGTGTGTTCTCTACCATTATTCATTAAAACATGGTTTATAGCCAATTACACTGCGTATATACATGCTGTGCATACATGTGGGGTATCTAACTTTCTATCCCCCAAGAGGCTAATTTCCATCTAAGTCAGGCCTTGTTCCAATCTCAACAACAGCATCAAATCCGGAAAAGTCTTCTGGTTCAGACTGCTCAGCTGTCTATGAGCTAAGTCAGGGGTCCCCAACCCCCAGGCCACGATCTAGAACCGGGCCGCAGAAGCAGTGGGTGAGTGCAGGCACACATGCAGCTCCATTTGTGCAAGCAGCGGGCGCACGTGCTGCTGCTTGCGCAAATGGAGATGCACACATGTACACACTTGCCTACCGCTCATGTAAAACTATTCCCTTTCTTCCCCTGCTGGTCTGTAAAGCTGGAAAAGTTGGGGAATGCTGTGCTAAGTGAACCCTTTTGTCTACTTGCTGGACAAGGTCAAAGGCCTACTTGCACCACTCACTGAAACAGCCTGTCCCTGCAGCTCTTTCACTGACCAAGCACTATTCTAGCCAAGGATGTTTACTGCCAGCTAATGATCGTCCAAAGTTTTGCAACTCAAATATGATAGCCATTATCTAAGATCATAGAAGGCCCCCTGGGGGAGCCTTGTCAGGTGTGGCCATCCCTTCAGAAAAAGCTGTGGGGAAAATGTGGAACTACTAACCCAGAGTTTCTTGAATAGCAATAGTGGCCTGCTTGATTTGCTGGATGATCTCTGGCAAAATGGTGGGCTTGGTCTCTGTATCTACACCACTCACCATGATGTCTTGAAGCAAAAGTTTCCTTATGAAATGTGCACAAAATATTCAAAATTGCTTAAGCTATCTGATTTTCAGATACAATATTTATAGCATTTGCCTTCACAAATAATAAGCCATTTGTTCATTTTAACGTGCTCTAACAAGACATGCTTCCAAGTAATTTTGTACCTGCTTCAGTGGCAAGTGACATCAACGGTTGTTGCTGCAGACAGCTTATTTTCTTCTGGAAGAAAAAAAGTTGACAGGTTCTGCTTAGCTGGCTTATTTCTCTGTCCTTATTTCTTATTTCCTTTTGAAAAACGCGTTGTCTCTCTGTCCGATGTGTAAGGACAAAAAGGGCCTGCACAATTCAATATACTGTACTGTGCTCTCCTGCCAAGGTTATAAATCATTTATTTGAAAGACATTTAGAAGATTGTTTGTGAGCCACATGTTGGTCAAAAATAATAGGAAAGAAAGAAAATGTTTTAACAATAATTTGAATTAGTCTAAATTTACCTTTGATTTTTCTATGGGTCATCACACTTGAAAAAAAAGTTATAAATAACAGGTAAAAACCCCTCCATAATTTATTTCAGCAAGTGTGATCTTCACAAACGTTTCTTGGCATGCATGAATTGACTTCAATAATGGGGGAGCCATGGATTCAAATATGGGAGTCTTTTCTGAGTAGATTTGGATCTAGTTATCATGTGTAACTTAAATTGAGACATGAGGCTCTTCATATGACTAAATTGATATTTATCAGCTCTTGAGCTGATGAAAATGTACCATATGCCAGCATAAACTGTGCTGTCCCCTTTGTCAGTCTCTGCTGGTGAATAGTGTTGCCCTTACTTATTACGGGCCAAGTTCCGGAAAGGAATTGGCAGATTTCTCATGCTTCACTTCCTCTCTGCCAAGTGACAAACAATCACCATTCAGTCTCCCTGATGTGGAATTTGTGAATCAGTGGAGAAGTTGAGACAGATGCTTACAATAACAAGTTTAGTGACCTACCAAATGGCAAATAGTAGCAGAAACAGAAGGGATTCTTCCCACTGCTACTGTTCCACACAGCCCTTCCTTCATACCTGTTGTCTGTTTGGCTATCTATCTCTGAACACAGTCACAGTGTTTTAGCTTTTAGGAAAAGCTTAAATTGTGTCTTTTTTTAAACAACAACAAAAGAAACCAGTTGAAGCTAATATGCATGTGTAGGCACAGCATGAAGCTAGAGAGAGCAGTCAATAAGAAGTGTGTTCCATTCTTGAGTGGCGCTGTTAGTGTTCAAAAAGTCCAGGCTAAATTTCTTATGGCTATATTAAAATGATATCTATCAGCGCATGACTCTGACCTCACAATTGGCAGCATATGGAAATAGCCAGAGAATGGCTCCAGAGAAGAGCTTCAAGAATCATGCAACTGTGGTTATTCGCTCATAGCACCAAACATAATCACTATTGACACCTAATGTTCAGAGACTGGAGGGAAGGGGACATGCGTGTAACAGCCTAAAGCTGTCGATAGGAGTTGGACAGATCCAAATACGGTACATTAGCAGCCAGATTGTCACTGAGGTGTGCCAGATTATATCTATAGCCAAATTATGTTACATGTCAGGAAAACACTGCTTTGAAACAGGAACAATGAAGAATAATTTCAGGTTACCTCTGAAGATTCTACGACTGCAGTGTTTGAGAACAAATCAGGAAAGGAGTTGCTGGAATATGTTTATGCTCTGGATAACGTGGAAGAGTCCACAGTTTGTTTTTACACACCCTACTAAATTCCTTTACATTTTGGGGCCTAGGAAAATCTGCACTTCCTGCTTGTATTTTGCATGCTGCAGAACAATTCTGTAGAGGAATTAGACTTTTGTTTAATCTGACGACTTCATTTGGAAATCTGTAAGCTTGTTATGCGTATTTCACAAAACATTGCCTTTGTGGGCTGAGCTAATCACAACACATCAAATTATCAGTAGGTAAACTATTGTTGTTTATCATACTTCTTCTAGAGTTCTGGAATACACTTTTATTCCCCAACATAACTATGTCATCTTGGAGACAAAAGGAACATTTTCAAATAAAGTACATTTTAGTTTTTAATACATATAGGGATCAGATGCATCCCTGGAAATAAAATGGATTCTGAAGGCTCTTTTCTCATTTCCCTTCTTTTAACTTAACTATCAACTTCTCTCTTAACTTTTTTTTGATTAAAAAAATTGATTAAAAGAATATTTATTTAAAAAGTCAGTTGGAGCAAAGAGCCTGTTGGACACCAAGGATAACTCAGTCAATGGCAAGGAACTATGTAGCTCCTGATCTTTCATTCAAAATATGATGCACAATAAAATGTTAATATTCCTATTAGATAATCTGAAACCTTTATACTTTAAAAACCACCTTCTCATTTGATTTTCTAATTCTACAAGCTTGTAGAATAGGTTTTTAATAAGAATAGATAATAAAAAGAAGAAATTATATTGCCATGATTGAAAGACCTGACTCATAGTTTCCCATGGAGAAATATGCAGGAATGATGTTCCTGACTGGTAAATCCAAAGGTAATACTAAAGCATTAATAAAGAACCAGCACAATTAAATTTGCATGTAAACATCCTCCCAAAACTTTGATTAAAAATATCCAGGTTGCTCCAAATTTTCAGATGAATTTGCAATTATATTCCTTTGGCCAGGTCAACTTTCTGAAGTACAGTCTCTTGGATTCCATTTAAAATCAACTATGGCTCCTGGTTCAAGAAAACACACACACACACACACACTTTTCAATATTGCAATATTTCTTTTTTGTCTGTATGTGAGGGTATGTGTGGGTATAAGAATGGGACAATTCAGTAGAATCATAAGAAGTCTTTGTAACTAGATATATGATTACAAAGTTACAAG
The DNA here is from genome assembly GCA_034064705.1 of Bothrops alternatus. Lineage (NCBI taxonomy): Eukaryota > Metazoa > Chordata > Lepidosauria > Squamata > Viperidae > Bothrops > Bothrops alternatus. The sequence goes on from JARGCV010000085.1 coordinate 2,427,133, forward strand.
TTGTAACTACTGAAAGTGAATAGAATCCCTAAAACAGCCAAGGGTCTGATTTTGTATGAAATCCCATGGAACAGATCTTTAAGAAATTCTGCAGTCCTTTGTGCTCTCTGATTTGGGTGGTTTGTTTGCAGACATTTCATTACCCAACTAGGTTATATCATCATTAAGTAAATAAATACTTAAACTTTAGCTGGTGTTTGTTCTCCAAACTTGTTTCAATATAATTCCTGAATGTTGTGTTAATCAAACTAGATAACATTGTCAGCAGGATTGTCTTGTCCTATTCTCCTTAGCTTATAAATGTCTTGTATGCCAGTGTGGTCAGTTGGTCGTGCGATTGGTTGTTTGTTTGGAGCTATATTTGAATTCTGAGCAGCTGATTGGTTCTCTTGTTGATTGGCAGTTCGAATGGTCTGGTTTCTTACATATTTATATGATGGATTTAGATCAGGGGTAGGCAACCTTGGCTCTTTTATGACTCGTGGACTTCAACTCCCAGAATTCCTGAGCCAGCCATGCTGAGGGGAAAGGGAGAGGTTTCCAAGCTGAGCCATGCTGGCTCAGGAATTCTGGGAGTTGAAGTCCACGAGTCATAAAAGAGCCAAGGTTGCCTACCTGTGATCTAGATCAATATGCTTATTAATTGCTCCTTTGGTACCAAGCCTCAATAAATTCACATGTGTGGTGGGTGTTTTGGGCATGCGTTCAGAAATTATATTGAAACAAGCTTGGAGAACAAACCACAGCCCAAATCTAAAACCTGAGCTACAAGTATTTTCTATTCTTTCAAAATTCTTAAACTGCTTTCAGTTGATTTGAAAGATTCTCAGTTTATTTGTTCCTGTCTAGGAATGCACTCCTGAAAATGGGCCACTAGCTCATGCTTGAAGATGCTTTCAATCTGTCTTTCCGAATTACTGATAAAATGGTTCTGTTCTTTGTAAATCCATGTCTTCCTTAGTGATTCCTAAGGTGACATTTAGCATAAGATCATTTATCATTTCTGAGATCTTAATAACTTCCCACCCGCCTACAGTTATAATATTAGAAGCTCAAGGTAATATGACAAACATATGAAGGTCAAAACAAGAGCTACCTATTTATGTTCTGACATTCTGAGATAGAGGCACCAAGTTTAGTTTTAAATATTTCTCTCACTAATACAGCAACATTTCCAATACATTCCAATGCCTCACTTTGGATAGATTAGGATTTGCATCACAGAATCAAATCTGTCAGAGCACATGTTAGACTTTAAAAAGAAACTTGTCTCCAGAAGTAAATTTTCTTGCATAGGCATGCCAAAATCTAAACTCTATATAGAGGTTGTTTTTTTTTTTTTTGCTCCCGCATGATATTTCATGAGATTCCTTTTATGGGTAGTCCTCAAACCATGAACCCAATTGTGGGACCAGAATGTCTGTTGTTAAGCACGGTGCTTGTTAAGTAAGTTATGCCCAATTTTATGATTTTTTTGCCACAGTTGTTAAAGGAATCACTGCTTGTTGTTAAGTGAGTCATACTGTCCTTAAGTGAATGCAGCTTTCCCCATTGACTTTGCTGTCAGAAGCCAGTTAGGAAGACTGAAGATGAGGCACGACCACGAACACAAAGCGAAACAGCTATACAGTTCACCATCTCTAATCCACTTGTAACACTGACTAACCTGAGCACAACAAAGCCCCCACCCAAACAGAACACTCCCCCATCCAATCAGAGCACAGCCAACCCCCCATCCAATCAGAGCACAGCCAAGCCCCTAACCAATCAGAACACACCTCCACCCAATCAGAACACAGCTGAGCTCCCAGCCAATCAGTTCAAACCCCCACTGGCAGTTAAAAGGAAGAAACAGCTAAAATCTCACATTGCTCCTAGAAGCAGAAGCCAAAAGCACCAGCCTGAAGATGATGAATGAGACTTCGTCGAAACGTCGCCAAGACACTTCAAATTCTACGTGGGAGAAAACCCGAAGAACCAAGGACATATATATATATATATATATATATATATATATATATATATATATATATATATATATATATATATATATATATATATATATATATATGTGTGTGTGTGTGTGTGTGTGTGTGTGTGTGTGTGTGTGTGTGTGTGTGTGTGTGTGTGTGTGTTTTCTGAGATTTTCGCGGGTGTTTGTATTTAGGTCTACATATATATATGTAGGTCTTTGGTTCTTTGGGTTTTCTCCCACGTAGAATTTGAAGTGTCTTGGCAACGTTTCGACGAAGTCACATTCGTCATCTTCAGGCTGGTGCTTTCGGCTTCGTGCTTCTAGCAGCAATGTGTGATTGCAACTGTTTCTTCCTTTTAACTGCCAGTGGGGGTTTGAACTGATTGGCTGGGAGCTCGGCTATGTTCTGATTGGGTGGAGGTGTGTTCTGATTGGTTAGGGGGTTGGCTGTGCTCTGATTGGATGAGGGGTTAGTCTGAGTTACAGGGGGGTTAGAGATGGTGAGCTGCATAGCTGTTTGGCTTCGCGTTCATGGTCGTGCCTCATCTTCATGGTGGGTGTCAGTTTGCTTCTTGTATGGATTGGAGGGGTTTAAGGTGGCTAATGATGCAGCTGTGGTCTGGCTTCTGGTTTGTGGTCGTGCCTCATCATCGGTGTGGGTTTGGGTTTGCTTTTTGCCTGGATGTGTGGTGGTGACATCGTGTGTGGTTTTTGTGAGTGTAGGTCTGGTGTCATTCTTTGTGTTATGGACTCTTTTGTCAATAAGGGCGGGTTTCCAAATGGCTGGTAGGCGGGAGGTATCATCTCATTTGTTCATGCTGTGAGGGCGTTTTTCTATCTCGATGGCTTCTCTGATTATTCTGTTATTAAAGTGTTCAGTTTTGGCGATAGTTCTGGTCTTTTTGAAATCAATTTCATGTCCTGTGGCTTTAAGGTGTTGGACCAGGGAAGAAGTTGGTTCCTCTTTTTTGACTGAGTTTTGTGTTCTTCAATGCATGCACTTATTCTTCTGTTGGTTTGTCCGATGTATGTGGTGGAGCAAGCAGTACATGGGATTTCATATATTCCTTGATTTTCTAATTCAATTTTGTCTTTGGGGTTTCTTAGGATGGTGGATATTTTTCTGTTTGTGCAGAATGCTTTTTTGATGTTATGTTTGTGCAGGATCTTGCTGATTCTGTCTGTGGTGCCTTTTATGTATGGGAGGAGGGCTTTGCCGTTTTCTTGTTCTCTGTCTTGGATTTTAGTGGCAGTTTCTTTTTGGATTAAGTTGGAAATCTTATTTCTTTGGAAACCGTTGGATGTAAGTACATTAGTGAGAGTGTGTAGTTCGGTTTTTAGGTGTTGTTCGTCAGCTAGGCATTTGGTTCTGGAGATGAGTACCTTGGCTATGGAGTTGATCTGTGCTGGGTGGTGGTGTGAGAGTGCGTGCAGATAGCGGTTTGTGTGTGTTTTCTTCTGGTAGATGGTGTGTCCTAGGGAGCCATTGGATTTCTTGTAGACTAAGACATCCAGGAAGGGAAGTTGGTTGTTAGCTTCTGTTTCCATGGTGAACTGTATTTTGGGGTGTAGGCTGTTGAGGTGTGTGAGGAAGTTGTCCAGTTTTTCTTTCCCATGTGGCCAGATTACGAAGGTGTCATCTATGTATCTGAGCCAGAGTTTAGGTTTGTGATCAGATTTTTCTAAGGCTTGGGTTTCAAAGTGTTCCATGTAGAGGTTTGCAATGACAGGTGAGAGGGGTGATCCCATGGGTGCTCCTTCTATTTGTTTGTATTTTTGTCCATTATAGATGAAGTATGTGTTGGATAGACAGTGTTTGGTCAGATCTAGGATGTGTTTCGGGGGGTTATATTTGTTTTGGATAGCTGTTAAGGCTTCTTTGATTGGCATTTGGGTGAAGAGGGATATGACATCGAAGCTAACGAGTAGGTTGCTGGGCTGTAAGTTTTGTTCCTTTATGATCTCTATGAACTGGAATGAGTTTTTTACGTGTGAGGTGATGGATTCTGCATAGGGCTGTAGTTGTTTGGTGAGAAATTTGGCTAGGTTTTGTAGAGGTGAGCCTATGGAGCTGACTATGGGTCTTAGTGGGGTTCCTTCTTTGTGTATCTTGGGGAGACCATAGAGCTTAGGGCATCTGGATGATTTCTCTCTGGGAATGATTCTTTGCTGGATCTCTTCGCTAATGTGGGAGGCTTTTATTTTGGATCTAGTTGTTTTCTCCAGGTAAGTGGTGGGATCTGTGTTTATGTGGAGTCTTGGAGTAGGTTGGTTAATTTGGTTTGGTAGTCACATGTATTCATGACCACCGTGGCGTTGCCCTTGTCTGCTGGTAGGATTATTATGCTGGTGTCTTGTTTCAAGTTAAGTAGTGCTGTCTGCTCCTCTTTGGGTAAGTTGCTTTTGGGTGGCTTGCTGGTGCAGAGTATGTTGGTGATTTCGAGTCTGATTCTGTTAGCGTCGTCAGGGTTGATTTTGGTCAGGCTGGTTTCAACTCCGCATATAATGGTTTCAGTGGGGATGTGTTTGGGAGCGAAAGCAAAGTTGAATCCTTTAGAAAGGACATTGGTTTCAGCTTTGGTGAGGATCCTATCTGAGATGTTATGCACTGTTTGTTTCATGTGTGGCTGTGAGGGAGGAGAGGTTTGTTTCTGGTGTTTTTGTAGTCTTTGGAGTTTGTTGGTGTGTGTGTCTGTCTTGAGGGTGGTCTGTGTTTCGGCTCTCCAGACGGCAAGTTGTTTGGATTTGTCCCAAAGTGCGGGGTGGATCTTGTTGCTGAGTTTGAGGTGAAGTGTGAGGAGCTCTTTGTTGATTCGGTCTAGGAGGAATCTTTTTGTGTGAAGTTCATTTCTGATTAGGGCCAATTCTGTTCTTTTCAGGATACGTTTGGTGGCTGCAGAGTTGGAGTGGAATTTCAATTGGAAGCATGTGGGGATTAAATTTTGATCTCGGCAGTTGCGTAGGAATGCGAGGTCACATAAAATGGAAGCTCTTTGGACTTCGAGTTTTTCATAGGTCCTGGTTAGATGGTGGATTTCCTCCCCGTAGAGGTATGATATTTGTTTTCTGAGGTTTTCGCGGGTGTTTGTATGTAGGTCTTTGGTTCTTCGGGTTTTCTCCCACGTAGAATTTGAAGTGTCTTGGCAACGTTTCGACGAAGTCACATTCGTCATCTTCAGGCTGGTGCTTTCGGCTTCGTGCTTCTAGCAGCAATGTGTGATTGCAACTGTTTCTTCCTTTTAACTGCCAGTGGGGGTTTGAACTGATTGGCTGGGAGCTCGGCTGTGTTCTGATTGGGTGGAGGTGTGTTCTGATTGGTTAGGGGGTTGGCTGTGCTCTGATTGGATGAGGGGTTAGTCTGAGTTACAGGGGGTTAGAGATGGTGAGCTGCATAGCTGTTTGGCTTCGCGTTCATGGTCGTGCCTCATCTTCATGGTGGGTGTCAGTTTGCTTCTTGTATGGATTGGAGGGGTTTAAGGTGGCTAATGATGCAGCTGTGGTCTGGCTTCTGGTTTGTGGTCGTGCCTCATCATCGGTGTGGGTTTGGGTTTGCTTTTTGCCTGGATGTGTGGTGGTGACATCGTGTGTGGTTTTTGTGAGTGTAGGTCTGGTGTCATTCTTTGTGTTATGGACTCTTTTGTCAATAAGGGCGGGTTTCCAAATGGCTGGTAGGCGGGAGGTATCATCTCATTTGTTCATGCTGTGAGGGCGTTTTTCTATCTCGATGGCTTCTCTGATTATTCTGTTATTAAAGTGTTCAGTTTTGGCGATAGTTCTGGTCTTTTTGAAATCAATTTCATGTCCTGTGGCTTTGAGGTGTTGGACCAGGAAAGAAGTTGGTTCCTCTTTTTTGACTGAGTTTTTGTGTTCTTCAATGCGTGCACTTATTCTTCTGTTGGTTTGTCCAATGTATATGGTGGAGCAGGCAGTGAATGGGATTTCATATACTCCTTGATTTTCTAATTCAATTTTGTCTTTAGGGTTTCTTAGGATGGTGGATATTTTTCTGTTTGTGCAGAATGCTGTTTTGATATTATGTTTGTGAAGGATCTTGCTGATCCTGTCTGTGGTGCCTTTTATGTATGGGAGGAGGGCTTTGCCGTTTTCTTGTTCTCTGTCTTGGATTTTAGTGGCAGTTTCTTTTTGGATTAAGTTGGAAATCTTATTTCTTTGGAATCCGTTGGATGTAAGTACATTAGTGAGAGTGTGTAGTTCAGTTTTTAGGTGTTGTTCATCAGCTAGACATTTGGTTCTGGAGATGAGTGTCTTGGCTATGGAGTTGATCTGTGCTGGGTGGTGGTGTGAGAGTGCGTGCAGATAGCGGTTTGTGTGTGTTTTCTTCTGATAGATGGTGTGTCTTCCCTCCCTGATACTGCTGGCAAAGTGAGAGGGAGCCTGTGGCCTAGAGGTTAATACAACTGCCTAACATGCAGACAGCCCAGGTTCGAATCTCATAAGGGTAAGTTCTGGCTGAAGAGAGTTAAGAAACTCGAAATAGCTATACCAGTTCTCCTTTATTCTTTGTTAGCAATTTAAATTAAAAACATATATATATACTGGTTCCTGCGGATGGTTCTGGGTTGAACTGAAACAGGTAAAAGAAAGAAAGATTTCTTTCTCCCATATTTGGGTTTACAGGGTGCAATTTAAAAAAAGAAACACTCGATATAAATCTTCCCTCCCTGATACTGCTGGCAAAGTGAGAGGGAGCCTGTGGCCTAGAGGTTAATACAACTGCCTAACATGCAGACAGCCCAGGTTCGAATCTCATAAGGGTAAGTTCTGGATGAAGAGAGTTAAGAAACTCGAAATAGCTATACCAGTTCTCCCTTATTCTTTGTTAGCAATTTAAATTATATATGTATATGTGTATGTGTATGTGTATGTGTATGTGTATGTGTATGTGTATGTGTATGTGTATGTGTATGTGTATGTGTATATGTGTATATGTGTATATGTATATATGTATATATGTATATATGTATATATGTATATATGTATATATATGTATGTTTTCTGAGGTTTTCGCGGGTGTTTGTATGTAGGTCTTCGTCGAAACGTCGCCAAGACACTTCAAATTCTACGTGGGAGAAAATATAAGAATACAAAATAAAAATACAAAAGCAAATAAAGAGCACAGTAGGGAGGAAAAAGGGGAAAGAAAAGAGAAAAGAGAAGGAAAGACATTGACTTCCGACGCTCTCTGTTGCAGTAGAATAAAGCATTATCATCAAACCTTTTCCATAATAGCATAAAGTAGCCATTTCTATTACAACAAATCAATTTAATCAATAAAACCCAACATCAAAGTTTCATTTTTTTTCCACCTCAAGCACAAAGTCCAGAAGCGGTCCCCACGTAGAAACAAAAGTACTTATATTCTTTTCTTAAACCAAAACAGTCAATTTAGCCATGTCAACCAACTCCATCAGCTTCTGGAGACATTCATCCATAGTGGGAATCGAAATGTCCTCCCATTTTTGTGCACACAGTAGTCTTGCTGCCGTCAACATATATAAGATTAAATTCCAATTTTTTTCCCCAAGTCTTTTTCCATTAAGCCCAAAAGAAAAGTCACTTTTTTCCAGTGCTGTAACTTGAAGAGACACAAAGAAACAGTTGTAAGTTAAGAGCAGTTGCATTATCTCCTTTTTCTCCCCCTTCCCCTCCCTCATTTTCCCTTCCTCCCCCCTCTTGCATTGAAACAATTGTTGAGAACATATGAGGAGGGTCTGAAACAGTTACAGTATACACCTAGGGCAGGGGTAGGCAACCTTGGCCCTTTTATGACTCGTGGACTTCAACTCCCAGAATTCCTGAGCCAGCATGGCTCAGCATGGAAACCTCTCCCTTTCCCTCTCAGCATGGCTGGCTCAGGAATTCTGGGAGTTGAAGTCCACAAGTCATAAAAGAGCCAAGGTTGCCAACCCCTGGTCTAGGGAGAAGTGGGATCTCCAGATTTAACCAACTGTGAAAAATTATTATATTGTATGTGAAGCAGAAAGCAATGTCTACTCTAGTCCTGTTGGACTAGCCTTAAAGACTGTGATAATTCAGTTTGTTTAATTATGGGGTTTAGGGTAGGATTAAATATAATTTGCAGTAGAGGTATAAATAATTATCTGTGGGGATAGCAAAAGGGGGGAAAATCCTGATCATGTAGAAATAAATACATCTAAATTCACACCTTTTATTAAAGTGTTCAGTTTCTTATGTGTGCAGTCAAACTATAAAGCTTTTACATTTTTTCCCAAAGCCTAATTACAAAATAATAAAAACAAAAATAGGATACAGAAACGTCAGGTCTGTCATGCACTTTTAAGATTTATTTTGCATTCCGCTTTAGAGGGAATACATAACTTTCTGAAATATTCAATACAAAAAAATATATTCAATTTCATATTTCAGGATCCCCGATTTTATTTTGATTACTAAAGTGATGGATAGCATAATCCTTTGTTCATCGTACATTGGAAAGTGGAGCTATATTGCTGTAGTACTGGCAGGCCAGTAAGCTATGGAAGGCTTGCTCATTCTGGCATGAAACAGAGAAAATATACAGCCACATAATTTATCACAGAGAAGGATCAACTTTTCATGGAAAGGAGTCACACTTTTTGAAAGATGCAATGAGTTGGGAGTTGTGATTTTCAGCCATTTTTGAAAACACTATTTCACGGGATTAAGAATATTTTCACCTTCATAAATGTGTTGCATATATCAGGTTATGAGCACATTTATCTAATTTACTTTCAAGTCCAAAATTATTGGGAAGCACCTTTTGCAATCCTGGCATTTTTTAATCACATTTTAATGGCAGCATCATCAGAGTTCTAGAGGCAATGCAAAGTGGGGGACTGCAGGTAGGATACAAGTCAAGTTATGTACTCTTGATCTCTGGAAGCACTGCATGCTCACCAAAGAGACAATGAAATGGTGTTGATTTCTTGTTTACTACCTTCCGTAACATTGCCCTGAAAACAGGAGATTTTATGTCTCTTCTTTTCTGATGGATGGTTCATTTCCCATTAACTGTAGGCTTTTAAATGATTTAATGCCATAGAAGCGTGGAAAGCTATTAAATGGTCTGGTCTTAGAAGTTAATGGGTTCTAATGAATTATTGAAGATGCATGCATTTTCTGGCTGATGTGACTGGCGCTCCTCTCAAACATCTTATTGATTTCTGAAATTGAGAGTTTATTGGAATTTGATATAATCACCCAGAAATAACTCTTTGCCAAGGGAATTGGGAAGTATTTTAAATATAGGAAAAAATCTTGAGTCTTATCAGTGAGCAGTGAGCATATATTTTGATTAACCAACAGTTCTTCCTTGTAGTCACATTAAAGTGCTTTCTTCCAGTTCTTGAAGCAGCAAAAAAGTATGATGACATACTTTACATTGTCCTTATTGCTTTGGTAACCCTTATCTTTACTCAATAATAAGGCAAAGGAGTGGTGCTGTCACTACAATTTTAAAATGGGACAATGGAAAGAAAGTCATTGGGTGATTTCTTTGGCTTTGCTGCCTGGTCATTTGTCTAATTGAACCAATCTTTCAAAGATCCTGGAGGATGAGAATCAGGACCAAACTTCCTTCCTTCCTTCCTTCCTTCCTTCCTTCCTTCCTTCCTTCCTTCCTTCCTTCCTTCCTTCCTTCCTTCCTTCCTTCCTTCCTTCCTTCCTTCCTCTCCAAGTCATGGACCAGCACTTTTCTTACTAGCAGTAATGCTTCTTCAGCAAGATGTGTAGGAAATCTCTATGTCTAAATAGTAATATTGTTTTACTAGGTCTTAACTTCAGATTGTTCTATTCCATCCAGATCCTTTTATCTCAAGATTGCCACAACATTTCCAATCTGATCTGAGGTAGAAAAATAAAACTGGATGTCATCAGAGTACCAAAGATATTGTTCCCTGAACTGTTGAATGAACTTGTCCTGTCGGTTCATGTTAAAGAGGATGGGAGTAGCTTTGGGGTACACTACAGGTGATCAAGGCCTAATCCTCCTTCCCCATGACTACTGACTGAAATCACTGACTGAAGAAGTGGAATCACTGTAAGACACTGGCTTCAATCCCTAACACCTGCAGGCAGACCAGAAGGGCATTGAGATTAAGGGTATTGAAATATTCTAAGAATTTTGGCAGATCCCACAGAGATGCACTCCCTCATCTACATTCCGATAAAATTGTTCCACTAGAGCAGGGGTAAACAACCTTGGCTCTTCTATGACTGGTAGACTTCAATACGCAGAATTTCTGAACCAGCCATGCTGGCTCAGGAATTCTTGGAGTTGAAGTCCACAAGTCATAAAAGAACCAATATTCCCTACCCTTGCACTAGAGTGACCAGTGTTGCCTCAGTCCATTGTTGTTCATTTCAACAACTGTTTGCAAAAAGGAAAGACTGGACAATGGGTGGAATTGTCAAAAATGAATGTATCCAAGGAAGATGGAAGACAGCAGACGAACGCTCTAGGAAAGTAACCTCTAAAGAGAACTGACAGTCTCTCAGATACAAATACATTTGCTCTGAAAGAATGACATGTGTCAAGGCCATGTAAGATACAAGCATACTATAGAGCAGGGTCCTCAACCTTGCCAAATTTAAGACTTGTGGACTTCAACTCCAGGAATTCCTCAGCCGTGTTATAGAGAACTGTATCTCTATCATATTAGAGTTCACAGACCACAAAGGAATTCCAGATAATTTATTTTCAGATGTTGCTCCTATCATCATATTGGATTTTGCCTGTGTAGAGTCAACAGTCAAATGAATTTGATTAACTTCATTGTAAAAATTTTGCAATTGATCAAAGCACCTTGGGAAAGGGAAGAGATCTAAGTCCATATTTCAAGAGGTAGTTCTTGGTATTTCTATATAAAGGAATGGTAAAGCATATGCAATTCAGATTAAATTGACATTGCTCAGGATTGTGTGATATTTCATAATTTTACTCTTCATTACTGATTCCATGTTTGGAATCTAATTTGAGCTTTTTATACAGATTCTTCTGGGAAACATAAATGCTTTCTCCCTGTTGGTCTTTCTCATTTTCAAAATTGCACAAGGGGTACAACTGCCACTTATTTATGTATTTGGACGTGTAGGACACATGCATAGCTGTTGTTCTGTTTTGCTAAAATATATTAAAAAGGATATTTGTGACCTCAGAGGAATTAGTGACATATCATAATCTTAGAACAATTATAGCACTATTGTCCTATATCAGCCACCTTAGTTGCAAAAGACTTCTGGCTGAGACCTTGGAATGCTCCTTCTGTTAAAGTAGAATCTAATTCATTGAGGGCATTTCATACACAATTAATTTTGACAGGGTGGTCAGCAGGCAAAACTACAATAGTCAGAAACAACCGTGAATCTATAAAAGACATTATGTTGCAATGGCATCTTCCTTTACCCTAATCGAGTTGTGGCAAACCTATGGCATGCGTGCCAGAGGCGGCATTCTGAGCCCTCTCTGTGGGCACACGCGTTGCTGCTGCCAGCAGCTTGTGCAGGTCCATTAGGCTGTCGCAGCAGCCCCATCCAGCACAAAGGAGGTGAAGCAGCCAGCTAGTAAGCTTGAGTAGAGGTGGTAGAGCATGCCCACGCCCAGCAAGCCAAAGGCCACCCCGAGCAGGGAAAGCAGATCCCCATCGGTGCTATGGCACCCCAGTCCCAGCTAGGATTGTGTGCCTCCCTCCCATCTATGCTGGGCCTCCTGCCCACCGCCCCACTTGCCAGAGACCCCCTGGATCTCCCCCAACCCTGCCCAGCCCTCACAGGCATCCACCCATGAGCAACATCGAGGTGGTCATGCCCACCCCAGCCATGCCCACCCAGTCTGCCATGACCACAGCCATGCCCACCCAGTGGGCCATGCCCCCATTCCTCTCCTCAGGGCACCACAATGCTGATGCGGCCCTGGCACTTTGCGATAAATAAGTGGGTTTTGGGCTGTGGTTTGGGCACCCGGTCTCGCCATCACTGCCCTATTCTATAGAGCTTATTAAGATGCATTTTCACATATAGAAAATTAAATTTCAAATACGTAGGTGACAAACTTGATGTAATCTATGTAATTATAGTCTGCCTGCATGGAAATATTGTTCAGTGTTCAATACAATGGTATTTGAGAGAGAGCTAATTATGGGCATAAAGACAGATGGCTGTACCAAAAGTAATTCTCGTTGTTGGTTTTTTCCTCCAAGCTTGTGATTTAAGTATGCTAAAGTTCTATAAGGAAAAAGGATGAATAGCAACTTTCTGGGCACAAGTGTTAATTTTCCTGTTCAGAGAGATGATGGATTGATAGGGCCACAAACCTCCAGATTCAAATCCCCAATCATTGTTAATCTCTCGAAAAAGAAAAGAGATTAATACTAGATTTGGGGTCTGGAAAAGCTTATGGAAAGAGTGCAGAGATATGCTTTTGTGAGAATGGGAATTGAATTGAGACTTAAAGGGTCAAAAAGAGTTAGAAATCAGTTTATTATAGGCAGGTGTTTTTCTTGGCCACATTAAAGAGGTGAACATAATTTCACATTCTATTAAAAAATTTATTTTGTGCTGAGCATGGATCCTGAGACTTTTTTAAAGTTATAAATCACTCAAAGCTAAAAAAAAACCTCTAATAAATAGTTACGTGTCTGGATGAATTGGAAGGGATATATTCAAATGAATAACCGGATAAAGCAAAGCTGGATTATGAAGAAATTTTAAATTTCAGGTTTTCAGTTTTTAAATATTTAAGGTAATTAGATTGATTATTTTTTCTTATTAATGAAATCAGTACACCTAGAATCAGGAAGCAAATTGTGACCAGAGGTAAATCTTTCTGGAACCCTTTTCTGTTTTTTCCCCCTTCACTACAGATGCTCATTAGCTCTTTTAATTAGACATTTGTCTCCCTGGGTCTACAATGATTTAATTTGACAAAAGTGCCAAAATTCATAGGGAACATAACTGATACAGCTCATAATCCTAATTATTATAAATTGATTGTATTGTACATAATAACCAGTTGCTTGAAAATAGTTTTTTCAGAGTGTAAATCTAAACATTTTTTCTAGGTGGTCCTTGTCTGAAATTGTATAGGTTCTTTTGTTTGAGCTGGGGCTGGACTAGAAGATTTCCAAGGTCATTCTGTTCTAGTCTAGTCTAGTCTAGTCTAGTCTAGTCTAGTCTAGTCTAGTCTAGTCTAGTCTAGTCTAGTCTGTTCATAATATGACAATTTCTCCAGTGACCATTCAAACTTGAAGTGGTGCTAAATGAGGGGGGCCTATGAAGGTTCCCTGAAGTTACAGCCATTGCAATGTCCCAGCAGTTACAACTCTGGGTACACAGCAACCAGACTAGATTTCTGTGTACCACAGTGTTTTGTGGTCGTGTGATCATGATTTATGTTGTTTGCTTCCCACAAGCAAATTCAACGATAAAGCTGGCAGGATGTTGGATATTGCATTCACATGAGCCTCTCAATTATTTCCACAGTCCTTGTTCAATTACAACAACTGGGACTGCAGGAATTGCTATCGCTAAGTGAAAACACACTTTCTGTCCACATAGTGATGGTAATTCCAGTCTCAAGAACTGCCTGTACTGTTAATCTAATTATCTTATATAAACTCCTCTTGATTGTTGTGTGATGAGATTATTCAGTTTTTGGTCTAATGATATCTGCCTTATTGGTATCCATTTATCAATATTTCATTAACAACCCTGTACATGTGATTATTGTCATCTACGGAAGAGTCTTATTCAAGTTTCTTAGCTGTTATTTGTCTACTGTGGTATATCATCTGTAAATCTGAATCTGTATGTCCTTCTTTGTTGCTCCAAAAGACATTTGCGCACACTCAAAAGCTTTCTTGTAACTGGCATATAATTTGTTTTGTCCTCTTTGTAATAATATAATGTGTATTTAACTAAATGATACATTTCTTTGAATTCTTTCAGATTTTCTACTTCTAGTTCTTTGTAGACTTTAAAAATAATAATGTCTCTCTCTCTCTCTCTCTCTCTCTCTCTCTCTCTCTCTCTCTCTTCTCTGTGTATGTGTGTCTCTCTCTCTGTGTGTTCTCTCCTGATGTTTATCCTTCAGTTATGGTAGAAAACAATGACTAGTTTCAAGGCACTCCACGATAATGGGTCCTTTTTAACTGACCTCTGGCTAGTCTATAAATTACTTCCTAGTGTATTAGCTTGTTGAAAAATGTCCCAAGGAATTAAATTAATCTCAGTGCCATGCCAGTATTATGCCACTGTATTATGACACTAGGGGTTATCTTCTCATTTAGGTTAGAAATTAGGATTGTGTCGCTCTAAATAATGCCATGCTTCCAATTAAATAAATATATTATTTATTTTAACATTAAATAAAAATATTGTTATTCAAAAATACATTTATTTTTTGTTAAATCTCATCATATAGTTATGAAAAAGTGGTGAAATCTTGAAATTTTAGCTATGTTGGGCACTTGTTCAAGCTCATCTCATGGAGCCCAGGGCCAGGGAAAAAAAAGGCTGTTTCTTATGTTTATGTTTATGTTTATTCGTACTTGTATGCTGCCCCTCTCCGAAGACCCGGGGCGGCTCACAACAAAAACACAACAACAATTTAAAATCAACCACATTCATACCTCACACAAAAACAATCAATTCACAAGCACTGATGGCGGGACACTCTTAGGGCCGAGGGGCAGAGCTCAGCTCATATGCCCCAAGCCTGTCGGCATAGATGTGTCTTCAGCCCTTTCCGGAAAGCTAGGAGGGAGGAAGCAGTACGAACCTCCGTGGGAAGCTGGTTCCAGAGGGCAGGGGCAGCAACGGAGAAGGCCCTTGCCCTAGGTCCCGCCAGATGGCATTGTTTAGCAGATGGGACTCGTAGGAGGCCAACTCTATGCGCCCTAATCGGTCTCTGGGATTATACTAAGTAGTACAGTAAAGGGGAAAAAAAACACCAATGGTCCAGCATATAAACAGTGGGAAAACATAGATTGGGTAAGATCCCTAACACCCTGGTTTTTTTTAGAAGTTTGAGAGCCTGGCGACCTGATACCATCATTGTAGAATTGAAATAAATGCATCATTTGCATGGCAGATAATGTCTTTTGAATTTACCCTTGTTGATGGCAGATTGTACAGCCAGATAGCTCTACTCTTTCCACTTGGTAGGCAGAAATTGTTATTTTGGTTAGAGTAGAATGAGTCAACTCATAAACATAAACCACAGCAAATGATTTATTTAGGCTAATTCTTCAATCTAGCAGGTTGGAATATTTAGCTATAATAGTTGTCATCCAGTGTTTTTAGAACATAGCATAATAGAGTTGGAAGGGACCCTGAAGGTCATCTACTCTAACCCCCAGCTTGAGCATGAGACCCTATACTATTTTAGATAAATGACTGTCCAGTCTCTTTTTGAAAGCCTCCAGTGATGGAGCACACACATCTTCTGAAGGCAAGTTGTTCTATTGGTTGAACGTTCTCACAATTAGGAAAGTTCTCCTTAATTCTAGGGTACTTCTCCCCTTGGTTACTTTTCATCCATTGTTTCTAATCTTGCCTTTTGGTGCTTTGAAAAATAGTTTGACCCCCTCATCTTTGTAGAAGTCCCCTAGTCCTTCTTTTCATTAGACTAGACATAACCAATTTCTGTAACTGTTCTTTGTAGGAAGAACATATTTGTAGGAAGCACCTATTGAAACCTAACTATTATATAAAGGACTACTTCCCAATGATATGATGATGATTTTTGCTCCGTATTTGCTTCAAAAGCTGTCTAATTATAAAACAAACTCATTGAAAACTGATCATGAAATGCAGATTGGGAATTTTTTGCCCAAATTTAGATGTACTACAATTCAATTGAAATGTGTGTTCTTGCGCAGGTTGTCTTTGACTTACAACCATAGAATCATAGAATCATAGAATCGTAGAGTTGGAGGGGACCTCCCGGGTCATCGAGTCCAACCCCCTGCTCGAGGCAGGATTCCTTAAACCATCCCAGATAGATGGCCGTCCAATCTCTGCTTGAAGACCTCCATCGAAGGGGAGCTCACCACCTCCTGTGGCAACCTGTTCCACTGGTTGATCACCCTTACTGTTAGAAATTTTTTTCTAACATCTAATCTGAATCTTTCCCCCTGCAGTTTCATCCCATTGTTTCTAGTCCTTCCTTGGGCAAGTGAGAACAGGGCTGATCCCTCTGCACTGTGACAGCCCTTCAGGTATTTGTAGACAGCTATCATGTCTCCTTTCAGTCTTCCTTTCTGTAGGCTAAACATTCCTAATTCCTTTAACCGTTCCTCATAGGACATGGTTTGTAGACCGTTCACCATCTTGGTAGCTCTCCTTTGAACCTGCTCCAGTTTGTCAGTGTCTTCCTTGAACTGGGGTGACCAGAACTAAACCACAATGGAGCTTGGAATTTTGGTCATAAATAATTGTTGTTAAAAGCTGGGGTACCAGCTGACCAGATTCAATTTTATAACTGTTTTTATAATAGCCATAAAATGACTCACTGCAGTTCTTAAGCAAATCACATGTCATTAAGCAAACCATGGGTCTCCCAAATGGGTGTTTTAAAACATTGAAACACTACAACCAGTCATAAATATGAGCTAGTTGCCATGTGCTCAAAATGTGATCAGATGACCGCAGGGTGTGTGCATGTGTGTGTCAATGATAACTTTGAGGAATTGTCATAAGTAGCTTTTATGAAGTCCATCCTAACTTTGGTCATTAAACTACTGATTGTAAGCTGAATATTACCTATAATTATAAAGATTTTGTACACCAATATCTGAAGGAAATGCAATTGTCAGGTTATTTAACCATCTCTCATTTTATAAGTAATTTTCCAATATGTCATAATCTCCTATACCAGGGGTGTCAAACCAGGCGGCGCAAATCCAAAAAGAAGTGCAATGGCGCCCAGCCTCCAACCTGCCCAGTTTCGGCAGGCAGCGGGGCGGTTTCCTCACAGTGCTGAGAGGTTGAGCTGGGCGGTGCAGCTTGCCAGCTTTGCACCTTGCTGCCTGCTGAAACTGGACAGGCTGGGGGCTAGGCAGCATTGCCCTTCTCATCAGATTCGTGCCACCCGGCTCAGCTCTTGGTGCTATGAGGAGAGCGCCCCACTGTCTGCTGAAACCAGGAGCTGGGCGGCATCACGCTTCTTTTTGGATTTGTGCTGCCCGGTTCAGCCTCTCGGCGCTGTGGGCAGCCTGGGGACTGGGTGGCATTGCGCAGGTAACGTTGACTCTCACGCTGCTCATGGCATCCCCTCCCCCAGAGCCCACCAAGCCAAATATGTGAAGTAGGTGAGGGCCATGTGCTGGCCACTTCCAGGCGATGAGTGATGAAGGGTGATGTTATGTCCTATGATTGACAGAGCAGGTGCAGGAAGCTGCAGGGAAACCTGAGCAGACCACATGGCTGCCCAGGCCAGACAGGCTGTCTCCAGCCTATTGCACACATGCGAAGCGGGAAAATACGTTGTGTTTATTGGCTGACGCTGTTCCCTGCAAAAGGGCATAAAAGGGATCTGCACCATTTTGTGTTGTTCTGTTGAAGATTGAATAAAGAAGCAACTGTTGTTACACCTGCCTCGTCTCAATGCCTTACCAACGCACAGAACAGAACAGGTGACACCTCCCCAGCTGCATTTCTTGCCTGTTTTTCTCCCTCTCTCATCTCGTGTTTCTTTTTGTATTTGCGCTGCCTGGCTCAACCACTCGGCGCTGCCCCACTGCCTGCCAAAACCCCTCTCCCAGAGCCCATCAAGCTGGATATTTATTTATTTATTTATTTATTTTATTAAATTTCTATACCGCCCCTCTCCCGAAGGACTCGGGGCGGTGTACAGCCTAAACTTTAAAAAACATATAAATATACAAAATTTAAAATAATTAAAAATAAATTAAATCATTTGGCCAAAATCCTAAAACCCAAAACATACAAAATTTAAAATCTTAAAAAATACTCAGAAGCTTCTATGCCAGGCCGGCCTGTCGGAAAAGGAATGTTTTTAGTTCCCGACGGAAGGTGCGTAAATCTGTTATTATACGGAGTTCGGGGGGGAGCTCGTTCCATAACGTGGGAGCTCCCACAGAGAAGGCTCTCCCCCTGGGGGTCGCCAGCCGGCACTAAAAGATATGCTGGGGCGAGGGCCATTTGCTGACCACTTCCAGGTGACGGTGCATTTCTTCATTCCTCACAAAGGGTGACACCTCCCCAGCATGCACCCAGGGGATGGAGTCGACGTGGCAGGGGCTGGTTCCTTGCTGTTTCCAGAGCTAAGACTGAATGTGTTTCAGCATAGATGGCCACCACAAAAATTGTACATTGGTTCCCAGCCGGCCTGGGCCAGGGCC
This sequence comes from Bothrops alternatus, assembly GCA_034064705.1. Taxonomy (NCBI): domain Eukaryota; kingdom Metazoa; phylum Chordata; class Lepidosauria; order Squamata; family Viperidae; genus Bothrops; species Bothrops alternatus. Next base: position 2,445,490 of record JARGCV010000085.1, read on the forward strand.
AAGGCAGTGGGGGCCATTCCCTCACTGTTTCCAGGATGGCTTCATGGGCCTTGTGTTGGACATGTCTGTCCTATACCTACTGTAACCAGCAGTGGCTTTCTATAGCAAGGACACTCCACCTCACACCCCAGGCCACATGTAGTCCTATTAAAAATTTAGCTGCAGACCCAGAGCTCTCTAAACATTATCACCAAATTATTACAATGTTTAAAGTGAGAGAAAAAGGACGTTATAAATGTATCATTAGAAGCCACGTTAGCTGTAATACTAATTTCATTCCATAAAATTTTAATTTTGTTTTGGCCTATCTGCAGTGTTGAAGTACAGTGCATACATACTGCTCAACAGACTAACAGAAAAACTGTCCTATTGCTCTGCTTTCAGATGTTCTTTTCATCCTAACATCCATGCATCATTGTCAATAGAGATGACAAAAACTTCAGAATCATTGCAATAGAAATCTGTCTCCTACTAGTGGCCTATGGTTGTTGTTGTTGTTGTTGCATGACTAGACCAAAGGGGCAGTCAAATAGCTAAGAAGTTCAAATATATAAGTTATTATTTATGTATGGTTCATAAGTTGACCTAGTGGTGCTTCTGTTGTAAGTCAGTTCCAAGGTGGTTCCACTTTATAAGATAGCCAAAGCTTTGGATTCCTTTGTTTATTTTTTTTGTATGTTTGTTTTTAATAAAGCTTTCTTCTGTGCAGTGATATGGTTTTCAAATATATGAAAGGGACTATGAAAAATGCCAGCTTCATATCATCTCATATAAACACATGGGGAAAGGTCATGCCATGAAATAGAGTACCAAGTAATTTATTATTAGTCTAAAAGAAATATTTCTTCAAAAAAAAAGCAGCCTGTGTAATTTACTACAGAAAGAAGTCATTGCAGTAATTCTTTGGCAAGTTTTGAAAATAGGCTGAATAATTTTATGACCGTTAATAAATGCCTGAGGCTATGTATGCTTAAGCAAGGTTATAGATTGTCCAGAGTTTTATTTCATGATTTTAAGTTCTTAGCAATATGAAAAAATTACTCCAACTAGATAAAATTCCCTTTATATTATTAGGGCTACTACTTTATATTATTAGGACTACTATATTATTAGGACTATTCATTTACAAATCATATAATTAGGATACCTACTAATTATATGATTTGTAAATGAATACCAAAAAAAATGTGCAGGTTTCAGATCTGCCTCTTCAGTTTTCAGAGAGTGGGTAGGGAGGCAACAGATATATATAGGATCTGAGCATTCTTATAGATAACAAGCTAAGTACAAGCCATTGCTGTGATATAGCTGCATAAAAACAAATACAATCCAATGTATAACAAAGAGAAGTATAACATCAAGCCAACCTCTGTTGGCTTGACTATATCTACAATATTGCTATTGTGATGCAGGTTGGCATTCACAAGTTTGACAACTATTGCTAGTCAATATAGACCATATCAACACTTTCTTAGCCTCAGGCAGCATCTCATCCATTTTGTCACCTGAACTGGAGCATATCCTGAAGTAAACAATCAAGAAAATAATGAACCTGGGAAAAAAACACCTTATGATCATTGTCTTGGGGCATTTTTGAAATAATCTAGCATATGTTTATATTTTGCCATACAGTTAGCTGAGACCTTGTCAATATATTTAAGCAGTTCCTAACCTATCATCCAGTTCATTGCTGTGTTACCTGAAAGCAAAAATATAGAATATAGGCAGAATGTTAGTATTGAATATCTTTTCTTAGAGGAAGCACAACTAATAATAATAATATAATAATAATGATAAAGTTGGAAGGGACATTGAACGTCATCTAGTCCAACCTCCTGCTCAGGCAGGAAACCCTACACCCTTTTGGACAAATGGCTGTCCAGTTTCTTCTTAAAAACTTCCAGTGTTGGAGCATTCACTGCTTCTGGAGGCAGGTTGTTCCACTAGTTAATTGTTCTAACTGTCAGGAAGTTTCTCCTTAGTTCTACGTTGCTTCTCTCTTTGGTTAGTTTCCACCCGCTGCTCCTTGTCCTGCCTTCAGGCGCTTTGGAAAATAGCTTGACTCCCTCTTCTTTGTGGCAGCCCCTGAGATATTGGAATACAGCTATCATGTCCCCTCTCGTCCTTCTCTTCATTAAACTAGACATACCCAATTCCAGCAACCATTCCTTATATGTTTTAGCCTCCAGTCCCCTAATCATCTTTGATGCTCTTCTCTGTACTCTTTCTAGAGTCTCAACATCTTTTTTACATCGTGGTGACCAAAACTGGATGCAGTATTCCAAGTGTGGCCTTACCAAGGCATTGTAAAGTGGTATTAATACTTTGCATGATCTTGATTCTATCCCTCTGTTAATGCAGCCTAGCACTGTGTTGGCTTTTTTGGCAGCTGCAGCACACTGCTGGCTCATATTTAAATGATTGTCCACTAGGACTCCGAGATCCCTCTCACAGTTACCACTATTGAGCAAGGTACCTCCTATAGTATACCTGTGCATTTGGTTTTTCTTGCCTAAATGTAGAACCTTACTTTTTTCACCATTGAATTTCATTTTGTTAGATAGCGCCCAGTGTTCAAGTCTGTCCAGATCCTCTTGTATCCTAAGCCTGTCTCCTGGAGTATTGGCTATTCCTGCCAGCTTGGTGTCATCTGCAAATTTGATGAGTTCCCCATCTATCCCCTCGTCCAGATCGTTGATTAAGATGTTGAAGAGCACTGGGCCCAGAACAGAGCCCTGGGGCACCCCACTACACACTTTCCTCCATGTAGATGCGGTTCCATTGAGGACAACTCTTCACAATCCCAGTGTAACTTATGCTCTTTCTTAGTTGTTGCTCCTAGAGAGTGTTGGAAGGGTATTTTGAATATATGAGAATCAAGAGCTAGCTGAATCAGGTGGAATCCATTTTTGAATATAATGTTACCTCTTTGCAGAAAACAACTTTCCCAAATGATCATGATGGCTGTTGGGGCTTAAAATATAAATATTCATGTCTTTAGGATACATACATATATACAAACAGTCCTCTTGAATGTACATGTGTATGGACAGTGCAACAGTATTCTAGGGTTGACTAACAGCTTGCCTTCAGAAGTTGTTGGTGCTTCATCACTGGAGGCTTTTAACAAGAGAGTGGACAGCCAGTTGTCTGAAATAGTATAGGGTCTACTGCTTGAGCAAGGGGTTGTACTGGAAGACCTCCAAGGTCCCTTCCAGCTATATTCTGATTGATTAATTGAAAATAATGAGATGCCACGAAAACCAGAAAAGATAAAATATAATTGATATAAAATTAACGAGATGTAGGATATGAAGACTAAGAACTACCCAGGAACAGCTAGACCTCCCTTAATTGCTTTCTGAACTATAACAAGATTCCATGACATGTTTAATGAAAATTGAGTGGCCAGATTTCAACACTTTTGTGTTATAAAGTAAGAGACAAGTAAAACTAAAGGTGCATTCATTTGCTGCTTTCTTTCACTATCTTTTCTACAATGGGACTTGTTCCTGGAAGCAAGGAGTTACAAGACAATGTGTTGACAGTTATTTGATTATTCGACAATTTATCTGCTTCCATTAGTTGAGCTTCATTGGCTAAGAATGTGTACCTCTAATTAGTTAAGTGAAGATTGAGAAATGTATTAAAGGAAGAACTGTATTCAAGCTGTGATTTAATACATGTGTATAATTTTGTATTATATAGTTTTGATTTCTGTGGTAATTGTGCTCATTGGGGATACGGTGAAAAGAGGTGAAATAATTCTCTTAGTTTCCCCCTCTAAATCAGGAGATTTAAAGGTCTCCAACAAGCTCATTTCTCATGATTTAACTTCAAGAAGACAAATTTTGTGTTTATTTATGAATTTAACCATTGGTACTCATAGATGTAATTGGTAAAGGTAAGACAGATTGACCTACAGATTATGTGTGGATTTTGAATGATTGAGGGTATCTAAATGTTTGTGTTGAGAGAGTTGTTGTTTTAATACTAATCTTGAAGATGGGGAAAGCAGGAGAACTTGCACACTACCAAATTATTGTGCTAAATCCTAATTTGAGAAAGGTTTCACTTCAAAATATAGAGTAGAATCACACATGGAGATAGATATGTCAGACGAACAGACAGACTTCAGGGAAGACACAGGGACCTAGGTTTAAACAGATAATGTAAGATGTATAATGGAGAAAGTAAGAAGAATATTTATGTTTGTTTTGATGGCTACATCCAGACCTTTGATAGTATAACTCATGCAAGAAGGCAGATTATATTAAAGCTAGAAGGTTTAACAAAAGTCTTGATTATTCTTCTGAGAAATCCTTAAATGAACACGGAGTTACTTTAAGTCTTTAAATACAAAAACCAGAGTGGTTCAAAACAGAAAAGGGAGTGAGCCAAGTGTACATACTGTCCATGGGTCTATTTAAGGTTTAAAGTAAATATACACCCCAAGGTTCTCAAGGAACTGGCAGATGTGATCTTGGAACCACTGAACTATATTTTTCAAAGATCCTGGAGCACTGGGGAACTACCAGAGGACTGGAAAAGAGTTGATGTAGTTCCCATCCTCAAAAAAAGAAAAAAAATGGATCCAGGAAATTACAGACCTATCAGCCTGACCTCAATACCTGGGAAGATCCTGGAAAAGATAATCAAACAATGAATCAACAAACACCTAGAGGCAAACAAAGTCATTACTAAAAGCCAACATGGGTTTGTCAAAAATAGATCATGCCAGACAAATCTTATTGCATTCTTTGACCAAGTGACAAAATTAGTGGATCAGAGGAATGCTGTGGACATAATTTACTTGGACTTCAGTAAGGCATTTGATAAAGTAGATCACAACCTACTACTTGATAAGATAGAAAAATGGGGGTAGACAGAATCACCACCAGATGGATCTGTAGCTGGCTGACCGGTTGTACTCAGAGAGTGGTCCTCAATGGAACCGCATCTACATGGAGGGAAGTGTGTAGTGGGGTGCCCCAGGGCTCTGTTCTGGGCCCAGTGCTCTTCAACATCTTCATCAACGATCTGGACGAAGGGATAAATGGGGAACTCATCAAATTTGCAGATGACACCAAACTGGCAGGAGTAGCCAACACTCCAAAAGACAGGCTTAAGATACAGAAGGATCTGGACAGACTTGAACACTGGGCACTATCTAACAAAATGAAATTCAATGGTGAAAAAAGCAAGGTTCTACATTTAGGCAAGAAAAACCAAATGCACAAATACAGCATAGGTGGCACCTTGCTCAATAGTAATAACTGTGAGAGGACCTCAGAGTCCTAGTAGACAATCACCTAAATATGAGTCAGCAGTGTGCTGCAGCTGCCAAAAAGGCCAACACAGTGCTAGGCTGCATTAACAGTGGGATAGAATCAAGATCACGTGAAGTATTAATACCACTTTATGATGCCTTGGTAAGGCCACACTTGGAATACTGCATCCAGTTTTGGTCACCACGATGTTGAGACTCTAGAAAGAGTACAGAGAAGAGCAACAAAGATGATTAGGGGACTGGAGGCTAAAACATATAAGGAACGGTTGCTGGAATTGGGTATGTCTAGTTTAATGAAGAGAAGGACGAGGGTGGACATGATAGCAGTGTTCCAATATCTCAGGGGCTGCCACAAAGAAGAGGGAGTCAAGCTATTTTCCAAGGAGCCTGAAGGCAGGACAAGAAGCAACGGGTGGAAACTAATCAAGGAGAGAAGCAACCTAGAACTAAGGAGAAACTTCCTGACAGTAAGAACAATTAATCAGTGGAACAACCTGCCTCCAGAAGTGGTGAATGCTCCAACACTGGAAGTTTTTAAGAAGAAACTGGACACCCATTTGTACGAAATGGTATAGGGTTTCCTGCCTGATGACCTTCAAGGTCCCTTCCAACTTTACTATTATTATTATTATTATTATTATTATTATTATTATTATTATTATTATTATTATTATTATTATTATTATTATTATTATTATTATTGTTATTGTTATTGTTATTGTTATTGTTGTTGTTGTTGTTGTTGTTGTTGTTATTATTATTATACTGAAAATTATTAACTAAAAGTATTGTTAAACTCCAATGGAAAATAAATTACTTTACAGGCTTTCCTTCCTGAACAAGGATTGGTGGGAATGGCAATGAATGCAGGGTGGCTGCGGGGGGGGTGTCAGAGTGCAAGATAGCCAAAAGGACAGAGATGGGGGTAAGATACATGAGGGGGGAGTTGATGTGTAGGAGCAGATGCTAAGTTCCCACATTTTGATCACATGTTCCTGGAGGAACTGCATAAGCTGTAACTTCAAGGAACATTCATAACTACAGTTTTCAGCACTGTCATAACTTCAATCTATCTGTAAGAAAGAACTATCTGTAATGCCTGTCTTTGAGTATTATTCACAACTTCTGTGTAGCTCACTGATAACAAACTGTTAATTAGCTTAGACACAAAGTACTGCAAAGAATCTTCCTGATGTGACAGTTCAAGCAGATGGACAGGATGAAAGTCCTAAAGTTGTTTTTCACAGATATCTCTGCATGTAGACTTTATAGGGAGTTCTCTAATAGTAAATTTCAATCAAACACATATATGGCATGGATTCACACTTGACATAATACCAGACAGAGAGAAGTAGGGAGTTCAACATCTTTCTCAGCTCGTGTGCTCCCTGATTGTGCAATAAAATGGGTGAAACTATGCATATATTGCTGTGGAATTAGATTGAAAACTAACACCTACTATTTATAAATTAGTATTTAGTATCAAAGGTTGACAACTGCTATATTGTGAATTATGTCCTTGGGGAATTGCGTTCTTTCTTGGAGCATTTATGTTTTGTTAAGTGTTCACTAAAAAGAAATACAACTCTCCTTTCTAATGAACTTTGTCTAACAGCTACTTTTCTGTACGGGCATTTACTATCCATATACTGAAGCAAGTAGAAATAGAGCCCCTCTAGCTGTACAATAAGCTTCTTCCCCAAATCATTTGTCTGCTTTTTAATTCGAGAAACAAAAGTTAAGAGAAATCCATTTTATAATTTATTTCAGTATTTAATCTGCACATATCAAAAAACATTTTCCGCATCTAATGAAACCACAACAGCTGCTTGAAACATTTTGAGAATTTCTAAAATATCCATAAATAACCCAGTGTTATCAGAATCTTAATGTCTTTTCATAAAAGCAGACTGTACAGAATATATTATTGATGTAGTACTTTCAACAATGTACATGCTAAAGCTGCAGTCAAGATTTTTACATCTACCTTTAACAAAGATATTGAAGAAATAGCATGCTGGTAAGCAAGCCAAGTGATAAACATTAGCAGCAAGACTATGTATTATTGAAAAAAGATTTGGATTAAACTCTACTGAGATTGAATTATGATGATGGAAAAGGAAGGAAGGAAGGAAGGAAGGAAGGAAGGAAGGAAGGAAGGAAGGAAGGAAGGAAGGAAGGAAATGATTTATAAAATCATGCATATTTGCATACCTCTGTAACAAATATCCACACTGAGCAATTTTTATAGATGAATAACCAGGTCTCAGGAAGGTAATTTGAAAACAAATTAGAACAGCAGTTCCAAACAACACCCAGGAGCTCTTGACATCTAACTTGCTAGGCTGATCAATGGAAGCGTTGGACCTGTCTGCAAATCCTTTTAATTTTCTACTGAATAATTGTCCAAAACATGCATCTATATTGATTTCACTGTATCAGTTTAAGTCTGCTGTTTGTAACAATCTGTTGATAATAAGTTAATATGGTGTGAACTAAATAAAGTTAGATCTTCTTCAATTCAGAGTTTACTCTCTCTCTCTCTCCGTCCCTCCCTCCCTCTCTCTCCCTCCCTCTCTCTCCCTCCCCCTCCTTCCCTCCCTCCCTCCCTCTTTCTCTCTCTCTCCCTCCCTCCCTCTCTCCCTCCCTCCCTCCCTCTCTCTCTCCCTCCCTCCCCCCTCTCCCTCCCTCCATCTCCCTCCCCCCTTTCTCTCATTCTCATTTTTATCTTTCTGCATCTTCTTTCCTCCCTCCTCTTCATTTTATTAGCTATTTCTCATAATAAAAGATAGCAAATTAATTTCTGAAACAAATATTAAATACAAGTTAAATACATTATATAATTGTTCTGTCTGGCCCCTCTCAGCTCATTAAAATCCACATAAATATGTCTTTAAGAGGTTTATTTAACACATTTCAAAAGGATTCACTTCAAAGCACGCTGCTGGCATTTTGCTGGCAGGAACGGCCAAGTCTCATTTATTTACATTTAGATTAAAACATGCTCTTCCCACACCTTCCAATTAACTCACTCTTTCTTTATCACATTGTCCAATACCTCATTATTCTTCCGTAGATTTCCAAAACATCAGAAGACTGAATTCAAACGCACTGCTCCAGATATCAGGCTACTCCTTGATTAACGTTGCTCGTGACAAAGGCGTAGTCTCTCTGTCCCCTTCTAATATAGTGTCCGATACGTCACTTCCCCTCATTACTTCCTTTTTCCACTTAACTGACACCGTCGCTTATCAAACCTTCGGAATCTCGGATCAAGCCATCTATCTTCTTGATCCAAATCTGACCCCTCACTTTGTGAATCTGACCCAGACTGCCTGTAAATCTCCTCCCTGTCTGGCTCAGCTGCCGGGAGGGGAAAATACCCAGAGGGGCCTGGCTGCTCTTCCTCATACTCTGACACTTCCCAAGCTGGTCTAGGGACACTCACAACAATAATGTATACATTATATTATATATTAGGTAATATTTATATTACATAACTAAAAGGCTATAAATTAATATGCTTTCAGAAGCTCTTTTCCTTATCTAAACTTCTCCTGAAGCCAGTGCTGTTTTTAATCTAGTTTATTTCTGATGTTCTGGCAGAATATTCTTCTTGGCACATGTTAGAGGAATTAAGATTAACGTCACTATGTGAAAAGTATATAATGTGATTATTCAGAAAGTAGGCAGCTGTGATAAGGCAATAATTCCCTCTGAAACTATGTCTATCTTAAATCTAGAAATATCAGAAAAAAATAGCAGCTGATCTTATATTTACTATTGGTATATCAATTATATTTGCAGCTAGGCAGCATCTCAAAATTTGCTTATGCTTATTTGATAACAGAGTTGGAAGGGACCTTGGAGATCATATAGTCCAACCTCCTGCTCAGGAGGAAGCCCAATACCATTTCAGACAAATTGTTGTCCAGTGTCTTCTTAAAACTTCCAGTGTTGGAGCATTCACAACTTCTGGAGACAAGTCGGTCCACTGATTAATTGTTCTAAGTGTCAGGAGATTTCTCCTTAGTTCTAAGTTGCTTGATTAGTTTCCATCCATTGCTTCTTGTCCTACCTTCGGGAGAATAGCTTGACTCCCTCTTCTTTATGGCAACCCCTGAGATATTGAAACACTGCTATCATGTCCCCCCTCATCCTTCTCTTCATTAAACTAGACACACCCAATTCCAGCAACTAATCTTTATATGTTTTAGCCTCCAATCACCTAATCATCTTTGTTGTTGTTCACTGCACTTTTACTAGAGTCTCAACATCTTTTTTTACACTGTGGCAACCAAAACTGGATGCCGTATTCCAAGTGTGGCCTTACCAAGGCATTATAAAGTGGTATTGACATTTCACGTGAGTTTGATTCTATCAAAGTTAAATATATATATTTTTACTTCAACAGAATTTTAAAAAATGTTGAGATATATTATAGCTTTTTATCTGATTACTTGATTACTAATTAAGATTGGATTCATGACCCTCCCAATATTGCTGAAATCTTCTCAATCCTCAATAGAACTGACATAGATTCCAGAGGCTTTCTTAAGACAACCTAATTCTCTCTTTAGATCTTTGCTAAAGACTGAGTATCTTTTTATCAGTGGAGATAGTTCAGTGCCTGCTTTAAAAACAACTACAAATTTGATTCAAAATTATTCAAATATTTGACTTATATTTCAATTTAATTTCAGTTCCAAACAGGCTTGACAATAGCAACTTGAGAAATAGTTATCAACTTTTCCACTCACAGAGACAAATGCTAGAAGTGTTTCATGAGCTTGCAGCTGTCAGGGAAGGACACATAGAAATTACCCATCAGGCTTCCAGAGTTTTAGCATGTCTTCCCTACTACTTCCTTTTGGATATTAAGGAAACACTTATAACAAACCATTTATTTTCTGAAAGATGCATCAGGGAAATCAATTGCTTATAAGTTGGAATGACTAATTCCCAATCTGTGACAAACCAATGTTGAAAAAAATCCTTCATTCCATTTGGGAACTGATTTTTCAAAGGTTTATCTATTCTAAGCAGAGACTTTTGTATGATAAAAGTTGTTGCTTCCCTGTTGGTTTTCTTGTCTGGGTCCTCTTATATTTAAACAAGTCAGTGCACTGATTTTTCTTTGCAGGTAAGTTCTTTGCCTTATATATTGAGAAACATTGCAAGCAGCACATGAAGACAAGAGTTCTTTGAATTCTTTGTCTTTAATGTTTTTATTAATCGGAATCTTTGGTAATAATCAAGAAGATAGGTTGCTGTTCTCTACATGTCTGAATTATTACTGACAACCACAGGTAACCAATCCTCCTTTGGAGTAGTACAGAGATAAGTTGAAGAGGGAATGCAAGAAATGGCAAAGCAACCATAAACCAACCCTGAAAAAGAGGAAAGTCTGAGAAAGAAACTCAGAATAACCCTGCTCTTTGCTCTTTATATCACTCTTTGATATAAGAGTGGGAGAGGAAAGCTCTGTTAGGGTTTCTATTTAAGCAGTAGAGCTCTAGTAGTCTTTATGGTATATGTTTTCTGATATGGCCTACCTTGTAAGAATAACATCTTTCCTGATTCTTTCCTTTTGCATATCATCTTCTGCCCTTCGCCATTCTGATTTGTATCTCATGTTCTAACACCCATCAATCCTAAACACCTTTAACCCACTACCCTGCCCAGATGAATCCATTCTATGGCACATCTTTATCCCACTGTCTCACAAGCACAGTCTACTCCCCAGCCCAGCCCAGCCCACCCATCCCAGGTGATGCATTTGAGCTAATCACTTGGAAGCCTCCTTGGATATTATAATCAAATGAATAATAGCAAATTCTTTGATCATCTTCTCAAATTTCAGGAGTTTCTTTTTTTTTTCATTTAGAAAGAGGAGTCCTTTACTTCTTCCACTCCAAATGTGAAATTCCATTCTCTGTATAATAGTGTACACCTATTCTTCTCCCTTCTCCTTCATTTTCCTTATTTCCAATCCCTGCTCACAAATCTGTTTTCACTGTCTGTTGTCTCTCATCTACAACTACAGAAGTGCTATCTAACATTCTGTGACTTTGTCTATAGACCATTATTGGAGACAAAAAGGCTGTTGCTCAGGATGATATGTCAGTCCAAAGTAGCTTTAGGAATTGGCTAACCAAACAACCTCTAAGGAACCAACTGCACTAGGCAATAAATATCAATTCAGCCCTCCTTCTCCAATCTTCTCAACAGTGGTCTGGAATCCTCTCCTCTCCTCTCCTCTCCCCTCCTCTCTCCTCTCCTCTCCTCTCCTCCCCTCCCCTCCCCTCCCCTCCCCTCTCCTCTCCTCTCCTCTCCTCTCCTATCTGCCATTCTGTCTGTACATTGATCTTGTCTTTGTTCTTCTGTAGTCTCTTGGGACTAGAGGAATTACTTTTGCTTAAATTGGGTTAACAGTAGTAACTGTGAGAGGGGTCATGGTGTCCTAGTGGATCCTCATTTAAGTATTAACAAGCAGTGTGCTGCAGCTGTGAAAAAAGCCAATACAGTCCTAGACTGCATCTACAGAGGGACAGCATTAAAATAATGAGAAATGACAGTACTGCTTTATACTGTACTAGTGAAGTCACTCTTGGAATACAGTGTCCTGATTGCCATGATACAAAAAGAAAAAAAGAAAAAAAAAGATATAGCGGCTTCCAGTTGTGCGCAGCTAGCGCACTAGCCGAGGAATCAAGATGATCTGATCCCTACGGCTGATTTCTCTCTGTTTGCGGACCCTAAATGGACCCAAAGCCACCCCAGATAAGGAAAAAGATTTGACAAAATGGATTGCTGAGCCGTTGGGAGTACCACAAGAAATGGGGAGACAAGGGATAATGAGAGAAATCTTCAATGAATATGAAGATTTTTACAAAGACATGATGTTTGATTTGTCTACTATATCCACAACAACATTTACAAGATTATGGAAAGACTCTTTGATGCAATGGAATATATTGAATGGGAGATATGCTTGGCAAAAGAAGAGAGCTAAAGTGAGAATTGAGGAATTAGATGATGGGGTGTATCAGAGGGAATATTTAAAAATTAAACACTTGTTTAAATATGGCTGAAGAAATTGAAATATTTTAGCTTAAGAGGGATGAACTCTCTAAGTAAGACAGTATCTTTTTTTATTTTGTTTTTCAATATGAGAATTATAAAAATGTGTGTGATGATTAACATAAAGAAAATGTTTTAGTATTTAAAAGTAATTGATTTTAAGAAAATTCCAATGGATAACTAAAAATGGGAAAATGTTTTGAATAGATTTAAAAGATTAGATGATTGGATTTATTAAAGGGAACATTTAAAAATTAAACAGGTTTAATTATGGGTAAGAAGAACAGAAAGAATTTGGAAATAAGTGTATACTAATTCAAGAGGGATACGTATTTAAGTAGTATATTATTTTCTTTTATTTTTCTTCTTTTTCTCTTTTTTTTTCTCTCTCACATCTTTTCTTTTTCTATGTCTTTCTTTTGTCTTTTTTTTACTTATCTTTTAAGATATGAAAATAGATTTGAATACTTTAAGGTAATTAATTCTGGGAAAATTTTAACCAATATAAATGTTTTGAACATTATAAGGAAAATAAATTTAAATAAGAATTGTAAACAGGATTTGTGATGAGGCAACCAAGATGACCAGACAGAAAAGAAGCCTGATATTGATGAGATTATTATTGGTAGAAATTTTTAGAAAAATCTTTATATTTAATTGTTACCCATCAAATTAATAAGAATTGTATTAATTTAGGTTACAAAGAGAATATTATTGGAAGAAGAGAAAATCAAGCAAAATTATAATGTGGATTTTGGAATATAGAAATTAACCATTAGTGATTACTTTGTAAATATAAACCCAGACAACACGCTGTTTATCAAATATCAAGATGTCTATATTAAAAAATCAATAAAATACTTTAAAAAAAAAGATGCTTAGACCCTGGAAAAATGGCAGAGAAGAGCAACAAAGATAATAAGAGATTATCATTAAGCCACATAATCAACAGTTGAGGAAACTAGGTATATCTAGCCTAATGTAAAGAAGGTTTAAGGGTGACATGATAGCTATCTTCCATGATAGTTATCCCCTCAAGCAGCTGACAAAGTGGAGAAGGGGTCAACTTATTTTCCAAAATAGCTGAGGTTGCTTACAAGAAGTAAGGGGTGGAAGCTTGTTAAGGAGAGATCCAATTTGGAACTAAGGAGAAATTTTCTGATGGTGAGAACAGTTAATCAATGAAACAGCTTGCATCTGGAAGTTGTGGGTACTCCATCACTGAAGGTTTTTTTTTCAAAAGATATAAATGACTCTATGTCTATCAGGATCATAATTGGAGCACCCTGGCATTATCATCATTATTCATCCAAATAATATAAATAATGAAGAATTTATTATCTGAAGTTACACAGAATCTTTGTGGAGTGTTTGCTTCTAGAACAGTCAAGTTAAAGTACCAGTGTAGCAATAAATAAATTAAAAGCTATGTGGCATTTGCAACTGAGTCACTTATTAAAAATAAAAGGCTAATGGGTAGGTACAAAAAAAGGCCAATCAGGGGAAAAAATGCAATTCTTTAATCGACAGCATGGCAAATACTGAACTCAGCTGAGAAATTTAGACTCATTTGTGAGTTTCTCTTTAACATTCAGCTCAGATGACTAGACAGCAGACATTTTTCGTTACTTATTACTTTTGCCACAGCTACAAATAATCCTGCCGATGCCATAGGTAGATAATTGGAAAAGGCGTAAATCTGAAAAGCAAGGGCTGAATAAAAAAAAGTACTTTTACCTGTCTGGCCAAATTTGACTGGTATTGATATGTTCAGCAGCCACCAGAAGCAGGCTGTTATTTTTCTGTTTCTCCTTCGGCATTTTCCTTTCCACCTCATTACTTGCCACCAAACCATAGACTATAATTCCCTCACAGTCTTGATCTCCTGCCATCTAAGAAGAAGGATGCAAACCATCTGCTGATACTTAAGCAGCCACATCCCTGCAGGACTTGTGGCTTTTTCTCCTTGGCTTTCTTTTCACTTTAATGAAAAGTATGCCAAGCAATGCAAATAGAGAATTTTAAACATGTTTAACAGTAGATTGTCTGCATTATCTATTAATAAAATAGTGAATAGTTGTATACAGGACAAGATAAGATTCCACACAAGAAAAACAAAATGCCTACAGTCATCAATTCCTTAGTCCCCTTCTGTTTGTATTGTTCCAATGAGACTGTCCTTGAAGAACATCTGAAAGCTGCAGCTGGTCCAGGATGAAGTGGCATGTGTAGTTTTATGTATCTCACAATTCACCCATGTAACACCACTGCTGTGTGAGCTACAATGGCTTCCTGTTGCTTTTGAGTGCAATCCAAGGTGCTGACTGTCCTGTTTAAAGCCCTAAATAGCACATATTAAGGTCACCTGCAGATCCACTTCTCTCTGAAGGTGTCTGCCCATCCTACTAGATAGGGTGGATGCACTCCAAGTGACCTCTCTTACATTTTGCCATCTGATGAGATCTTGGAAGCATGCCTTTTTGGTGGTTGCCCTAACCTTTGAAATATCCCCCAAAGGGTCAGAGGGACACTTACCATTTTCACTTTTGTGGTGGTGATGGTGGGGAAAGCTGTGAAGACCTGGATGTTCTCCCAAGCATTGGATTGGATATTTGAATTGAGCTGTAAATATGCTTGTGGAAGAAGGGTATATTTGAAGCTATGATTTATGGATTGATGATGATTGAGTCATTGATTGAGGCAGGCAATAGCTATGAAGACTTCTTTCAAATCAATTTACATTGGTTCCCCAACTATCATATCTAATTTCAGCTAATTCTCTAATTTTCCATCTGCTAATAATCATTTATATTTACACTGACATCTAATTAATTTTGAAAAGAAGCATAATGGGATGTGTGACAAGTTGATTTACAAAATCTAATTTATTTAGTATAATCTTATTTGAGTAGGTATTGTTGTTTAATTGTAAGTCAGACTCAATACTATACAAGAATTCAGGAATGCCTCACAGAACTTCCATATGTCCATATATAGAACATATCTATTCTTTTTCTGCATCCATTTCAATCTATGGGCGTTCACATTCTCATAGTCTTACAATGACTTCGTTTTGCCTGGAGTATCTCTATATGCTTTCCTCAAAGAAAGAATGAAAGAAAAATAAGGAAAGAAAGAAAGAGAAAGAAAGAAAGAAAAGAAAGAAAGAAAGAAAGAAGAAGAAGAAAGAAAGAAAGAAAGAAAGAAAGAAAGAAAGAAAGAAAGAAAGAAAGAAAGAAAGAAAGAGAATGAATGTGTACATTCAACTAGATTGTTAGAGCTCCTTCTCATACATATCAATATTGTAAATACTTCTGGTGCTGAAAAATAATTTAACCTGTTTCTCTGATAACTCTCAACTTAACATAAACCTGGATTTCATTATTTAGATACTTTCTGAAACTTGCCATAAAACAAAAGGAGAGATAAAATGATGTCATGATTAGGGACTTGTAATTGCATGAAAACTCAGTATACCTTCTCCCTTTTCACAGATGAGGAAGTTCTTTTCATGAACTCTTTCCAGGTGGAAATAAACAACTAGTGGTGTGTGCATGTGTTTGTCCTGTGCTAAAGAAAAAGAGGATTTCCAACTCTCTAACCTCTTCAGAAGAAAACATTTATAACCTGCCCATTGCTGTAGGTAATTTCATTCCCTCTGACTTCACCTAGCTATTGTACTGCAAATCAGATTAGAAGGTATCTGCAAACAGTCACTACAACCCAGATCAATCTGTAGTGCAGAAACATTTGTGAAATGGAAAGAGGATGTAGCTCCTTGCCCCTTATCTTAAATTATTTGGAAAAGTTAACATCACAGTTAAAGATAAAAATTATTGTCCTTTGAGATATATTAATCCTTACAATGTGCATCTACATTTTTTAGCCCTGTTCATGATTACAAAAATAGTTCAGACATGGAATGAGCTTTGTCTTCCGTGAAAATGCTGGTGATATTTAACTCTCTGGACTATGAATGTCCATCTAAATAGAAAGAAATCTAGGAGAAGGTAAGCATCCTCACTCCCAACATTAGAAGCAATAGAGTTCCAGAGTATAGACTCTTTTCAAGTACTTGAAGCTTTGCACATTTGCAGATACTCTCCGTTGTGGTTTGATTTATAGTATAGCTGTAGGTTTTATGTGAACATACCATACAATCTGATTAAAGAGATTGTAATGAAATAATGGAAATCCAGGCAGGAAGAGAAGACATGGATTGATTTCTTCCTTCTTTCTTATACCAATGAATGCATGAATACAATATGAGAAAAGTCTTAGGTGGCATTCAATAGAGAAAACACTAGCATGACAATTGTCTTCTGGTTAAAACATGAGTTGGCAATTGCTTAGACTTCAATTAATCATCTTGTTTAGGACTGACAGGGATTGAAGTTTAGCAAATTGTCCACTTGGACTTAAGAACATAAACAGGCTTTGCAGCCTAAAAGTAGTGGGCCATAGATAAAATATAATATGCTCATGTTTCCAATTATTGCCTCCACACAGGAATACACATCTACATACAGTAAATACATATATGCCAACACACCATAAGATATCACAATAATTTCATTATTTTATTTCATTTTACTATTCATATTAATTCCTCCACTATCTACAAGTTAATTTTATATTCTATTGTAGCATATAGATGGCAGAAATACTTGATTTACTATTTAATATATCATGCTCTTAGATGTCTTTCATGAATGAAGGTGAATATACGCTCCCAGGATAATGTTGCAGGATCCACTCTGAGTCAGTCATCTGGACCAGAGATTTTGTCTTCCATATTCTGTCACCAGAACATTCTGACCAACCCAAATTGGTTAGATATCTTTCCTAACCTTATTTAATTCATATCCAAAAGAAAGTATAAATATTAGAACTATATATTAGAGGTCTTGGGATGCATGCTACTGTAAATCATTTTAACTTATATATGAGTAGCTGTTCCCCAAACTTTAATAATTCCTTTTTAATATTCCAGAAAAGTAATTGGAGGCAATGCATATCTATTTGAAGTGTATTCATAAATTTCCTTTGGTTTTTTTTTTAAAGCTCTGCTTTTGTATCTATAAGTTATCAAAATAGTTAACATAAAAACAAAAAAATTGTCAAAATAGACTATTTCCTCAACCTGAAAAAAAAACACATTTTAGTTCATCTTATAAAGCATTATCATCAAATCAAGTGAATACTACTCAAGCTAGTGTTAGGCGTTCCATTTAAAAAGGGAAACATATGTCATACAATTCATTCTATCAGTCTTTCATTTAAAGATATTTTTGTGAAAGATTTATATGAACTCAAGAGAAAGCAGAGTTTATGGTATCTGTTTTAAATGTGTTATTTGTGGGCTCTGACAACCAAACTGCCAGCATTTAGAACAGGCATGGACTACAGCAGCCAAGCCACCAAAATCCTATTGATGTTTGGAGCAAAAGATGGTATCTTGAAGTGGTTGCCCAGAATATAATGACCCTTCATGAGGAACATCATTGTCTCATGTTCATATTTATAAGTAACCAAGCCAGAATCACTTGGCATATAGTTTCAAAATCTACAAGAATAAATCGTGCAGGTCGAAGCAATCCCCATTGGATTCATAAAAATATTTCAATTTTTATTACATTTTTGCTCTCGTTTCCTTATCTCCCTGTTTCTGTTTGTTCTGCAGGGATTATAGTATTTTATTCATTTAAGTGGACAATACCTTTTTTGCTGTCATGGCTCCTAAATGCTTTAGGTTTTATAAGAAAAGACTAATACCTTGAATTGCATGTGGAAACAAAACAGCAGTCAAATGGGCTAAGGAAACATATCAGCTGTGTTTTTTGTGATACAGTAAATAGTTGGTGATACTTTGCTATATCCAATAAGATTATGTACTTTATGCTTACATTATGATGATGAACTACCAATGCTCCAGTTATTGTGCAATTCCAATCACTCATAGCAATATAATATGCAGTTATAATCATGAGAACTATAATCCAACAATATTTGGAAGACTCAAAGCTCCTTATTGAAGTACAAAAAAACAATAGTTTATGATGCTACCTTGTCAATAAGCTATCAGTTTAATTTCCTTCATTGTTCATAATAACACTTAGAGCAGGGGTGTCAAACTCACAACGTCACATGATGTGTCATGACGTATCATGACTTTTTTGCCATTGCCGGCAATATGGTGGATGTGGTTTCGCTATGATGCATCTGTCCCACGGGCCGGCAGTTTGATACCCCTGACTTAGAGTATCTCTGCACAAGAACTTTAAAAATAGCTCTGGTTCTAACTACATAGATGATGTTAGGCTGTTGTAGGAGATGACCAAGCTGAGCCAGAGGGAGGGGTCAAACATGTCATAAGTCATGAATCCTTGTGTGCCCACAAGAGATCTAAGACTAGCCCACCTTGAATGCTTGTCTTATCACCCACTCATTTCCTTTGACTGTTAGTAGGTTCAGATTCTTGTAGAGAGCTTAAGTTTGCAATAAATGTTTATACTCATTTGAACTGTCTGAATCTCCTGATTTCCTTGGGGCTGGACAGCTTGTTTGTTATGTAGCAGTGGAACTTGTATAAGCTCTGTTCTTCCATTGGAAGGAATTCTTTTCTTTCTCCATCTTCTAACTTCTGAAATCAAGAAAAAAGTTCTAGTTCAAGGCAGTACTTTAAAAACAAATCAGATACCAACAAGTAATCTGTTTAGCACTACTCATCCCTTCTCACTTTCCTTGGGCTTTGTTGTGTATAACAGAACTGAAATAATCTGCAAATAAAGCCAGCTATTCCCATCATAACCATATTCATCCTGAAGCTACTTGCATTGGTTTACTCCCTTCTTTCTCATTTAATCTTGCTTAGAAGTAAGCAGCCAGGTACTATTGGAAAAATCCTTAGTTACAAAACTGCTAACAGGGTGTTGTTATATCTGAATATACCTTAACATGTAGTGTAGTAAAGATGGCAGGATATGGAGCTGATATAAATTTGTTTTCTGTGGAGGGCAAGTGAGCAATAGGACTTTTTTGGGGGGTAATTCTAGATTCTTTGGCATCTTAGGATCAAAATGGTATGTTTTTTTTCCCCTACTGATCAGCTGAAGGAATACAATCTGGTGAATAGGTGATCTTAATATATTTCCTAGATCAAGTGAAGACTGCATGTTAGTTTCAAGCTGCTTTAGAATATAGAATAATAGGTTTGGAAGGGATCTTGACGGTCTGTAGTTCCACCCACTGCCCTTGGCAGGAGATCCTATACCATTCCAGACAAATGGTTGTCCAGTCTCTGCTTGAAAATCTTCAGTGATGAGGCATCCACAGCTTCCAGAGGCAAGCCATTCCACTGATTAATTGTTCTCACTGTCAGGAAATTTCTCCTTAGTTCTAAGTTGTATTTCTCTTCAGTGATCTTCTCCATGTTACTTCTTGTCCTGCCCTCAGGTACTTTGGAGAATAAGTTGACTCCGTCTTCTCTGTGACAGCCTTTCTAGTACTGGAAGACTAGTCTTTCTCTTCATTTGACTAGACATACCTAGTTCATCGTATGGTTAGTTTTATCATCTTTGTTGCACTTATCTGCACTTTTTCTAGGATCTCAACATATTTTTTTGTATTGTGGTGATGAGAATTGGACACAGTATTCCAAATGTGGTCTCCCCAGTGCACTATAAAGCAATACTGCCACTTCATGGAATCTTCAAATTATCCCTTTGTTGTGCAACCTAGGACTACATTAGTTAATTTGGCAGCTGGAGAACACTGTTGGCTCATACTTAAGTGTTTGTCTACTAGGACACTTAGATCTCTGTCATAGTTGCTACTATTGAGCCAGGTGCTTTAAGCCAGATACTATTGAGTCAGGCTTTGGAGAGACTGAAAAGAAAAAATGGCTGTACAAAGGAAATCTTTAGCTGCATTCAGTCTCTGATTTAAATTATCTTTATTGGTATGAAAACAGTACTTGAATTAGAAACTAAAAAATGCATCAACCTGAGATTACTTCCATAGCACTGAAATGTAATAAAGCACTGCCTTCAAGTAGACCATTGGTTTGTATGGATATTTTTTAGTATCTTGCATGCAATATACTTCTTCTTTTATAACAAGGATTGGGAAAGTCTTTCAATGAAAATGTAATATTAAAGAAGAGAGAGAAATTTAATGCTAGAATAATTGTGTTTTTCCATGTATTTTACTGGGATTATCATCAACTTATAAACACTAGAAAACAAATTTGGAAAGAATCTTCATTTATTTGGGCTGTGATAAAAATATCTTTGGGCCATAGACATTCATTTTGCATAAAGTCCTCAAAAGTAATTCCTGGACTACTGACTGATTCCTGGCAAGTGAAAACAGTAAAATTTCACTATGTAGCTCATTCAAAAGATTTATTGCAAGACTTTGAGAGTTACAAAATTCCATGTGATGTTCAAAAGGGAGTGAGACAAGGATGCTCCTTGTCTCCCTTGTTGTTTATTTTGGTGTTTGAAGTTTTAAATAGAAACATTAGGCAAGATGAGAGAATAATGGGTATAAATATCAAGAAAGAAGTTTACAAATTGGGGTTATTTGCAGATGACTTGGTTATATTCCTGCAGGATCCCAAAAATAAGATGGAATATATGTTGAGGAAATTAAATGAGTTTGGGATTCTAGCAGGTTTTAAAATAAATAAGCAGAAACTCAAGGCAGCAAACATATCTAATACTCCTTTGTCCTTCTATTTTCCCTATCACATGAAAACATCTTTCTTTCAAAGAAAGATCTTCACTTTTTATTTGAATCTCATTGATGCCCTTTCTTATCAACCTGTTGATGATGCTGACAAAAGAAAGTCAAGCGCAGAGTATGAAGTTACCACAGAACCATTTACTACAAGCCATTTTATATCTTCATAGTGAAATTAGCATGTGGCATCTAGCAAATATCAGCATCATAAATGCAGACCCAAAACATGAAATGCAAACCCAAGCATGAAATTTTATAGTGATGTGTCAGCTGATCACTGATGCATGTCCATATTCATTCAGAATATGCTATTTAAAAATCTGCAAAGAAATGTATACAGATTTCTGTACATGTTTTTAGCATGCCTTCTCATAAATTATAGAATAATACATTATTTTTAAACAATATATTGTGGATATATCTAATTGCACAGTATTGCTGTTTTAAAAAAATCATTAAATAACTCTTTGAGTTAGCAGTGGATCACCATGGTCCCCGTTGTCAATTAATATGGTGCACCAGCAGTATATTGAAATGTATTCAGAGCAGGAAAAACAGAAATGTTTCATATCAGTCAGAGTTTATATTTTAATATTTTCAGTTACATCTAAAATGTGAGCAAGAGTGTCCTCCCAAACTCTGGGAATTAAGGAGTAATCTTGATTAAAGTGATGATGAAAATAATGCTGATGATGGCAATACTAATAGCTAAAACTCCTTGAAGCAGTATGAATAATTAAGCATTGCTCTTAGGTTAGATTTTCCCAGGAATATTCAGAATTCTATTTCAAGGACAAAATAAACATTTTATTATTTCTCATATTAAGGGCAGAATTCACCTAGAATGATATACTCCTGTATGGGAAGAATTTAAGTATAATGTGGCGATACCCCTTGCCTCTGTAATGATGATCCACTCATTACTCCAGTTCCATTGTATGATCTAAAAACATGTAGGAATCGTCTGGAAATAGAGCCAGCTAACCCAGACATGTCAAACTTGTATTGGGACGGTTTTGTCATTGCCAGCAATGGGGTGGGTGTGGCTTCTGGATGATGGGCTGGCAGTTTGACACCCCTGAGTTAACCCCTTGGAATCTTCTCAACATGATCATACACTTGCCACACAAGCAAGGAAGGGGATGAATCTAGCGCACAGGTGGCAGAGATCCTATTAGAAAGGAATACATCAACTTCATTGAGTATATAGGCCAGTGTTTCTCAACCCTGGTGACGTGGTTGAAATTCAGGAAGTTGAAATTAACACATCTTAAAACCACAAAGGTTGAGAAGCACCAATATAAGGCAAAAAAAAAAAAAAGCCCTACCTAATACAGCAAGGTATTGTATGAACTCTGCCCATGTGGTACCAAAAATTTGACAAATCTAAGCTAGCCAAATCTTGCTAGCCAAAACACTGACCTTTGCTGAGGGGAACCCATGCTTGTCTTCTCAATCACCTTGCTGTGTTCTATTTCCTCATTCCAAAGGAGAGCCTGACGAACTCTTCCCACAGTAATAGTTGCTTCCCACCATATCTGTTGCTCTATGCCTTTTTAACAGTTACAATGCTGTTACTTCTTTAGTGCCTTGTCAGGATACCAATGGCAGTAGTTACTCATAAGCACTCACAGGAACGGGGTACCATTCTCAATTTTGACGCTACAATACAGGAATTCTATGACCCATGTCCCCTGCCTGACAGATACCATAAAATCCCAAAGATCATTCAACAAATCTTATAAATTATCCTGGGAAGCAACTACCTTACCACAGAGAGAGAGAGAGAGAGAGAGAGAGAGAGAGAGAGAGAGAGAGAGAGAGAGAGAGAGAGAGAGGGAGGGAGGGAGGGAGGGAGGGAGGGAGGGAGGGAGGGAGAGAGAGAGGGAGAGAGAGAGAGAGAGAGAAAGAGAGAGAGAGAGAGAGAGAAAGAGAGAGAAAGAGAGAGAGAGAAAATATATATAAACCCTCCCCAACACAGTGATGATAATTTTATAGCCCAGAAATCAATCCTAAATGCAAAATGCACAAAAATGGTTAATTAAGAAAAGGACACACACAACCAGGCACCATAGAAATACCACACACACAGCCCAAAGCACAGACTCTGCCAGAGGGAAGTTCCCTGAGGATCAGCTCTAGTGCGAATCTGAAAGGTCAAAAGACTAAACCTCTGGGCCCATTGGCTGATCCTGTTTGGATTCTGCAAACAAACAAAAAAAAAGTTACATAGACACTTAATAATGTGAAGGAGGCATCAAACAGTTTCTGAAAGCCATGGCTGTCAGTTAGAATTTTGCAACCTTATCTTTCTTAAGGGTTTCTGAGAATTGGTTCCATGGAAAAACAGTAATCTCATAATCACAGAAGCAATTAAAACAACTGACGATGGGGACTATGGTAATACAGTCCTGGTCTCAGAAAGATTCCAAAGGTATTTTAATGACTTGAAATGTATAATAAAATGTATTTAGATGTATGAATATTTAAGTTAAATTCATTTATTATTGCATAATTTATGAGAACAAATGTTCAAAAACACGTGAGCAAATAACATTTATACAAAACATTTCCTTGTGGAATTTTTAAAGTGCCTGAACAAACGATACATCTGGACAAAGGATCTGCACCAGTGATCAGCTGACCTATCTGTCATCCTAAAAATTCATGCTTCACTACAGGCTTTGTGTCTGCATTTCCAACAATGGGATATAAGTGATAAATACCAGCATTTTGGACACTGATACATTTGCTAGATTCTGCTTGGCAACTTCATTATGAAGGCATCTGTCATTGCAAAAGCATAAAGTAAAATTAAAGCAACAGCTCTGCCTTCCAGCATTCACTACTGAGAGATCTTTCAAATGAGAGAGTTTAGAATCCTCATTATAAATAAACCAAAGTTGTCCATTTAAACCAAGGTCAGTTTAAACCAAGCAAGTAGGCATGAAATAAAAATGCATAATTGGAGAGATAAACGTCTGCAGTTGTGTTTCAGGTTGGCCTCCTAACTGCTGAAGATAAAGTACATTTTTACCTATAAGCACCTTTGGAAATGACTTCTTTTGCTTCTTCACTAATTGGAGCAGAAGACTCATTTTGGTACAAACCAACAGTGAGAAAATGGGCTAGGTTCCTAATTCCTGTTAGCTTCATCCTCTTATTTTTGGCCTTGAGGCTATTAGCACAACAGATGGCTCAGGTTGTTGACACCTGCCTCAACTGCTTTGCTTCTGCAAATAATTGACAAAAGCCAGGTTAGATAAAATTGGATTTTAGAGAAGCATGCATAAAGTTATGCTAACTGAAAGGAAACTGTGGATTTATGTTCTTTGGCCTTCGTAAAATCTAGCATTCCCCTTTCTGTTCAACAAAAATAAAAGTAGTACTCAATTGGGTACCCATTAAAAACTGAACTTCTGAAAGATACATACCAAATGAAAAAAATATGGTGAGGTTGCATTGTCCTGTATTAATATTTCTCATCAGGAGATTATTCATTTTGCCAACCCATTTATACAATATATTACTTCTGGGTTGTAAGAATTAAATTCTGGTAAAATCAATTGTTCATTACAGATACATTGAAGAAAATCTCTTTTTTTAAGTACAGCTCTTTCGTACCTTTGAAAAGAAGTGATGTTTCATTTAATTGTTTTTAGGATCCTCTTTTTATCATCACTCTGTCTATTTCAGCACCTGAGTCCACTCATTTACTCTGCATCTTCTCATTCTTTTCCCCTTCAAATCTCCCTGAACTTCCTTGAATTCAAGAATATAATTTAACCAAAGATTTGCAGAGCAATGGCTATACTGAAAACATGCTACTATTTGCACTGGTTCTGCTTCAGGGCAGTGATATCTTATGAGTTTGCCTTAGCATCCACAGAGTACATTTATCTGACCCTTTCCCCGGAAATGATACACAATCCCCATGATTATGGAATTAGAAAAGCAGGGCTTCTTCTTCAGAAGATGAGGTTTTCAAGAAGACTTCATAGTTGTGAATAGCCATCTTGACAAAGCATACTATAAGTATCAACAGAAATTTCTTCAGAATATGATTGGTTCACAAAAGAGTCAGAACGTTTGAGCTTATTTTGGGATAGTTCTAGAATATAGAATAATAGAGTTGTAAGGACATTGGAGGTCTTCTAGACCCTATACCAGTGTTTCTCAACCTTGACAATTTTAAGGCGTGTGGACTTCAACTCCCAGAATTCCACAGCCAGCATTGCTGGCTGTGGAATTCTGGGAGTTGAAGTCCACACGCCTTAAAATTGTCAAGGTTGAGAAACACTGCCCTATACCTGTTGTGGGTGTCTCTGGACCAGCTGGGGAGGTGTCGGAGGATGAGGAGGGGGAGCCGGGCCCCTCTGAGTGTTTGCCCCTCCCGGCAGCCGAGCCAGGCCCCTCTGGGTGCTTTCCCCTCCCGGCAGCCGAGGCAGACAGGGAGGAGATTGAGATGCAGTCTGCATCGGAGTCTCAAGGTGCAGAATCAGACTTGGAACAGGAGAATGTATGGCTGGATCCGAGAGTTCGAAGGGTTAATAGGAGGAGGGTTCAGTTAAGTAGAAAAAGGAAGTGACGTATCGGAAACTGTATTAGAGGAGGAGAGAGAAATTAAGCCTTTGTCACGAGCAACGTTAATTAGAGATTGGCATGGAAACTTTCGCAGTGAGTTGAAACGGAGTTTTCTGGTGTTTTTGAAACCTACCGAAAAATAATGAGGTCTTGGACAATGTGATAAAGAAAGAGTGTTTTAATTGGAAGGTGGGAGGATAGCATATTTATCCTAAATGTAAATAAATCAGTGTTGGCCGTTCCGGCCAAAATAATGCCAGCAGTTTGCTTTGAAATGACTTCGTTTGAAATGTGTTAATTAAAAACTATTAAAGACATCTTTATGTGGATTTTAATGAGCTGAGAGTGGCCAGACATAACAATACCATTTCAGATAAATGATTGTCCAGTCTCTTTTTGAAAGCCTCCAGTGATGGAGCGCTCAACAACTTCCATTGTTAGGAAATGTCTCCTTAGTTCTAGGTTGCTTCTCTCCTTGAGTAGTTTCTATCAATTGTTTCTTATCTTTTGGTGCTTTGGAAAATAATTTGACCTCCTTCAAATATTGGAACACTGCTACCATGTGTCCCCTAGTCCTTCTTTGCATCAGACTAGAGATACCCAATTCTTGTAACTGTTCTTCGAATGTTTTAGCCTCCAGCTTCCTAATCATTCTGGTTGCTCTTCTGACGCACACAATATCTCCTTGATGCACACAATATCAGTAGATGCTTCACATTTATGTTCATGTGTGTGTATGTGTCCCTTAGACCACTACCTACTATTTACTACAATGTGGATTGTTTCTCAATTACATGTCTGGAGTTGTTTTGAGTCAGGCAGGAAGATGATTGCTTATCTATTCTATGGATTGCCACAATGTGTAATAACAAAAACAAATTCTGCCATTAAGTTGCAATAAACTCAGCCTGATTTTATTTCAGTCAGATTGCTGTTAAGATCTTTGCATGATTAGGAATCAGGGTATAATAATAAATAATGATTATTTTTTAAAATGCTGCTTCACAATACATAATATTAATACATAATACATAATATTAATACATAATACACAATATTAATACATAATATTAATACATAATACATCAAAAACAAAATATACATCGGTAACAAATTTATGTTCCTCTAGGTCAGACATGTCAAACTCACGATGTCACGTGATGTCACGCAATGTATCGGGGCGGTTTTATCATTGCCGGCAATGGGGTGGGTGCGGCTTCCGGATGATACGTCCGGCCCGTTGGCTGGCAGTTTGACACCCCTGCTCTAGGTATTCTAATTCTTTAGTTTTCAATCCTATAATACTTATAAAAGTACTATAAATACTTATAGCCTGATTTTTCTCCTGAAAGTTCAGGTCAGCAAATGGGCACAAACCCTTACATTTAAAATATAAGCAACTTAAAGGGCATGGACATTAAAAAAAATACATTAAAAAAGGGAATACATAGATCACATTAGACATATTTGTAATACTTTCTTAAAAAAAAAATTCGCAACCACTCAAACTGCTTTTGCCAATGAAATAACTTTTTGTGTGTTTTGGTTATGCCAGTATATTTTTAATTTCAGTAACATTTTTGCTGTAATTGCATGCACTGCTATTATAACAAATTGTGCCAGGAAGCTAATGCTTTCTGAATCTCAGCCCAGTCTAGCTCACATGATGTGTTTTGTAGGAGTGAAATGAGGATAACACTCTGCTACTTTGAACCCAAAAGGAAAGATAGAATACAAATATAATAATAGGCTGATCTATGAAGTCTATAAAACAAAACAACACAATACAAAACAATACAAACAAAACAAAAAGAGAACTCTACTATAAGATATCCACAAGTGCCATACTTTACAGTAATTATTGCCTTATTCTCTGTAATGTACTATTGCCATTGGTTTGCCTTGACTATTACCACTGAACTGTAGTGGTGCAGTGGTTAGAATACAGTATTGCAGGCTAATTCTGCCAACTGCCAGCAGTTCAATTCTCACCAGTTCAAGGTTGACTCTTTCTGAGGTTGGTAAAATGAGGACCCAGAATGTTGGGGGCAATATGCTGACTTTAAAATGCTTAGAAAGGATTGTAAAGCATTGTGAAGTGGTATTTAAGTCTAAGTGCAATTGCTATTGCTACTTTTAAATTTATTTCTTTTTTTAAGCAAATATCTAAAGAAAATAGAAATAAAACCTCAGATCTATGATTGATCTGAGATCTATAAATTTTGGTTTAGGCATATCTAAACATATAAGGAACGGTTGCTGGAATTGGGTATGTCTAGTCTAATGAAGAGAAAGACGAGGGGGGACATGATAGTAGTGTTCCAATATCTCAGGGGTTGCCATAAAGAAGAGGGAGTCAAGCTGTTCTCCAAAGCACCTCAAGGCAGGACAGGAAGCAACAGCTGGAAACTAACCAAGGAGAGAAGCAACCTACAACTAAGGAGAAATTTCCTGACAGTTAGAACAATTAATCAGTGGAACAACCTGCCTCCAGAAACAGTGAATGCTCCAACTCTGGAAGTTTTAAAGAAGAGACTGGACAGTCATTTGTCTGAAATAGTATAGGGTTTCCTGCCTGAGCCTGGGTTGGACTAGATGACCTCCAAGGTCCCTTCCAACATTATTATTATTATTATTATTATTATTATTATTATTATTATTATTATTAATCCTTCTCACTGAACTTCTGTTCTTCCAAATGGCAGCAATTTGTTTGGATTGGACTGCAAATAATTTGCATCATATTGGATACGATACTTCCTTATATTATTCTTCCCTCAATAGATTAAGCATGGGCTCTAATCCAGTTGCATCTGCAAGCCATAACGA
Organism: Bothrops alternatus; assembly: GCA_034064705.1. NCBI lineage: Eukaryota > Metazoa > Chordata > Lepidosauria > Squamata > Viperidae > Bothrops > Bothrops alternatus. The sequence continues at coordinate 2,474,021 of JARGCV010000085.1, forward strand.
TGTAGTAATCAGCAGAGGGTTCATTACAAGGTTATTGCAAATGAGCTCAGCAAGAAAACACTTTCATCTTTCCTAGTTGTGTACCATAGGTATTTGTTTCTGTTGGTTCAGCAATTTCAGCTCAAGCTCTACAACCTATACATTTTTAAAAATGAGCATCTTTTTGCATGGCATGAAAGAAGTTAGAATTATTGATATAGTCAAAGTAATCTAATTATCTAGTTTGCAATATCAATTAGTCAATCCTTGCCATTCAGATATAGCGCACACACTAAGACACATTTAGTCTAAATGCTCTATTGGGAATGAAAATATGAAAAAAATGGATTCTGTGTATTAGTTAATGCTAAATATGTAGTTAATGCTCAGTTGTGTTTATCTCACTCTGCTTGAGATGCTCCACACAATGCTTCATATTCACATTGGTGGCTACCCTGCTTCAAAATATTAAAATTTTGAATCCAAGTTGTGTTTGCAATTTCAAATGTAATAAGAGAAAATTTTTAGAGAATCATAGCATTTCCGTTTTTTGTGTTATCAGTCTCTGATTGATACAAGCTCCCAGTAACATAGAAGAACTTGTTATGTTTCATGCTAGAGAATGGGAAGTTGCAAGATAAGATAAATCTTCAGAAGAAATTACTACTCAGAATTAGTTTAATGGAATAGCTGATTTATTAATTAAACAGAAAACACTGAAACAACCACGAACATATATGTTGCATTTGATAAAAATTCATTAATATATATGATTTATTTCATTATGGTCATGGACCAGAAATGCAAACAGACATATATTAAAAATAAAAATAAAGTAAAAACAAGGCAAAATAAAACATTGCAATTGGCACAATGGTTTGTCTGTCTAATTTTATAGGCAATATAATAGTTTAGCTACGTTCAGGGACATAGAATCATACTGATCTAATAACAACAACTATATGTTTAAAAAAGATCAAGATGTCTGTATTGTTTTAGCAGGTAAGGAGTTATAAGGTGTGTCCTTGAGTCTCTATGCAGGATACAATATAGCAGGATATGAGATGTAGTTTCGACTGCCCTTGTCCACAGGGACACAATCTCATCTCATAGGGGACTTTTCTGTATCAAAACCACCATGGAGAGAGCATTGAACTATGTTTTTTAGAGTTAGAAACAAAACCTGTGAATATACAATAGCTGCTCATACATCTACAGGAAATTCTTAGATAATGACAGTAATTTAGACCAGGAACTCCATTGCTAAGCAACATAATTGTAAAGTATGACATCACTTATAACAGCAGTTCCAGCAATTCTGGTTGCTGTCATTATGCGAATCTCATGTGGTCATCAAATGCAATGTCACATGATCTCCATTTGTGACCTCTTGCCAGCTTCCCCATTGCTTGTGAGAAACTAATAGTGAAGATTGCAAATGGTGACCACATGACTAGCAGGATGCTGCAGCAGTTGTATTTGTGAATCAGTTGTCAAGCATGCAAATTGTAATCATGTGACCATGGGGATGTTGTGGACCACTGCAGCTTCGTTTCACTGCCAGTGTACGACAAGCAGATTTTATATCTATCTGTCTGTCCATCTGTCATCTATGATAGAGATGCATTGTCTATGATATCATCTGATGTTGTAAGCTGCCCAGAGTTACCTTGCAGTGAAATGGATGGCAAACAAATTTAATAAATAAATACATAAATTAAAAATCTATCTATCTATCTATCTATCTATCTATCTATCTATCTATCTATCTATCTATCTATCTATCTATCTATCTATCTATCTATCTATCTATCTTTGTCTGTCTGTCTGTCTGTCTGTCTGTCTGTCTGTCTGTCTGTCTGTCTGATGATATCATCTATCATCAAAGCACAGAAACATTTTCCATTTAGGTGTTTTCTCAGGATCTTAGTAATCATTACCCTTTCCTAAAATGTATTTTTTTTCCGGTGAGTTTCAGATTATGGTAATGAAATAATCCTTTTAAAGATACAGTGGACCTACCAATTTTAATGGCACTTAATTCTAACATATCAAGAATGCTATCATTTTTTCCCATAGTTAATATCCCATTTCTTTGTATTTTTGTTATTTTATGTCTCTGTCCTCCTAATTCAATATTAGGAAGCTGTGAAAAAGTAACAGATCAGCTTGATGAACATCAAACAGAAGGTTTAGTAAATTATTCATTTTGTGAGAAATAGCCAAGGTATTCTACTTAATTCTATTTGCTGTATAATTTGTACAAACAAATATTAGCCAGCAAGTGCTTGGGAAATGCCTCCATTTGGCAGCAATCCTGAACACATTTACAATATAGATATATAGATATATGTAGATATAGATGACAGTCAGTTCATTTAGTGACCGTTTAAAGTTATAACCTTCATGGGCTCACCCATTTGTAAGCCACAACTCATAATTTAACCAAGACCTAAAGTATTTCTTAGGACTTGGTGTTAATGTGCTATAATCCCTTTCGAAATGTAGAGAAATATGCTGGTATGTATGTTACTTAAAAGTGACCTATAACCAGTGCTTTTTCATACAATACACTGTAACGGTGTTCCGGCAACTTTTTGTGGGACTAAAAAAAATTCAGTCAGATGTTCCAACTTCTTGTGAAAAAAAAAAAGATCTCACAAGGAGTTGGAAGGTCTGACTGAACTGTTTTTAGTCCCACAAACTCCGTTTCCCTGCAGGAGAAGAGAAATGTGCCAAAGCTGGAAAGCAGGTTTCGGGAAGAGGGAGGAGCTGTGCCGGGAGGAGAAGCAGCAGGAAGCAGGACTGCCATTTCCAGAAGGGAGAAGGGAGACACGGGGCAATGCAGGGCAGCAAGCAAGTGCTGTTCTCTGCTCTGTATCCCTGCGCAGAGCTGCTGCATTCTCCGTTCTCCACAAGATAGGTGACAAAGGGCTGGCGGAGGGAGGTGGCAGGGGAGACTTGTGCCGCCTGATCTCGGTGCAACCCACAGGAGAGTTGGCAGACAATCAGAAGGCGGTGGCCGTGTTTGGGCAGGTGATCTGTGGGACAAAGCTTAAAGAAGGCCTCTCCAACGGCGCACAGCAGCAGCAGGGCTGTTCACCATCACTCCCCCTGGCTCCAAAATGGTGGACGCGGACCAGGCCTACCCCACCCATCCCATCCACCGTAGCATGGCAGTCTGGCTCGGGAAGGGAGTGAAATGTTGCTGATCAAGGAATGGCCTGGCAGAGGGGAGGGGGCTGAGTTCCAGCACCTTTTTCTTACAAAAAAGCACTGCTTATAACCATTTTTCACATTATGACCATTGCAGCATTCCCATGGTCAGTTCAGATGCTTGGCAACTGACTTATATTTATGATGATTGCAGTGTCCCAGGGTCATGTGATCAGATTTTGTGACTTTCTGACAAGCAGTCCAACAAGGGAACCCAGGTTCACGTAACAATCATGTTACTAACTTAATAACTTCAGTGATTCACTTAACAACTGTGGCAATGAAGGTCATAAAATGGGTCAAAGCTCACTTAACAACTATCTTGCTTAGCAACATAAATTTTGGGCTCATTTATGGTTGAGGATTACCTGTATTGTTGATTTCATTTAATAATGCTTAAGACCACAGTTTTAACCTGCTCTTGAAGGTTTGTTTTAATCCTTGGATTCTGCCACTGTTAGTTGATTTTGGTCTTTAATTGTGGTAGCCGTTACATTTTCTTCTTCTTCCCTGCTTTGTACACATGCTAAGGCATCAAGCAACACCAAAGTAAAATTGCAGGTCATAAGAATAGATAAGATCAATTTCCAAATTCATATTGCAGCTTAAAAAATTTAAGTGTTTCTGACGTTAACAGCTGGAGAACCATACTGTATTTAGAAACATGTAATTATCACAAATACTGACCATTTTCATGGCCAATTGCCTATAAATGTTTGGACAACTTAAGAAAAAGTATTCAAACTAATAAGAACTATTTTTGATAATAATATGGTAATAAAGATCTGTGACAAAGAGAATCCTTTATGTTCCTTATTAATATTTTAATATGTATGTCCATAATGTCCTAACCATTCTCGTTATTGTAATGACATGAGTCTAGACACTGACAGAAGATAAATAATAAAAAGTGGTTTTTACTTTTGAAAAGGCAACTGGACTGATTTTTTGAGGAAAAATACACTTTTCTCTTCCTATCCTGGAAGCTTCATCAGTTGTATTGGATGGTGAGGGAGATGGATCGCCCCTTCAACTAATTTCAGCTGTCAATAACTGTCCTTCCATCTCCCATGCCATTCAATACAATTGATGAAGCTTCCAGGATAGGAAGTGAAGCGTCTTTTTTTCCCACAAAAAAAATCAGTCCAGTTGCCTTTTCAAAAATAAAAAAACCACTTTTGAGGCAACTATGACCTGGATGACTGAGAATCTTCATGGACATTCAGACAGAAGATGAATACATCATTTCCCAGGTTATATTATCGTTTAGTCTGGGAGATTGCAGATAGTGTTGTCTCTATCCATGTGAGGCTATAGCTTTTTTTAGTGGAGAGATCCCTTTGTCTGTGAAAATCAGTGTACACAATCAACCTAAGAGAATCAATAAGGAATAATTATGTGCAGAAAGAGCAAGGATACTTATTCATGGTCCAATTCCTAATGAATACACTCTATATTATATTTTTACAATGTGCTTCCCTTTAAATATGCGAGAAACAGATGCATTGGACTCTTATCCAAAAATTCCCATTAGCCTAAGCCTTGAAATCTCAATACACTGTATGACCTTAAATTAGGACATGCAGTCCCTAAGCTGTAATAATGACTGGCAAATGACACGGGCACCTTTAAATAGATATTTAAGTCCTGTGTTCTAGGTCTGAGTTTCACTGAATTTTCCTGAGCCAGAAACTTTTGCATCTCAATCTGTACCTCCTAGTTGACTTGAGGCATAAATATTACTTAAAAAAACATTTTATTACATTGTAAAATAAAATACAAAATACAAAGCAAATAGTAGGACACAATGGGGAGGAAAAAGGAAGAAGCAAGTGAGGCAAAGGGAAGAAAAAGAAAAAAAGAGAGAGATTGACTTATGACTTCCCCTATTGCAGTAGAGTAAAGCATTAATGTTGAATCTCAACATTTTACTTTTCACAATAGTAAACCTAGCCATTTCTATAACCACAAATCAAAGTTTAATTTTTTTTTCACCTCAAGCATAAAGTCCAGAACCAGTCTCCATGTAGAAACGAAGGTACCTGTATTCTTTTCTTTAATCAAAACAGTCAATTTAACCACCTCAAGGAGAGAAGCAACCTAGAACTAAGGAGAAACTTCCTGGCACTTAGAACAATTAATCAGTGGAACAACCTGCCTCCAGAAGCGGTGAATGCTCCAACACTGGAAGTTTTTCAGAAGAGACTGGACAGCCATCTGTCCGAAATGGTGTAGGGTTTCCTGCCTGAGCAGGGGGTTGGATTCAATGACCTCCAAGGTCCCTTCCAACTTTACTATTACTATTACTATTATTACTATTACTACTATTACTATTATTACTATTATTACTATTATTATTATTATTATTATTATTATTATTATTATTATTATTATTATTATTATTATCTCTACCAACTCCATCAGCTTCTGTAGCTATTCTTCCATAGTAAGAATCAAAATGTCCTTCCATTTTTGTGCATACAGTAGTCTTGCTGTTGTCAACATATTCAGGATCAAAGTTCTGATTTTTTCCCCCAAATCTTCTTCCATTAAATCCAAAAGAAAAGTTTCTGGTTTCACATTTAATTTTACTTTAAGGATTTTCTGTATCAAAATGTGAATCATTCTCCAATATTTCTTTGCCTTATCACATGTCCACTATGAGGCTTAAATATTACTGAAGTGTTCAGAAGAATGCTGAAGTAAATGTAGCACATTTATACTGCTATAATTATAGCATTATATAACATACATATATACATATACATACACATATTATTATTTTTATTATTATTATTATTAATTAAATTTCTATACCGCCCCTCTCCCGTAGGACTCGGAGCGGTTCACAATCCAATAAAAACATATAAAAACAATAAATATTTAAAAATAAATTAAATTAATATTTATACAAGGCTGTTACTAAAAACCATATGTGTGTATGTGTATCATATAATACCGGTACTATGATGTAAAAAAGTGACGGGTACCCTCTCAGACACACGAAATATAGGAGAACACAGAACCATAGGCAGAAGTAAAAGGGTAATTAATGTCACATTACAAAGTGCAATTATCTAGTCACTTGGAGCTATGTTCTTATTTACAGACCCTTGAATAGATAAGCACACACCTCAACCTGGAAAAGAGACATAATGGTTCATTTAAAACAGGCATGTCAAACTGCCAGCCCATGGGCTGGATGCGTCACACCAAAACTGCACCCACCCCATTGGGGAAAAAGTCCCGATATATCGTGTGACGTCATGTGACGTTGCAAGTTTGACATGCCTGATTTAAAAGGAACTTAGCATCTTTTTGGAAGAATGGATTTTAGACTCCATATGAAATTAACATCTCAGCTATGGTTTTGCAAGCATGTTAGTATCAGCATACTATTTCTCCCTGAAGTGTTAAAGCAGTCATCTTCTACAAAAGTTCAGATGGCTGCTTTGAGGGCTTAGTCTCTCTGAATCAATGCTTAAATGCAAACAACTATTTTCTGTTGGGACCAGTGAAGCAACATGTCTGTGCATACCTACACACATGTAGATATCATAGTGGAAACTTCAGTTATCCATACTGATAATATATAAAGAAGCCATACTTATTCAAACAGCCTTTCTTTCACAATAATCATCAAGGCATTTTGGTTTTTCTGGAACTATATCTGCATCAGTATGTTCCTATTGTTCATTCTTTGCTTTCAATATAGCCTTTTCTATTCTTTCAAGGAAGTGCGAGACGAGTTGTTTCCTTTAGAGGTAATTATTTTTTGGGGAAATGGTCTCCTTAATCCTCTTAGTAAACTTTCAACTTACAGTACTGTACATGAATTGTAAAAAGGTTTGAATGGATGCACACATACAAAATTGACTTCTAGTTTCCTCTGATGTACAGACTTTTCTTGGTTTCTTCTCTGGTCACCTTTACAGTAGATAGCATTGTAACATATGTATGTTTTTAATAATAATCTAGCACAGCCCACAAAGATCTTCAAGGATTTGAATTTGATATGTAAAAAAGAAGAATATGGAGAGAGAGAGAGAGAGAGAGAGAGAGAGAGAGAGAGAGAGAGAGAGAGAGAGAGAGAGAGAGAGAGAATAGTAGCACTAGGTTGAGAGCAGTTTATAGGTACAAGGAACAAAGGAGGGATCGTGATTATATCCTGAAATTTCCTTCCCAATATTTTATTTTCCCCACTTCTATAAAAGAGCATTATTGGTAATGTTTCTGAGTTTTATTTTTGCAAAATGGCAGAAAATTGTGTTATTGCAGCTATTTTTTTTACACTCCTATCCAGAATGTTGTAGCATTGCTACCTACTATTGTTTCCTAATCTGATAAATATTACTGAAGCTAGGATGAGAACTTAGGGAAGTTATACATACATAAACACTGTAAATGTTAAGGTACACAGTTTTCAATTATCACATTACCAATGAAATGCCTAAACTGTATGCCCCAATATGAGGATTGAAGTAAACTTAAGATTTTACTAAAATATTCTCTGGAAAAGAAGAGTGATTACTATTTTTATTGAATTCAATGAATATGTTCAGATCCAGAAAATGGTATTAAATTTCACTGTTCTGTCAAAATCTTTCCTTTACTATTTTCAACCTCCTGAAAGCTGTCATTCCAATGATAGAATTATTTATTTATTTAGCATATGACCCACAATTCTTCTACAGTATAATACACATCATAATCTTGTTCGTATTTTAAAGCATGAAAGCTACATACTTGAGTAAGATCCTCATCATATGCAGAAGTGGGTTAACTCCCACTTGAATTCTGTTCAGAGGACCATGAAAAATGTTTGCATGCTGAAATAACTGAATGAATGCAAAATTGATGAAAGTATTAGAATGATTGATTAAAATGTTTTCAATTCATTCATCCATTTATCCGTCTAAGCATTTTTTTTCAGAGTCGTAATTTTTCTTAGTTAGCTTACATCCAATATAATAAAGATGTTAATAAAATTGTATTAAAAATATAACCTATGTAATTAAAATGGTATTAGATTACAAGAATAATAAATGGAGTGGATATTTTCAGAAGACCACTAAAAAGCAGCCTTCACTAGAGGAACAGGGGCAATTCATTCAAAGTTGCACTGACTGAAGCTTATTCATAGGAGAAATGTTTTTGCATTTCCTTCATCCACCTCTGGCGTTTCCATATCTTAAAGCAGCGGTTCTCAACCTGTGGGTCGTGACCCCATTTGGGATCGAACGACGATTTCACGGGGGTCGCCAAACACCGCAGTCCGCCATTTTTTTTGGTCGGCCATTTTTTTTTGGGTCGGCCATTTTTTCCCCTTTGCCATGGGGGTCGTCGTGCTGCGCATGCGCGATGCGGGCCCGCCATTTTTTTTTGGCTGGCCATTTTTTTGGGGGTCAGCCATTTTTTCCCCTTTGTTATGCGGGTCGTCGCGCTGCGCATGCTCGATGTGCCCCATCGCGCCGCGCATGCGCGATGCGGGCCCGCCATTTTTTGGGGGGTCGGCCATTTTTTTGTTTGTTTTTGGGGGGGGCGGGGTCGCGCCGTGCAAGCGTGGCATGGGCCAGGGTCGAGCCCTGGAAAAGGTTGAGAACCGCTGTCTTAAAGGATGCTGTTCTAGTACAAGGAACTAAAAGTCACATTCCTGTTGTTGAGATGGATCAAGGTAAAAAAAAAAAAGGGCATTTTTTTCTATGTCCATTTTTTTTCAGTCTTGAGTTCTTTTTCTCCAGTGCAATTCTCTTCCCCAGAATTACACACAAGAATATTCACAGAGAGCTGCAGAGACTGCATGAACTTTTAAAAATGATGGGTAGGCTTTTAGGTGTTAAAATTATTTTTACGTTGTAGGACTGGGAAACATACGGCTGATTTGCATTTATATGTGAATTTACCCAACTTAAGTTTCTCAAAACTATACAATAGATTTGTTGTCCTATAACTTCCAGCATCCTTGACCTGATGCCATAGCCCTGTTACATAATATATTGAAAAATGCATTAGTACATTTTCATTCTTCTTTATAATTCTAAATATTGTATACAAGACATAAAATTGTGCAAGATATGTAAGGTAAAGTTCATATAAAGGTGCATTTATTCTGTGAAAACATGTTTTGTGAGACATGTACATATGTACAATATTTTTATTCTGATTTAAATATGAATTAATATAGACAGAAGACTTTTGAATTCGATGGATTCATCCATCCCTAGTTGATTTCAGTCAACAAGGGTCTTTCTGAAATGCAGTTAAGATTGTGTTGCTGTGGTTGGTCACAACAGCTAGATGTTTAGACTGGATTTGGCATTTTATTCCCAAGGACCTGGGATAGGCAGATGTTGTTGTTTGATGGTGTTAACAGTACCATTGCAGGACGTAAGTTGCCTTTGCAGTTGGCTGATGGTGATCTTGTCAACGGTGATGGTGCTTCAGATTGCACCCAAGGATCTATTACTATTACTTTCTTTTGCCAAAAATAGTTCTACTTTTATTTGCAGGTCTTTGTGTTTTGTGATTTTCACCCTCAGTTCTTTTTCTTCTAATCTTTTTTCCCCAGGTACTGCCATGTCTGCTATCCAGACTTTTTTGTCCTTTTTATTGTCAATTGTTAAGATTGGTATTATGTGGTAGACACTTGTCTGTTTGAATTCCAAAATCCCAGAGCACTTTAGCTTTTCCATTGTCTTGTCTAATTTATGGTCCTGCCAGTACCTTCTTGAAAGCAAACAGTATGTCTTGCATAACAACAACAACAACAATAACAGTATAGATTATCACATCTCTATTATCTATTGTCCTGTAAAATCTTTGGAAGCTTCAGAAAAATTCTAGCAGATTTGTTTCTCTTCCTTCACCGTTTTGAAATGGGTTATTAGGTCTTTCAGTTTCACTAGGAGATAAATAATAGCTTTCAAATTTATTGCATCTGAAGGTCATTTTTTTTGTATTACCTTCAGCAAGATGTATTCATGATGACCAACATCTGTTGGGGAAAAAGCATAAATTCCTTATGGGAAAATAATTGAAGCATTAGACAGAGAAATACAAATATGAAATATGCTGCTATTAATCCCCCTTTTTCATTTTCAAAGTTCAGAATCTGCTGGGAGAGATTTCTTAGAATGATTTATGTATTTAATTTGTTCTAGATAAGCATTAGAAGAGGTTCACAAATGTGAAAAGTACCTTATATCAGAGATGCAGAACCAGTGACCTTCTGGATATCATAGGAATCCAACTCCCAACAGCTTGAGCCAGGTATGGTCAATAAATCAGAAAAACAAGCATGGAATAACATCTGGAGATCTAACACTTCCTGACTTTTGTTTCAGCAACAAAAATCACACAAGTTAACTTTGAAATCATATTTCTTTTTAGACAAGTATTTGACCCATTGTTGATATTCAAGGTTCCTCAGCTCAAAGTTCAGGATACATGGATAGAAATTGTGTTTAGTAGAATTAGATGCACATCACAATTTTCCTTATGATTCCATGAATAGCAACTTTCTTTTTTTAATACAGTATTTATACTTGGCATAGGAAGCAGATGTGCTAATCAGAAAAAAAATAACATTGGGCTTCCTATTATTACCTTGCCAAGTGAAATAAATTTAGGTTAAAATTAAGGTAATTATGGTGGAATCTGATACCATAAAAAGCTGAATTCTAGAAGAAACTTCTACAATTGTAGAAGAAATACCATGAGCATTTTGACTTTCTAAAATAGCATGTGCAAGATTGTATTTCTGGTGTGAAATTAAATGAAACCTATTCTTCCAGTACCCATCCACTCCTAACAGCACATATTGGCTATTGCTTTTCTTATTTAATCTTCTGGAGTAATTGAATATAAATCACAAGTTTTTGTTTCATTATTAATTTTTGTCCTGCAAATCACTATACCTTAATACATTTTCTCAGACTATTATTCAAAGAACAACTTGCAAAGTCTAATGCATGCTAGTTTCTTCTGAATTATCATGACAACTAACCTAAGGTCTATTCCATAAAGATGGATGAGAAGTAACAATTTATTTTCTTACAATTATATTTGAAGACAGGAAAACATTTATTCAGTTTCATAGATACTTACATTAATAAATAACATTTTAAGTGGCTAAATATAGTTGCAGCTATCATCAGTCATATTATTAACCAATTTAAAAGGGACCTAAGCAATCAAGGTTTTAGTGCAAAGAAGAATTATGACCATTCATTCATCAAGTGGCATGAATTTGTGAGATGTAAACATTATCATAAATCAGATATTCTCAAACTATTGTGCTGGCCAAGCACGAAATAGTTAATTGCTAAGATCAGATTTATTTTAAAATAATATCCACTGGGATGTAGCATTTTGTCTGAAATACTTTTAGAATGGCATTATACTATAGCTATTCAATACCCCTCTTTTATAAATCTGCAGTCTTCACTGCTCAATAGGACTGAATAAATACAAATATAGGATGGCACTGGCAACTATGAATGTGTCCTAAAGTTAATAGATCTTGGCACTGTTTTTCTTTAATGTCACTTTTTGGTATAATAAATCTACTATATGGTGTTGGCTCATTTCTTCTCTTACAGAAAATGTTGCAATAATATAAAAAGAAAACAAAAGTGGTCTAATCATTCATGTGCTAAGCAGCTTCACAGAAGTTGTTTATCACATGCTTTGCCTAAACTAAGGGAAGTTAGAGTGTGGGCTAGCTTAAAATGTCACTTAATGTGTTCCTGGCAAAGATGAGGTTCAAAAAAGGAGCTCCAGATTTATAGTTGTTATTTATTTGTTAACTACCAACTAGTCATCAACACTGAAAGCATAATGTAATACACGATTGATTTTGTGCAGTCGCCTCAATATCATTCTTAGCAAACACAAACATACTGTGGACTTTCTCTAGGATGATCTGTCCCCAACTAGCCTTTCAGGTCTTCAAATGATGCATCTTTTTTTTTCTTTTAACAACCCTGTAATTCCTTGCAATGGGGTGGAGTCAGGGCCACTAAACAGAGCTTGAGCATTTACTGGCCAGATGCCCTTCCTGATGCTTATACAGAGTTCACAGCAGACACTTACTCATTGCACCCAGAAAGAGAAATATTTGCCACTACCTAGGATCAAACTAACAGCCTCCTGATTGTGAAGAGTGAGCTGCATCTCTAGGCATGATGTTATTCCTTCCAATGATGCAGCTATTATCCCCGAAATCAAGTCTGTCCACCACCGTGCTTGTCAATGCTTCTTTTCTTTCCTTCCAAAGCTTCCATTTGCATCTCAAGTGAGAACTCTAGATTGATTTGTTCTATGATTAATTTGTTTTGTTGGCTATCCATGGTATTCTCAGGAGTCTTTTCCAGCACACAGTATCAGAAGCATCATTACGCTTTATTTTAAGTGCTTTTTTCACATTTCTGGGGAGTCACAGAGAAGACCACTGCTAGCATTGTCATCTTTGTAGTTATAGACACATGCAACATCTGAAAAACTGCTCCAAGCCTTCATTCCCACCCTATTCTGCAGCATATTTCTTGATTAATTCCTTTACCATTGTTATTCAATTTTGAAAGGCAGAAACTATTATTTCGATATCTTCATTTTCAATTCTAAGACTGGTTGCTGATTATCATTAGTTTCACCTTCATATTTAATCATTAGTTTCACCTTCATATTTAATAAATCAATAAGTTTGTTTGCTCTCATTTATACAAGCAAAACCATCACTGACCCAACAACTTCACATATAAGATCAGAGTCACCTTCGCATTTTCTTCCTCCAGTGTAATATGACCATTTTGGAAAAATCATTACCAGTACTTTTGAACTCAAGTATATCAAAGGGTTTCAGGTTATTTCAATCTTTGTTGAAGGTTTCAACAAACATGGTGAATTTTTAACACATTGTAACTGTAAAGTACCTTAAATGATAATGTATTGGTAATGTGCCTTACGTGTAAACAGCATCTACCTAGTTATTCCATCTTCCCCTACTTTTCCCTCATCTCATGCAATTTAGTTTGACATCTGTCTAAGCACTTTGTGCATTTGTTGAAGTGAGCTGCAACTCATAAAGAATTATGCTTTTCAGTAAACTTTGTTAGTTAGAAATGCTGCCATTGGATTCCTGATTTTTGGCTGGGGAGAAAGTGAAATCCCAACCATAGCAGATAAACTGTCCAACTTTCAGACTTGAAAAGATGTACTTGTAGATTCTTAGTCTTAACAGAATTCAGTTTCAATCTGTTCTATTCCATCCTGCCCAGGAGTGCATCCAGACACCAGTTTCAGTTGTGAACTGATCGCTGATGTACTTTTAATTCACTAGAAAATTGGGTAATGTACAGACAGTTTTGGTCTCCACTGGCACCAATATAGATCTTCTGGAATGATCTGAGCAGAGAACTGCTTCCTTCCTTCTAGCCAGACCAAAGCAACTATTTTTCTGACCTCTCGATATTACGTAAAAATACAAATTTAGCATGACTCAGAAAAATACTAAAATTAATTTGAAATTGTATAATGATTATCAATCCGCATAGTTTAAACTGCAGTTGTGCTAATATCTTGTTATAGTGCTTTTTATTGCAGTAAGTTAATGAATCAGGAGCAGTATAACTGCTATATTATTTACTTCATGCAAAATTAAGACAAGGAGGAAGGCCTTCTCTGCTGTTGCAGTAGCTCTGTAGAACATCTTGCCCCCCAGTGCGAGGTTGGCCTTGACCTTTTTGACCTTCCAGAAGACCTGACGTAGCCAGTTTGGGGCTCCAATGGGGAAGTACCACAATGGAGATGGTTGATCAACTAATGATGGATCCCACCTTCCCCCATTCTACTCCTGCCCCATCTTTCAATTGAGCCATGAAGTTCTGGATTTCATACTAACTTCTTTAGTTTTAATTTATATAGATTTTATTTTTTATGATTGTAAGCTGCCCAGAGTTACCTTGAGGTAACTATAAATTTTATAAATAAATAAAGGGTCTTGAAAGACATTGCAAGGTTAAAAATATCCCTTAGACTCAGTGCTTTTTTTGTAAAAAAAAAAAAAAAAGGTGCCGGAACTCACACGTATACATATACAATATATACAACCCACATTGCCTACCCTACAAGGTTCCATCCAAAAAAGGTGCCAGAACTCCGTTCCGAGTGTTCTATGACAAAAAAACTCCTGCTTAGACTTGACTGAAGGATATAGAAAGAATCAAAGTGTTTGGTTCGATTCTGAAAGCATAGCAGTCTATCAGAGGATTTTGACAAACCCATGATTTCATACTGGTAATTTCCCCATCTCCTCATCTTTCTCTCCTGAAGAGATTATTTTGATCCTTTTCAGTGTACATTCATAAGAATCTACATATTATTGAATACATGGCATCACAACTTTGTTATCTGAACTACAAAATTAGATTGATTCATGATCTGATTGCTACAAAATATTGAACATAACAAGACAGTTGATGTATTCTGGACTCCTCTGTGTGCCAAGTCTTTGAAATAATTAAAATGAAGATATAGGGAAAAAAAATTAGCCAAACTCTAAAATGCAGAAGATAGTTGTAGAAGTTTATATGTTCACTATATGTCCAAAAATGAAATCTAGAGTAAAAATGTATTCTAAGGGTGTATCTTGTAAAGCTAACATTAATGTCATTGTGTATTCTTATCCTTGAGTACTAGTTGTAAACAATATAACTGAATATTTATTTGCCTATGGTTCAGTCAGGATTAATTTACCACTTCTTTTGCTAAGAAAACTAATTGGTTGTATTCATATACCGTAGCCACCAGGAGTCAAGCTCACCCAGGACGGTCTACCTTTTTAATTAATATCTGGATATATATATATATATATATATATATATATATATATATATATATATATATATATATATATATATATATATATATATATATATATATATATATATATATATATATATATATATATATATATATATATATATATATGTCAAGTGGTTATTTTTTAGATTGCACCCTGTAAACCCAAATATGGGAGGAAGGAAGAAATCATTCTTTCCTTTGCTTGTTTCAGCTCAACCCAGAGCCATCTGCAAGCACAAATATATATATGTTGTTTAAAATTGTTGACAAAGAAATAAGGGAATTTCTGATATAGCTATTTCGAGTTTCTTAACTCTCTTCAGTCAGAACTCACCCTTCTGGGATTCGAACCTGGGCAGTCTGCATGCTAAGCAGATGCTTTAACCTGTTGAGCCACAAGTTCTCTCCCGCTTTGTCAGTAGTCAGGGAATAAGGATATGTGTCAAGTGGTTATTTTTTAGATTGCACCCTGTAAACCCAAATATGGGAGGAAGGAAGAAATCATTCTTTCCTTTGCTTGTTTCAGCTCAACCCAGAGCCATCTGCAAGCACAAATATATATATGTTGTTTAAAATTGTTGACAAAGAAATAAGGGAATTTCTGATATAGCTATTTCGAGTTTCTTAACTCTCTTCAGTCAGAACTCACCCTTCTGGGATTCGAACCTGGGCAGTCTGCATGCTAAGCAGATGCTTTAACCTGTTGAGCCACAAGTTCTCTCCCGCTTTGTCAGTAGTCAGGGAATAAGGATATGTGTCAAGTGGTTATTTTTTAGATTGCACCCTGTAAACCCAAATATGGGAGGAAGGAAGAAATCATTCAACAGGTTAAAGCATCTGCTTAGCATGCAGACTGCCCAGGTTCGAATCCCAGAAGGGTGAGTTCTGACTGAAGAGAGTTAAGAAACTCGAAATAGCTATATCAGAAATTCCCTTATTTCTTTGTCAACAATTTTAAACAATATATATATATATATATATATATATATATATATATATATATATATATATATATATATATATATATATATATATATATATATATATATATATATATATATATATATATATATATATATATATATATATATATATATATATATATATATATATATATATATATATATATATATATATATATATATATATGGCATCATATATATATATATATATGGCATCATATATATATAATTATGTTATAAATCTTCTTACTATGGGGAAATACAAGGTTCAATACTAGATTCAGTTACAGCGTTCCAGAAATAGCCTTGTTCAAAAATACTCTTACCTAACCTATTGAATTTTATTAAGGGAAAATACCCTTTGAAGAAAGAAATTCAACAGTCAATTGGAGAGGTGGCTTTACTAATTTTTCTCCAAAGAATATCTGCTGCCATCTGTTGACTTTTAGCATCTCTAGTTTCACATATAAAATAGATCACTGCATGCTAGTCACGCAGTCTGCTCTCATAATGGATATTTTCCAATTAGCCATTAGGAATTACAAACCATATGCTTCCCTTGGGTATTTAAGAGGTACAGAAAAGACATAAAACTCAACTAAGACTAAAATCCACTACTGTACTAGATTGAATAAGAAATATATATTTTCTAATTAAATTCAGTGACCCGAGAAATTTTGCATTGTACACTTGGGAATTCGAAGTTTGTTCGCTGGTTCTGCATGACTTCATTTCTTTGTTATCATTGTATTAATTTGAATTTGTGCTAAAGATTAAACTCTAGCATTTCATTTTAATAATTGCCTTGAATAAAAAAATAAAAAATAAAACAAGTATGACTTTGAGAAGATAATCTCACCAGAAGAACTTTCTTTAGTTATTTTAGAATCTCAGTCAAAAGTGGAATGGTGACCTAGAGGTGGAGCTGTCACCTCACAATCATGAAGCTGTGAGTTCAATCCTAGGTAGTAGCAGATATTTCTCTCTCTGGGCGCAAAGAGAAAATATATGCTGTAACCTCCACATAGGCGTCAGGAAGGGCATCCAGCCAGTAAACGTTCAAACTCCATTCAGTTGTCCCAACTCCACCCTGATGCAATTACAGGGTCATTAAAATACCAAAAAAACCATTGGTAGTTCATGTCTAATTTTTCCCAGCATGAAAAATGCTGTTACACAACTTCAAACATGTTTTATTTAATTCAATTTAAATCAGTTTAAATCAATAAATAAATCAATTTAAAAAGTGTAAATTCTAGAAGGAGACTTACACTTTGAGAATAGGTAATTGGTGAAAATCTAACAATGTTGCCCTTGTGAAATGTTAAAGCTGAAGCTCAGATGAATATGAAGAATAAAAGAGTAATGTTCTTCAAGTATGGATCAGTAATGTGACTGCATTCCTCCCCAATTTTTTATATCATATTTGTTTATATCATATCACACATAGTCTATGCATTGTTGTTCCCAATGAAAGTTTATTAATTGTCAATATTTGCAAATTACACAAAAAATCTCTTGGCATTTTATATATAAAAGAGCAGTAAGGACATATAATCATAAAACCTTGTGTCAGACCGCCAAACCCCTCGCCTACTCTCTTTTTTCTTCTGTTCTTTTGGGGGGGTCTGCCATTCTGTTGGGGGGAGGGGGTGCATGGGGGATTATGTTGGTAAGAACATAAGAACATAAGAACATAAGAAGAGCCATGCTGAATCAGGCCAAAGCCCATCGAGTCCAGCATTCTGTGTCACACAGTGGCCCACCAATTGTACATGGGGATCTTGAGCAGAAAGAGAAGGCAAAACCCTCCCTTTCCCTTGACCCCCAACAAATGGTACTCAAGGGAATCCTGCCTGCCTCAACCAACATAGAGGCGGCACATGGACATCCGTTTTAATAACCACCAATACACTTGGCATCCATGAATCTATCTAGCCCTGCCTTGAAGCTGTCAAGGCTGACAGCTGTCACGACCCCTTCAGGAAGTGAATTCCATAAATCAACGACCCTCTGGGTGAAGAAATATTTCCCTTTATTTGTCCTCACTTTCTTAGCTATGAGCTTTAGGGAGTGCCCCCTTGTCCTGGTATTGTGTGATAGAGAAAAGAATTTTTCTCTATCCACCTTTTCTATCCCATGCATGATTTTATACACTTCGATCAAGTCACCCCTTAAATGCCGTCTTTCAAGGCTGAAGAGACCAAGGCGCTTTCCTCTTTCTTTGTCTGGCCCTTTGAGTATGGAATGTGTCTCCTTATCTAGGAGACAGTTGCAAGGAAACAAAAGCTGGACAAGACCTTGAGATGTGTGCCTACTGTCAGTCAGCCGGCCATCAAGCCACTTGTGGATTGGCTGGAGTTCAAATGGACATTATGACATTGATGGGAGGGGGCATATTGCTTGCTTTAAGTACATCATTCACGCGTGCTTTGGTAAAAGTTTGGTAAAATTCAGCTAGCATGATTTTATTCATTATAAATGCTTTCATTTCATTCACTGAAAAGACACAAAGGATAAAATCTTCTAACCAAAAGTGAAATGTTTTAAGCTTTTCAAATGGGAGAAGAACATATCTTCAAACCTATTCCATCAACTAACTATTTCTAATGGAAAATTAAAATCAATTTATGATGGGGATAAATATGGAGTGGATTCATTTGAAGTGGTTAAATAATAATGAGATTTACAAACAAATACAAGGCATTATGAGTTCTGATATGTAACATAATACTTCAATTTCTATTTTTGTCTTGGCTTGAAATTAAAACAGAATTAGCCCTTGACTATGAGACTGGGTTGCCGGTTAATTCTCAGGTTGCAGGCTATATCAGGAATTAAAAAAAATTAAAACACTACTGCTAAGAATACTATATACTGTAAATGTGTTATCTTAGAAGTCATCAGAGTCAAACTCAACTTTGTAACAACTTGATGATTGATTCCTTTTTCTCTCATTCTTTCAGTCAATTCCCTTTTAAAATGTTATCAAAAAGTGGGCAACACTTTTGTTGCCTATCCATGCACTGTCTCCATGGATCAGGTGACTTTCACAAGATTATTCTTGATATTTTATTTAGTTACTGTATTTATTTACTTACTTTATGTGGACAGTGTTACTGATTAAAAGTTTCGGATACATTATTTACTGGCAATATATCCTGGTACAGTGCAATGATGCACTTGGATTAAAATGTGAAATTTCTAGCACGTGAAGAAGTAGATCTGTCCACGAGCTTCCAAGACTATTTTAAATTCTTTGTTTATGGGCTGAAATATTTCATTGTCAGCATTGCCTCTATTCCTTCAGGTTAGCTGCAGATACCAAAGACTTGATAACCTATGTTGTTGATAAAAATGAGCTCATTAAATCTGGTATGTAATAATTCCAAAACTGTCTCTGCAAAGCTCAGTGATGTGTTTTGGAATTATCACCTCACTGAGAGAGCAGACACAGGATTAATATAATTAATTACCTCCAGATGAATATACAAAGGTATGTTGACATAGAAAACAAAAATATTTGTGAAAACAGTTCAACAGTTTATTTCTTTACCATTCAAATGGTCGTTTCAGAATCCATATGCTTGTTCTACTGAATTACAAAGTAGCAATAGCAATTATTTGCCATCAAACATCAAGCATGATTTGGTCAATCTTCTGGAGACAGCAGTTCTTTAAACAATGGCAGTCAGCAGCAGTCTATGCTGCCGTTATTTGTCCAACCAGACTTTTCCCTAGACAATTTTTCATTTTCAGATGAAGCCTAGAGCCTAAAAGAATCTGCAGTTTTAGGCCGGTCTGAGGAAAATGAGAATCAGGGAAACTGCAATGGCACCTTTTTATTAGATCCCAATTAGGTAGCTACAATGAAATTATTACACTTGCGTACCATGTTTCATAAATTCATCTGCATTAATATGCCACTTTTTTAAAAAAAATCTGTAATCTGTAAAGTTTTCAGAAGGGATGGATTTCAAAACTCAAAGTAATCCTGGTAATTTGTGAAAGCCTAAAGTCATAAATAATTCAATACTTTTCCTTATTGTTCTTAAAGAGAGAAGTCTGGAATTGCTTGCAATTTTATTCACTTACTTATATTTTAAACTTTAGCTATAGATGCTATAGTTGTTCTCCTTCGCCTTCCTGTAATGGAGACTGCACAAGGTTAACTGGACGAGGGCCACACTTTACATGCTGACAACACTTCAAAAGTTGTACTGGATAAAAACTAATTTTATTTTATTTTGTACACTTGGAGCACATCTAACACTGTTCTCCAATTAAATATTTATAATATTTTCTCAATTTGTTAACTGCTTGGAGAGGTCAGTGATAGTTCACCAAAACATGCTGCTGCAGTATGGTAGGTTTTAATCTTAGCAATAATACAAGAAACATTATGGTGGTACTTAAAAGTTTTTTGCATTTTTAATATTTTTTCATAAATATGACCGAAAGTATGTTCTGTTCTACACAAAAGCCCTAAAACTATATAATGAGAATTCAATTAAACAAATGAATCAGAAATATTATACTTCTTCATTTATTTATAGAGAGAAATTATCCAAAGCTACATACTTCTGTCGGGCAAAAGTATGTGATCTCAGATTATCGTTTCATTTGATGGAAAATAGAGTCAGGTATTTCAATCAATGAGATGATAATCAGGAGTGAATGTGGGAAGAGAATTCTGGGTTTTCACTCTCAAAGGCTGATCTTTACAACACAGTTATGTGGATGTATGTCATGGCTCACACAAAGGAGATTTCTGCTCAAAAATCATGGATGCATACCATTATGGAAAAGATTATAAAAGTAGATCCAAAGAGTTTGACTCTACTAGTCCATTGTCAGGCCAGATTGTGTACAAATGGAGACAATTCAATGTTACTATTATCTTCCTTAGGAGTGATCATCCAACCAGGTTCACCAACAGAAAGACATGTAATATTCTGGCAGGTCTAAAAAAATGATATTTAAGGAACTAAAGACCTTTCTTTCAATGGTGAATGCTGATATTCATTAAACCAACATCAGGAGACCATTGAACAATAACCGTGCACATTGCTGGCTGTCTACAGTTTATATATTCAATTTGTACGGGCACCCATCCCTCCAAGTGACTCAGTAAGCTTGCCAAAGATCATGTGGTTAAGCCAGAAGACTGTTGGAAAAAAATGTTCTGTGTACAGACGAGATCAAAGTAGAACCTGAATGAAAAGTGTCATGTTTATTGAAAGGAGTAAGAATCTGTAAAACATGATGCTGGCATTACTATAGTTTGGGCCTGCTTTGCTCCTTTAGACCAGGATGACTTTTCATCATTGATGGTACTAAAAATTCTGAATTGGACCAGCAAATTCTATACTAAAATGTATAATGTTATGTGGGAATAACCTTGGGAGAAAGGAGAAAGACAATAGTCAATAAACAAATTGAAGTCCAAAGGAGGAGGGGTGGAAAAGGATCCCAGTAGGGACTGTCACTTATTTTTGTAATAATAAAAATGAAGGAAGGGAAGGGTATTTTCAAGTTTGCAAAACTGATGTCAGCTTATGAAGTATCCTAGATAAGAAGACGGGCACAGCCACACACTCCTCTTTGTTTTAATGATTCACTTGCGGATCATCAATTTTCTAGGCTAATTTGATTTCTCAACAATGAGACACTGGTGAAGTGGGCACAGCAGCACCTGCATTTTCTGTGTCGCATGAGAAAAGCACGTCTTCCTTCCCCTGTCCTTACCACTTTCTACAGATGTATGATCGAGAGCATCCTTTCATACAGCATTACAGTCTTGTTTGGAAGCATCACTGCTTCAGACAGGAAAGCAGTGCAGAGAGTGGTGAGGATGGCAGAAAAGATTATTGGCAGTTTCCTCCCTTCCATCCAGGACCTAGCATATAAGCATTGCTTGAGCAAGGTCCACAAGATTGTCTGGGACACAACACATCCTCTTCATGACCTGTTTTCCTTGTTACCTTCTGGGAGGAGGTTTTGTGGTATCCGAAGCAGAACATCCAGATTCAGTCGCAGTTTGGTTCCATACAGTATTAACCTGTGAACTCTCAAGCTTCCTCTTTCCGCTTTGTATTCAAGATGGACAGTGATTAATAGTTATATGTATTTATATTAAGGGTGTAGGTCACAGGTCAGCAACCTGCAGCTCCGGAGCCGCATGCGGCTTTTTGAGTCTTCCTTGTGGCTCCCAGCCTCTTCTGCCATTTGCAAAGAGAGACAGAGAGAAGCAATTGCGCTTCCCTGCTTCTCTCTCTCTCTCTCTCTCTCTCTCTCTCTCTCTCTCTCTCTCTCTCTCTCTCTCTCTCTCTCTCTCTCTGTTTGTGTGTGTGTGTGTGTGTATGTGTGTGTAAAAGAGAGTGTACTCACAGTGTTCTCCGAGGAGCTGAAAAGCTTATTGGCCGGAGCTCCTCCCTTTGCTGCATCTCTGCAGGAAGCAGGAAGCAGGAAGGTCAGGAGAGAGCTAGCTAGCCCAGTTATGCTGACTCAGGAATTCTGGGAGTTGAAGTCCATGAGTCATAAAAGAGCCGAGGTTGCCTACCCCTGAGCTTGTTGGAGAACAGCTTGAAGCCAGCTTGCCAGGTGAGCAGCAGATAGGAGAGGGAGGGAGAGAAAGAGAGAGAGAGGAAAGAGAGAGAGAGAAAGAGAGAGAGAGAGAGAGAGAGAGAGAGAGAGAGAGAGAGAGAGAGAGAGAGAGAGAGAGAGAGAAAATGGGGGAAGAGGACTGGCAGACCAAGGGCAGATAGCGAGAGAGGGAGGGAGGGAGGGAGACAGAGAGAGAGAGAGAGAGACAGAGAGAGAGAGAGCCTTTTGACATCTAAAATGAAGATAACACTGCGTATATCCTATTTTACCTGTGTGCACACACACACACACACACACACACACCTATAATAAAGGTAAAAAAGGATATATGCAGTGTTATCTTCATTTTAGATATCAAAAGGGTTTTGTGGCTCCCAGTGTTGTGTTTTCGGTGAGAAACGGGTCCAAATGGCTCTTTGAGTGTTTTGGGTTGCCTACCCCTGGTGTAGGTGTATACATATGTTGCATATAGTATGTTTAAATGTGTGTTACGTATGTGTACACTTTTGAGAATAGGCAACAGAATTTCATTTTTAATGTATGTCAGTGTGCCCACAGTTAAAAAAAATGACAACAAAGGTTATTTTATCTTATTGAGATATAGTAATGTTAAGAAATACTTCAAACAGCTCTAAAAGAGTAGGATTTTATATGAAGAAAATTAGTTACATACTGTAGGTAACATGATTGCATAATTTCCCATAGGGTGTCTCCATCAAGGCAAATTTCACTATATTTTAAAACAAAGTTGCTTGACTTGTTCCCTAAATAACAGAATGCAACACTATCCTAGCATAGCACACAAGATGAGTAAAGACATCTGTTGATGGTACCACAAATAGTTATAAACTGTGGTGCTCAGATGGCGTTGCCCGCTAAGCTAAGGCCTTCTAATTTATTTTTATAGTCAGTGGAAGCCTCATTTTTCATGGTTTGATAGTTTGCATTCAAATGTACCAATAGCTTCCAGTGCAATCATTTTTACCCAGCATGTTTCATTGGCAAACACAAGATGCTACAGTTAATGGTCTGCTGGTGGGTAGCCATTTTTAACATCAGGCTGGGACATGGAACCTTATTTGCTTGCTGAAAAATTAATTCGCAAAAAGGATTTTATTATATTAACGTATAGCTTGCCTTAATTCATAGATGTGTGCTTTGAACTAATAAGACAAACATAAGACAAAAGAGACAAATGTCTGAAAGTCAGGAACTGCTATAACGTTGGACTGGATCCAAACATTGCTTTCAGAGAGACATTATTTTGAGTTAAAAGAGAGGGTTCTTCTTTCTTTCCTCTTTCTGGAGAGTAAATGGAGCCAAATTAAAATTCAGAATAGGACAAATTATGTATTTCTTTTCTAAAAATGGTCCATTGGGGGCATGAAAGTTCAGATGCTCCTTCTTTCTTTAGAAGTCATGAATACCTGATCATGATTTGGGTTTGGCTAGTCTAGAGAAAAGAACTAGGGGTGACATGATAGCAGTATTTCAGTATTTGAGAGGTTGCCACAAAGAAGAGGAGGTCAAGTTATTTACCAAAGCACCAGACGGAAGGGCGAGAAACAATGGTTGGAAACTGATCAAGGAGAGAAGCAACCTTGAACTAAAGAGAAACTTCCTAACAGTGAGGACAGCTTGCCTTCAGAAGTTGTAAGTGCTTCATCAATGAAAGTTTTAAAGAAGAGTCTGGAGAGCCACTTGTCTGAAATAGGGTCTCAAGCGAGCAGTGGGTTGGACTAGAAGACCTCCAAGGTCCCTTCCAGCTCTATTCTTATTGATGATCACCTTCCATTCTCCTTGCACTAATCAGAAGAATGATAACCTTGGCTCTGTTGTTTTGTTGTTTAAATTGTCTCCTTCCCATACACTTAATTCATACTTCTATGAATATATACAATTCAGTTGGATGCAGCACATATGAAAAATAAGTAAAGGCATTGTAGTGACTGCAAACTGCCATCAGTTTGCTGGGAGAAATTAAGTATATTAACTTGGATACTAATGTTCTAGCTGTGAAGGTATCCAAAAGCAGAAGAAAAAATAGTTTGTGATTAATTAAAGTCACACAGGAAGTCAGTGAAAGAATCAGAATTAAGGTATGGCAAGACAGGGAGTCTGTCTCAAGGAAACAAAACTCAGAACTATTAGAGAATATACAACAAGTTGTAAGTGAACAAAGTCATCAAATTCGCATGGGAGAAATGAATTAAGCCAAATAAGTTTATTGTGAAAAGCCATAGCAAGGGGGGGAAAAACACAACCCCCCCCGAAAGAGATCAATATAATGAGATATATGGAATATAAAATAGTATTTTAGGGAAAAGAGAAATGCTATTCATAAGTAAGCATCTTTTCACTGCTGCAGTTTCCCCAGATGGTAGGGGAGAGAGATTTTTTTGGGAGAGACAAGAGTGAGGGTCAGAGGTTTGTTCAGGGGCAGGCAACCTTGGCTCTTTTATGACTCGTAGACTTCAACTCGTGGAGTTGAAGTCCACAAGTCAGAAAAGAGTCAAGGTTGCCTACCCCTGGATTCGTTCATCCAGAGAAAAAGAGGTTGGCAGGTTTATGGGAAAGGACATTATTCAGTGCATAGCATGGGGAATGTTTAAACCTTAAATTGTTCAGACAAGTGCTGCTAAGTGACACTTTTGTCAGACAGCAGTTTTGAGCATGGTCAAGGGTGGACATGTGGTCCTACATGATTTCTCACCTTTGACTATGCTGGCTGGAGTTGATCATGGCTGTTCTTCAGTGATACATGGAAGGACACAGGTACTCTAGTGGTATAATATTATATTCTCTTTGCAAAAGCCTACAACACATTCCCATTTTCACTGTCCCATTTTTAAAAATAAATAAATAAATACAATTCATAATTTGATTAACATAATGTCTATTCATTAAAACTATGTGCATCTTAAAAGAAGCACCAGTTCATTTTTTTTAGTCTAAATACCTCTTCTAAGTGATCCTCCTTTAAAATAATGCCAAGCTTAATACTGGCCTAGAAGGAGCTTTTGCCCATATAGAGAAACCCCTTAAAACCATTAACTAAATCCATTTGAGGTTTAATTGATTTAATTTATATCCCACCATTATTATTATTTTTTTACAAAGAACTCAAGGAGGCAAACATAGCCAACATGCCTCCCTCCTCCTATTTTTCCCAGAGCAACAACCTTATGAAGTGGTTGGACTAAGAGGGAGTAATTGGCCCCAAAATCACCCAGCTGGCTTTTGTGGCTAAGACAGGAATTGAACTCAGAGTCTCCTCCTCCTCCTCCTAGTACCGTAACCATTAGACAAAACTGGCTCTTAGATACAAGGGCAATTCGGAAATAAACCTCCATTTGGTTATCAATGACAGACACTCACTGGGTGATGTCTAGCAGTGTGTGGGCGAGCATTATCATGAACCAACACCACATCGGAAGTTGTGCCGTACAAAATCCCACCAAATGGGAAAATGGCAGAGGAGTGCTGCTAGTGAAGTTCAGAAGTCTACTGTGAAACGTTACAAAAACTCAAATGAGCCATCCATAACAAACATTGATAACCAAATGGAGGTTTATTTCCGTATTGCCCTTGTAATTTAATATAAATTGTGAATTGTTGTGCAACTGTGATAGGTTGTTGTGATGATTTGGATTAAGGCAAAATCTCAAAATTGAGCTGCATGACTTCTCACAACTTTAGTATGCATATATATTAATATGGAAAGTTATGGAATCTGAAGCTGGTCTGAATACAGATTTCATTTAGTAGATAGATGATTTTGCTAATAATTTGTGTCTGATACTGTAGATAGAATTCCTATGGATAATGTAGGAAAATTGACTGTTGATATTTTTATTCCCATGTCATATAGCAAAATGATGTAAATCTATGATTGCATCTTGTGAATAAATTTTTGAATTAGTGGGTGTCCTTATTTCATATGCAGATATTGAAATGTGCTTTTAGTCCCAGATTTCTCTGGAATTCATTCTTTTAATCATTAAGTACTCAGTGACCACTTTGAAGTACCAAGTAATAACATTTTAAATGATTCTGTATGTTAGATGGGAAGAGAATTCCCACTGCTAATTTTTGAAAGTGTGCAACCTCATCATTACAATCATGTTTTAAAATCAGGATGTTAGCTGAGGAACTTATTTCCACTTCTCCATCTTATGAATTTCTCATCATACAGTTGTAAATGAATAACTGTTTATGATATAAATATAAACCCAGAGAATGGTAATATGTTCTATTTAATTAATGAATTACTACTGCATTTTTGAAAAAAATGCCACCAAAAGAATAATTTGGGAATTGTAATGTTTTTTTATTTGTTTTATTTTTGCAGTTCAGCATTCTCTGGGCCTCTCCTATGTAGTAAAGGTTTTCTTGGCCCTTTGGGAATTACCAAGACATTTCTAAATAAAATAAAATAATCACCTACACCTTTTACCTCAGGGATGGACTCGACTTACAACAGTTCCTTTAGTGACTGTTGAAAGTTACAACATCACTGAAAAAAGTGACTTTACATCCATTGCAGCATCCCCATGATCATGTGATCAAAATTCAGATGCTTGTCCATATTTATATTTATGACAGTTGCAGTGTCCCGGGGTCATGTGATCCCCTTTTGCAAACTTCCGACAAGCAAAGTCAATGGGGGAAGCTGGATTCACTGAACAACCCTGTTATTAATTGAACAACTGCAGTAATTCACTTAACTCTGGCAAGAAAGGTAGTAAAATAGGGCAAAATCACTTAACAAAGGTCTCATTTAGCAACAGAAATTTTGTGGTAATAAGTCGAGGGTCATGTGTAGACGTTTTATCACAGCTTATAATCTGAGTAGAATCCTACCAATAAGATTAGAGATTTTAACAAAACTAGATTACAAAACAATGCAGAATAGCTTTTAAAAATAACTTTGCTGCCACTGGTGGGGGATATGGAAGAAACCTAATTACTGCTTCTTGATTATACTGTATATATATATATCAGTGGAGCAAATGGACAGCTTAGTTTGTGTCTGTGCGACTAAAGCACAGTAGAAGTCAAAATGCAATCAATCCACCAATTTACAATGGCAGAATGGTACTTTAGAACAAACTGATCTCTCAGCAGCCCTAGATCAAGTTAACCTCTTTATATTTCCATGGGGATGCTTTATGAAGTCATTTGATTGTCAGTACTACTCCAAAGCTTGTGCCAAATATTGTGGGTTTTTTGTTTTGTTTTGTTTGTTGTTGTTCAGTTCTTTATGTATTCATATCGTCTGTCAAATTGGAATACATTTCTCTTGACAGTAATAATATATTGATATAAAAATCGAAAAACAATCAGTGAGAAAACTATGCAACAAATTTAAGGAAGGGTTTTATCTGAGAAGGAGCATCATGTTTCCAATAATGATATAAACCAAGTGCCCAGTGTTCTCCTTGGAGCCTGCAATAAAGTTGCAAAACATTGCTGACCATGATGTATATTACTGGCATTCCCAATAATTTATTATTTATGTATTTAGAAAATTTATACAGCTGCCCAACTCACTTCATGAGAAGCTTACAGAAGTAAAACCCCAATTCAAAACCCATAAAATCAATAACTCTGACCTCTCTTTTGACAACAATCATACAAACTACTTGATGGACTACATATCATCCAGGGATCCCTAGGCCTGCTGGCAAAACCAGGTCTTCAGCTTTGAAACAATATCAAGACGGGGGCCATTCTTATCTCCATGGGGATGTTGTCCATAGGGAGGGAGTTGCTATGGAGGAAGCATATCTCCATAGCATTCCTGCCTCCCTGCTCATGTAGGTGTGTCTGGGAAAAGATGGTCATTGAACCCCAAGCCACGTAGGACTTTAAAGGTGACAACCAGCACTTTGAATTGGACCTAAAAGGAAATCAGCAAGCAAGACAAGTGACACCCGTCTACATCTAGATATGAATAAAATCATGTAGGCTGATGCATTTTGAACCAATTGAAGCTTCTGGATACTTTTGATATGAATAGAAAGTTTCCTAGACTGATGCTGGGAGAGAGCATTTTGCCACCATGAAGTAACCATGAGTTACTTCCATTAACCTTGACAATATTACTGTGTGAAATCAATTCCAAATCAATCAAAACTTTGCTATCATGAATTTCTAGAAAGGACCAGGCCTTTTTTTTTTTCTCATAGAACGCCCAGAACAGAGTTCCGGCACCTTTTTGGGATGGAACCTTTTAGGCGGGTTGTATGATGTGTGTGAGTTCTGGCACCTTTTTTTTTTTAGAAAAAAAGCACTGGGAAGGACACTCTACTTGCTTTCATCCATAAGGGGGATAAATGGCATTTCAAAATTGTAGAAATATAAATAATGCTTGATGTGTAAGTGGCTTGAATGAGAAAGGATAACATTCCATTTTAAAACAAAAGCCAATGACAATGAAGCAAAAAAAGAGAGATGGGACTATCTATCTATCTATCTATCTATCTATCTATCTATCTATCTATCTATCTATCTATCTATCTATCTATCTATCTATCTATCTATCTATCTATCTATCTATCTATCTATCTATCTATCTATCTATCTATCGAGAGAGAGCGCTCCTACATCTTGCTCATCTTTTCACTGACTAATAATATCAGTATTAAAAATTAATGAATATGATCTATTACTGCTAAAATTATTTAATATCAAAATTGCTTGTTAATGATCTCTTCTGTCCAAATTGAAAAACATAGACTTTTAATGAAAACATTTAATCTTAGTTCAAAAAAAAAAGAAAGAAAGAAAATTGAATCTGTTTTTCTGAATCCACATTTCTAGTCTAGGATGGCAACTTGCATACTTTAATTTTTCACGTGACAAAAAAAAATGTTGATTGCTACTGGCAATAGCAGATCTATGAAACTGTTTTCTCCATTGTTAAATTACTTATTTAACATTATATAACTGAAATGTTCATAAATGTATCAATCTATTGAAAAGGAGGAAGATTTGTTTTTGTTTTTTAACCTAAAGCTTTGCAAGCAATTATTTTGATACAAGAAGACATATAAAGAGAAAGGCATGAAAGAAAAAAGGCTTAACTTTTAAAGTCTTTTTTTTCTGTTTACTAAATACCCTTGTTGTTCTAACCTGATTTATCTTAAGCTGTTATTGTCAGATCAATCTGATTTTGCTGCTTTGACCACATCTAAATAGTTGACTATGGCTTGTATAATAGGCCATAGTATCTCTCCTAATTCTTCTTAGATATTTTACAGAAATATTTTGCTTTTCATTTTAATTGTGATTTTCTTTTTTTATTTGCTGGTGACTGATCAAATTAAAAATGGATTGATTATTAGCACCTGTTACAACACTTTAGATAACATAAATTTTATGTAAAATTAACAAATATAATTTCATAATCATCTTATAATAAAATTTTGCATTATTTTATATTCCCAGTAGAAAGTAAAAGGGAACATCTTAAAGTTCCAGGTTGTAATAGTTGCCATATTATAAACAGTTTTAAACAAACAACAAAGCCCAACAGCTATATTAATTTAAAAGGATCTGCTGAGCCAAAAAATATTTGTCTGAAAAATATTTACTGCCTTGTATTCAAGTATGGGCATGAATCCTTACCCTTGGATTCTATAGCCCTCAAGTCTTTTTTGATTTCATGGGATAGAAATATGAACGAATAAATAAATCTGGTACTCTCCAGAGATAACAGTTTTTTGTGTGTAACATGTGGTAAGCGTGGGTCCTCAGATTGAGAAAAATCATTCTAAACAATAGCCAATGTGAAGAGCATTAATTTACATGTACAAGCATAAATGACCATTACATTTCTCAGGTTAATATATAGCAATAGAAAAACAGTGAAATAAAATAATAAGTTTCTAGGAAGAATAAAAAACATTCTCCTTTCTCCCCCTCTCCATAACTAACCATATAAAGTGTCAAATCAAGATTTTCCTTCACCAACTCCAGATTTTATTAAACTCTGCATGTATTCCCAGTTAATACTTCCACACTGTCATCAACAAATGTATTCCAGGCCTACATTCACACCAATATTAGATTTATATTACTTTCTCCTCAGAGATGGGCTGAGTCTTCCCTGCAGGCCAAATGTTTCTCATCACTGCTTGACTTGATTTATGATTCAGACATTCAGTATAAATCGTCCTTACTTGCATGAATCACATGTTGAGAATCTTGACATGCTCATAAGTTACACTACTGAGCCTGGATCCAGATTGATTATAAAACATTTAACTGGGGATGCTCAGTTAGAACCCAGGTTTGTTCAACAATCAAAAACATAGCTGAAAGCTTGGGACACAAATCACTTTTAGAGGTCTGTGAGCTTGTAAGTTATTATACTTACAGGGATGCTGGAAGGAAGAAGAAGAGAAAAGCACACAATGTATTCAGCAAATGTAAGGTTTTATTGCTTGGGACTTGTTTAGGAAGCTGATGTTCAGTCTGGGGAGAAATGATGCCTTTAGAAGCTACAGACAGTTTCTGCAAACCTGAATCTGAACTGGCTAAGTTTCTTCTACTGCTTGACTTGGCATTTCAGAGATAACGGCACACAATCCTAATATCCTAGTATCCTAATATCACCAAGAAGGTTATACATCACAGCTTTGATGCAACCTATCTCTGTTTCTATGACTAGCTAAGTTCACCAGGAATCACAAGTGACGGTGACGGTCCACCAGAAAGTAAGTTGCCCTTAGCTCAGGGGTGTCAAACTGTCGGCCTGTGAGCCAGATGCATCATAGTGTAACCGCACCCACCTCATTGCTGGCAATGGCAAAAAAGTCATGATATGTCACGACACATCACGTGACATTGTGAGTTTGACACCCCCGCTTAGCTAGTTCCTAATGCTAAGTCTAATCAGTTCTTCAGACACTTTTT
Organism: Bothrops alternatus; assembly: GCA_034064705.1. NCBI lineage: Eukaryota > Metazoa > Chordata > Lepidosauria > Squamata > Viperidae > Bothrops > Bothrops alternatus. The sequence continues at coordinate 2,505,568 of JARGCV010000085.1, forward strand.
TATTTATTCAGTTTGAGGGAAAGGAGATAACTTACACAATTGTTGTCTAATATTAATATCATGGTGAAATTCCTACTAGTGAAATTTATACCTTTATGGGTTTTTTTAACTTATTAGGGATTCCCAAATATTTATGGATTGATTAATTGTATTCTACAATTCCTAACAATGATTTGCAGATTACAAAGTAGTAACCCAACTAAACACATATAAATTTAATAAAAAAAAGTTCAAACAACAATACATAGAAAAAGAAAGAAAATTAATCAAATCTCAATACAGGAACAGTTTCAAATTTTAACAATTGAACTGTTAAATTCTAAGTATTTGGGAGAAAATAAATACCCTAGACTGCGTAAAAAGGATTATATTACAGATGTAAGGGATATGTCAACATAGAACATGCTTTTCTACAGTATAATTATTCATTTTGTCAATAATTATGTAATAAAAATCTAGAAAATCTGTTTTTATTGTTGTTTGCAGATGTTTCTCATAAACAGTATTGTCCATAACTTTCCCAAATATGCACTTTTAAAATTTTGAACACATCTTTCCCAAATATAAACTTCCTTGTGCAAATTTTTGAGTAGAGAATGAATTAGATTCTCTGGGTGCATATACATGCTGGCACAGAATCCATTTTGCTAAAATGTGCCTTCTTTGGCCAATATCTTTTATACTTTGCAGACAGATTTAAAAAAAATTGCATGGTATGTGTGCGTTCATTTGGATATTGGTTTTGTAGCATCAGGATGTCAGAAGTGATATTAAATACTTTTCAAAAAATGTAAAATAATACATATAAAAATAATCAGCAAATGTTATGACCCCAAATATACCCAGTGTTCATTTATTATATATACACACATTGCATTCATACTATTCTTCCATCTTCTGCCTAGAGTTGGTTTTAATTCTAAAGTAACCAGAACTGTTACAATGCAGACTGACAATGAAACATGGGAATGTCTACCAGTGTCTGCATTCTGAATCTCACACCAAAACACAATTTTCTGTTTGATTCTGAAGTGAAGCTATCAACTACCTTGCTCAATAGTAGCAACTGCAAGAGGGATCTTGGAGTCCTAGTGGACAATCACTTAAATATGAGCCAGCAATGTGCTGCAGCTGCCAAAAAAGCCAACACAGTGCTAGGCTGCATTAACAGAGGGGTAGAATCAAGATCACGTGAAGTGTTAATACCACTTCACAATGCCTTGGTAAGGTCACACTTGGAACACTGCATCCGGTTTTGGTCACCATGATGTAAAAAAGATGCTGACTCTAGAACAGGGGTGTCAAACTGCTGGCCCATGGGCCGGTTTCATCATACCGGAGTTGCGCCCACCCCATTGCCGGCAATGGCGAAAAAGCTCCGATATGTCGCGCGACATCATGTGACGTTGCGAGTTTGACATGCCTGCTCTAGAAAGAGTACAGAGAAGAGTAACAAAGATGATCAGGGGACTGGAGGCTAAAACATATAAGAAATGGTTGCTGGAATTGGGAATGTCTAGTTTAATGAAAAGAAGGACTGGGGTGACATGATGGCAGTATTCCAATATCTCAGGGGCTGCCACAAAGAAGAGGGAGTCAAGCTTGATTCTGTGATAACAAATAACAAATAACAAATCTGATCATGTTTTCTGATTCTCTGAACATTGTGTCTCAGTTTTTAACTTACAAAAATATATATGAAATCACTTGATTTCATCAATATAATTGGAGTGTGCAGTATAGCACTGATATATTTTAGGGATAGATGCTTCTTATATATCATTGGGTGCATACTTTTGTGCAAGATTTTATTTAGTTATTAGTTTGTAGGAAACAGGAAAACAGTTTTTCACAAGAACATAAGAATAACACCTGCTAGATCAGGCCAAAATTCTTTTTAGTCCAGCATTTTGTTTCTTTTAAGAGATGAACCAGATGACTGTAAATTGCTTGAAAACAAGAGGTAGAGACTCTTTTTCCTTCAGTGAGTAGCAACAGCAATAGCACTTAGACTTATGTACTGCTTCATAGTAATTTGCAGTGGTTTACAGAGTCAGCATATTGCCTCTGACAATTTGGGTCCTCATTTTACCTACTTCGGAAGGATGGAAAGCTGAGTCAAGTTTGAGCATGTCAGGATGAAACTTCTGGCACTGAGCATATCTAAATGATATTTCCAAACTAAAGAATAAATCTGAGACTTCACAACTTTTAGAAAGATCTCCAGTAGCTAATCCCCTTTGCAAACACATCCAAATTAGCTGTTATCACAACATCTTGTGGTATTCAATACAAGAGGTGCATTGTGTATTGTTAAGAGATTCTTTTTTCTAATCAGTTTCATAAAATGACTGTTGATGCTACAGTTTTGTCTTTGTTCTTTTTCATAAAAAATAAGCTTGATGAAATAGTGATATTATTTTTTAACTGTAGAACATCTGTCTGATAAAGGGGGCCCTACATGTATCACCCATAGAATTTTAAATTGACAAACATGGCAGCAATACCAGTAAAGTCCAATTCAAGGTGTTGGTTATCACCTATAAAGCCCTTCATGGCATGGGACCAGGATACTGACGGGACCGCCTTCTGCCACATACTTCTCTACGACCGGTGAGAGTGCACAGGGTTGGCCTCCTCCGGGTCCCGTCAGCGAAACAATGTCATCTGGCGGGCCCTAGGGGGAGGGCTTTCTCTGTTGTGGCACCCGCCCTCTGGAATCAACTGCCTCCTGAAGTCCGCGTTTCTCCAACTCTCCCGGCCTTCCGGAAAAATCTAAAAACTCATCTTTGCCGGCAGGCCTGGGGATGATTGTGGTTGATTGTTGAATTGAATGTGTGTTTTATTGTATTTTTTAGATATCGTTGTTTGGGTTTTTTTATTGTAATTTATTGTTATATACCGTATATGTTGTTAGCCGCTCCGAGTCCCCAGAGAGGAGCGGCATACAAACCCAAATAAATAAAATAAATAAATAAAATAATAAATAAAGTCACAGGTATAACTAGGGATTGCTTTGGACACATCTCCGTGCAAAGTTTTCTTCAAACATAACAATTTAAGTTGTAAACATATCTCCCTTTTAATAGGTTTTAATTATTTTGATGACTTTGCTCCTTAAGAACAAGAACAACTATTAATATTTGTCCTAGGCTTTCGATGCAGAAAGATATTAAAATACAAGTCAGGATCTTTTCCTTGTCCTTTCATGTTTCAGTCTGACAATGTAGCTTTAATTTCACAGATGAAAATAAAAGAGCTTGGGAGACAGAGAAACGGGAGCAGCAGGAACGCAGGTCTGGCAAACATACAAAAAGGGACGTTTCCTGGTTTCTTGCACTGTGGACACAATGGGGGAGAAATGTATTTTCAGATTTGCAAGATTTTGGCAATGTAACCTTCCAATAAGGTAGAATTAGTTCTCCCCAGGAGTGCTACTTGTCTGAATTACCTTGCAGGCCTGACATAAATCTTACTGTCCAAGTAAAGGATCCCTGCTGAAACATATACCATGTCCATATTTCTGCTGTGGGCAAAGCTTTGCCCTCTCTCCCAAGATTTTACCCACATTCTATTGTATCTAATCTATGTTACAATTCTAGGGTGATTTTCAATTAAGTCTTTTCATGACTTTTGTATCATACAACTATTGAGTGATTTTATCCGAAGGTTGGGCTGGGGCAATTTGCACATGCTTCTCATGAAAAGATGAAGTTATATAAGCTATATAAATATTGAATATAATTTATTTCTTATTTATCCCCTGGAAAAGGAAATTGATAAAAGGATCTCAATTTTAACTTGAATATGAATAGTTGGGACAGAATGATACTTCAATTACCATAACTTTATCTGAACTGGGGGGGGATTGTTATCTCCCTGCTTCATTAAAACCTACCAGTGCAAAGATAGTGATCACAATTTTTCTAAATGTTTTAATAATAACTTTATTTAATAACTTAAATCTTGCCACTGAATGTAGTATTTCATTGATAACTTCATTGTTATGAATTGTACTATCTGTTATCTCTGTGTTTTTCAGTCTGCTTCTCTGTTAGAGTAAATGAATTACATAAGGTAAAAATTATTCAGACAAGAATGGGTATTATGATATAGAGTCTAGAATGGAAGGGAGAAGTTGATATCTAGTAGTCTCAATAAAGCACTTTTATCAAGTTTATATGAAAAGATATTTTTTTAGAAACTTGGGATAACAGGAATTTCATTCATAACTGTAGTTCCTAATCTAGTAATAAAAGATTATAAGGTATTTATATATTTCATCCCAAAACTTGGACCACAGTTTATTCTCATATTTTTAAAATCATACAAGCTTTGAGTAATCCTATAATGAAACTGGAGTAAAATGAAGTTTGATTGTCAGTAAAAATACCAGCAATGTACAGGTTGAAGTTAGGGTTCAAAAAGAAAAGTAAAAAAAAAAATTAAATCGGGAACAATCATTTCCAAAAAATATGTTTATTAAGAACATATATATCCAGATATACAGATAAAAAAACAAAAGGCATATCAACTGATATGTTAAGGTTTGTTTTTTTAAAAAAAAATACATATTATGCAGAAATAAGATCAAACCATTTTTTAAATCAATAATAGTGAACAAAATCAAACTTTTTTACTCTTTTGTTCCATTCATCTGGAAGCATTGCCATTTTCCTCCATGCAGCAGAAATAAAGAGAGGGAATGTCCTCTGCATTTTTTAATATCACAGATTTCATTTTTGCCCTGCCCAGATAGAGCTGTAGGTAGATGAGATTAGAAAAAAGAGAAAAGATAGTAAGCTTTTTGTGCTCAAATAGAATAAAATGTCAATTTTATTTTTGGCAGGACAACACATTGCACATTGTTATTAATATATCTCTAGGGAGAAATCAGTTCAGTATTAATTATAAAGATATTGTCAAGTACCAGGGAAATCCGGAAAGTCAGGCAATTCAAATGAATATAAAGCTTTATTACAAACTTAAGCTCGCTACAAAAATCTGAGCTACTAATGTTCAAGGGAAATGAGCAGGAATTAGTGAGGTGTTCAGGGACTCATGACTTATGACGCATTTGACCCCTCCTTTGGGTTCAGCCTGGCCATGTCCTACAGATATTTGAACTTATTTAAGTTTTTCCTTGGATGAAAAGTTTTGTAATGTAAAGTAATATCTAATTACATATTTCTGAACAAAATGCACAGTGAATTTCAGTGGGTTCTTTTAACTGTACCCTCCTAATTTTCTATACAGTTCTCAAAATGCAAATGCATTAAAAAAACCTGAATTATTACATACCTTTCTCTTACCTACCCACAATCTGGCTTTATTTTTCATACATAGAATACTATCAAGCAAAATGTAAAAAAATGTTGCTATCAGGAAACAATTTCTTTCTTCAGCTAAAAGGATTCAGTTATGCATTGAAAGGAGTCTGGCCAGCATGTCTAATTGGGAAAGTGCCTCATCTTGTACATTCAAAAGCCCTTTTATGAAGTCTCTATATAGTGGTTCTAATTGTAACACGCAATAAAAATGCTGTTAAAAGGATCTTAGAATGAACTCAGATTGCACTGAAATTCTACTCAACTTTTCTCAGTTATATTATTTTTTGCTGGTTCTTGACAAAACAATTGCAAATGAAGCAAAAAGATATCTGCATGAAGTAACGTCATAAAATCCATGAAATCTTTCTTAGACATACAGACTAAGTGGCATGTGATTTTTCAATAGTTAGTCTATTTCTCTTGCAACTCTTTTGTCAAACAAAACCAATTTGGAAAACTATTTTAGAGCTGCAGGCTTTCAATAACTGTTTGTTCAGGCCAAAGGAAAGCTGTTACCTTACCAGACCAAACTTCCTTTGTTTTGTGTCTTTCTGACTATCATGGCCAGAAATTCATATAAAAGAAGGAAAGCCCTATCTCTTATGGCTGTCCCCTTTTAGCTCCATCCATAGATGAAATTACTCTTTAAAACTTCAGAAAGTGAATTCCAATCTTGACCTTACATCTACTTATCACATTTACATTTCTCCCATCTTGCTGTATAAGCAAATCTGAGCTCTTTGTTTATCCCACAGAGAAACCTATTTGAGCAATGTAGTTGCTCATGGTCTAGACTTTTGCTCAGCCAATGTAATGCAAGATAGTGTCTGTCTGGGACCTCTAAGAGTTGGACATTTGGTGATGTCCCAGGTAGCTTCTGAGCCTTCATCACTGAATCAAAGCCCTTTGGAAAGAATCTTCCTGTTTCCCCTAAGAAGCCTATCTGAAAGAGCCACTTATCTTCATTCCCCTAAGAAGCCTATCTGAAAGAGCCACTTATCACAATTCATCAGTTAAATCCAACACCCACCCTTTAAAGTAGTCTGAATCCCTAGCTTAAGGAGAAGCATGGTTTCAGGAAGCTAAGGTGCACATTGAGCAAACCCAGACAAGGATCCTGTTTTCCTTTCATTCAATATGTGCTAAAATTTCATATTATTCACCTGATTGTTTAGTATGTTAGTTCTAAATATTCTTTGTGGTAGATTCCCATCCAACTTTTATAATTGAATGTACTCATAACATCTTAATTTTGCAAAATAGCAATACATAATAATACACTGTATTGATTTCTTATCAATAGAATCTCATTTTTAGAATTATATATTAGATAAACTATATAATAAGTTATAATGTGAGTGCACAGAAAAAATAAGGTCCTGTAGAAATATTTTGGAAATGCTATTAGCAAATAAAATAACAAAAATATGTTATTTTGAGTGGCTAAATAAATAAAATAAATGTCTTTTAAAAATGAAAACTTGATATGAATTTTGTTGGGAACATTCTTTAAACAAAATCCTTTTGCAAATAGAACTAAGCAAAATGGACAATTTTATCCAAACAAAGCAAACTAAGGAAAACTGAAGTAGAACAGCAGCAAAGAAAAACTGAGAAATGTATCCATTCCTTGTGGCAACTGACTGAAAATAAATATCCCCTAAAATGACTGAAAAGAATTTGGATTGGTCTGGAGAGAGATGAATGTAGACATAAGATCTATAATATACAATCTATAAGCCCTCTACCTGCCGAAACTATCAGCAGAATCCTCATTTCCTTTTCCACTAAAAAGAAAAAAAATCTTCAAATATCCAGAGCAGAATAAATGCACAAAATTATTCAATGTCATTGAAAAAAGGCTGAGTTTTAGAATTCAGCAGAACTGTGTGCTTCATTACCTAGTTGTATTCTTAAGTGATTAGAAAAGCTACTGAGTAGGTAACTGAATTTGTAAAAGTAAATCCAAGTTCACTTTTTAAAGCAGCGGTTCTCAACCTGTGGGTCGTGACCCCATTTGGGGTCGAACAACCATTTCACGGGGGTCGCCAAACAACGCAGTCTACCATTTTTCCCCCTTTTCCTTAGCTGTGCTATTCCCTCTTATTCTATTGGCTTTTGAAAGCCAATAGAATAGACTCTCTTGAATATAGTCTAATTCTATTGGCTTTCAAAAGCCAATAGGAATTGTCCAGGCTGTCTCTGCCCTGCTGAGCCCGCCAAAAGCCCCAGTCTGCAAATGGTGCTGCAAGTTGTCTGCAGCGAAGGTGAGCTGTCTGGAAGTTTCCACCCCTCCCTGCTGAGCAACTACTAAAAATGTAAGTAAAAGAGGGCCAGGGGTGGGAGGTGGGAGGCCGGCGGGTGCAGAGAGGGTTGCTGGCATGCGTGCGGCCCGGTGGGTGCCTTACCTCCCTTAGGCTGGGCCAGCTGGTGGCCCAGCCGGTGCTCACCCTGCGCCATCGCTGCCCCTTGCCAGCTACGCCTCTGCCGGCACAGGGGGCAACACCACGCATGCGCAGCGCTCCCGGGCAGGGAAATAGTCGTCGACTTATGACCGGTTGGGAAGTCCTCGACTTAAGACAGTTCGGAAGTCCTCTATTTAAGACCGGTTGGGGGTTGCGGCATTAAAAAGGTTGAGAACCACTGTTTTAAAGCAATAAACTGTACACCGGGGAAGGAAGGAGAGAAAAAGAGCCTTCTCAATAAGGGCATCAGAAACTAAATCAGGGCATCACTGCAGTTAAAAAAGAAAAAAAAATCTTTTTCCATACCTCTAATGGAAGTCAGAGCTTTATATTTGGCCATCTAGTTTAACGGCCTTTCATTTCTATTAAGATCTGAGGAAATAAAAAGATTTGTTTTATCTGCCATAGGAAAATGTCATCTATATAAAGAATTGTTATACAGAGATTAATAAACATAAGTAATGTTATATTTGATTATTTCTGTACAAGACTTTAAATATAATTTTAAATAATGTTTTACCCTAGGTGGAGGCTAAATCAGCATCTAAAAACATTTTGAGAGGTAGAATAAAGGGTTTATATATATATATACATATCAAACAACAACCACACCATATCTAGTAAAAATATAAAAAGCATATAAATGATAATTGTTGTTGTTAGTTGCAAAGTCGTGTCCGACCCATCGCGACCCCATGGACAACGTTCCTCCAGGACATTCCTTGTCATTTACCATCTTCTGGAGTCCATTTAAGCTCACGCCTACTGCTTCAGTGACTCCATCCAGCCACCTCATTCTCTACTGTCCCCTTCTTCTATTGCCCTCCATCTTTCCCAGCATCAGGCTCTTCTCCAGTGAGTCCTTCCTTCTCATTAGGTGGCCAAAGTACTTGAGTTTCAACTTCAGGATCTGGCCTTCTAAAGAGCAGTCAGGGTTGATCTCCTCTAGGACTGATCGCTTTGATCACCTTGCAGTCCAGGGGACTCGCATAGCCCTCAATTCTTTTGCATTCAGCCTTTCTTATGGTCAAACTTTCACAGCCATACATTGCAACTGGGAAAACCATGGCCTTGACTATATGTACTTTTGTTGGCAAGGTGATGTCTCTGCTTTTTAGTATGCTGTCTAGATTTGCCATAGCTTTACTCCACAAGAGCAAACGCCTTTTAATTTCTTGGCTGCAGTCCCCATCTGTGGTGATCTTGGAGCCCAGGAAGATAAAATGTGTCACTACCTCCATTTCTTCCCCATCTATTTGCCAGGAATTGAGAGGGCCAGATGCCATGATCTTGGTTTTCTTAATGTTGAGTTTCAAGCCAACTTTTGCACTCTCTTTCTTCACCCGCATCAAGAGGCTCTTTAATTCCTCTTCATTTTCTGCCATTAGAGTGGTAACATCTGCATATCTTAGGTTGTTGATATTTCTCCCCGCAACCTTAATTCCAACTTTTGATTCATCTAGTCCTGCCTTTCTCATGATGTGCTCTGCATATAAGTTAAATAGGCAGGGCAACAGAATGAATAATTAAACACCAAACCATATCTATTATTTGAAGGAAGGTGAAAAGGATTTGCTTGTGAAAGTATTAGTCAGAACAAATCAGAGCATAAAGCTGGAAAAATGAAATTACACTGGCTATCTCACTGTATCTTTGCATGGTTTCTCTCACTGAACTTTGCTGCATTTGGATATTTGAGGAGAATTCTACTTTCGTTCATTTTAACTCTTCCTTACTACTGTGGACATTTATAATTTGCGTGTGTCCCTTCCACATACATACCTTCCAGTCAGTGTTGATTCCTTGCGACTGTCTAGAGTAGTCCCTGCAGTTTTCTTCACAAGATTGTCCAAAGTGGTTTGCCATCATTTTCAGCTCAGGACAGAGAAAGAAAAATTGGCCACAGTCATTCAGATTTTGTGTCTAAGGCAGGAACGAACAGGCTCTGGATACTGATAATACCAAATTAGTAATATTACAAAGTTCTTCAAATGAAAATGACTGCACTATTTTCGAATTTTGTTACTTGACATGGCAGTATTTGTAACGGATGGTCATGGTCTTGGGATGGATGTGGTGGTCAGGGCCAAAAGATATAGCTCTGTCACTCAATTTAACTTCAAACTGTCACATTGACAATTGGGTTAAGCCACTGAATTTTCTGTCATTGCTCACTTATAGCATTTTTCATTGGATATTATTGCATGGTATTTCTTATGTCATAGATACAGTCGTGAGCTCTTTATCTCAACGGTTGCATTTCTCTTGAAGAGTTATTTCAACAGCATGAGCCAAATACACATTATAAGGAGAATTCATAAATCCCTGTCCTCAAAAAACAGATGCACAATAATATGTGACAACATTATTATGTCTTTGAATAATACCCTCCTTAAAAAACTTGCAGTAAAAACATTTCCAAGAAAAAGAGGCAAAGGGTAAATTATTATTCAGCTTTCCGAATATTTTCTAGGCAGTAATGTATCTTTTTGCAAAGGTGTTGGTTTTAATTACAGCAGGTCATAGCTCGATCTGCTGTTAGAAATCCTTGTTAATCTTAGTAGCAAATGAAAAAGGTAGTTATAGTGGACTTCACTGTGCTGTGTTCTTTATATTACAAACTCAGAATCACCATCTTCCCTCTACCATTATAATATTACACCTGTTCAATTCTATACTTATTTCTTCCCCCCCCCTCTGTCTCTTGGAGAAAAACAACCTATGGCTCTTGATCTAATTTCATGCAGATTGGAAAGGAAAACTCAGCGGAAGATGAAAAGATCAAGAAGAAAAAAATTGCAGGCTGAAAACAAGAGAGAGAAGACTCAGAAAGAAAAGGGAGAGAGAGAGACACAGAGAGAGAGAGAAAGAGAGAGAGCAGACAATGGACATCAGAAATGGAGAGGACAGACAGAGAAAAAACAGCGCTAGAAATAAGAAAAAGGTAAAAGAAAAATGAAAGAACTGAGGAAGACTTACAATTCTTCTGCTCTGCTCTGCCTGGATATGACGTGAATTATTGTATCTTGCAGTAGATGCAAAAAAAAGGGTGCTTGCTGAAGTTCATTATGATCCACTGGTTTTTATGCTCAGTATGGACCTAATATGTATTTGAAAAACAGGCTGATGCATACTGCAGCACACTGGGAAGATCCTATGATTGGTTATCCTCCTATTTATTTCAATGAAAGGAATGTTTGGCACATAGAAAACAATTTTCTTCAGTGATGATAGACTCAACGGATTTCTTTTAATTTGCTACAATAGTTATTTCTTTTGTATAGGACACAGGTAGGCAACCTTGGCTCTTTCATGACTCGTGGACTTCAACTCCGAGAATTCCTGAGCCAGCCATGCTGAGGGGAAAGGGAGAGGTTTCCAAGCTGAGCCATGCTGGCTCAGGAATACTGGGAGTTGAAGTCCACGAGTCATAAAAGAGCCAAGGTTGCCTGCCCCTGGTATAGGACATACATACCTTTTTTTATAAACTAGAGATTTCTTGAGACTTTTCATAAAATCCTCAGAGAAATTCTAATATGGGAATGAACAACTAACTTTTCAGATCAGCCGCTGCACTAAATCATACAGAGAAATCCTGTGCACTACCTCCCAAGGCCTGAACAGCCCACAACAAAAATTTGATACACCAAGACCAAAGCTAACATGTGATTAAACATAAAACTAAGTGTAATTATAACTAGTCCCTATATACGGAATCATTTCCCTTTCTGATACATTAGCAAGTGAGAATTGCATTTAATTCTCAGGTGGGTTCTTATAGACCATTCCCAATCTGTTAAGGGTTCTGCTTTGCCAGTTACAGGAAAAATGAATACAATATATCCTTCTTTCAATAAAATAAGTAAAGAGTGATTTTCTATTGGCAATAATTGCATCTTTTAAAGGCAGAAACTGTGAATATATGAGCTTTTAAAACAGATGGCTAAGGCATCAATTGCTCTTTGTGAGTGCCATGTACGAACCTTAGTCCAAGAAGGAAACATCATTCTCTTTTATGCCTCAAATAAGTCATGTGTAAAATTCATGGGAACATCATTTAAATTCCTTGGCTTAGCACTTTTCCTATTTCAGCTTGTAGAGGACTTCTTTTCTCTGACAAAGTTTTGGAGGTTTCTCTTTTGTTTTGCTTTCTGACCTCAAATAAATTTGGCCATTAAAGAAGATTTTCTCCAACTATTTTCAAATCTTTACATAAAACAGTCCTTCCTCTCTTTTTCCTCAAGTATGGAAGCAAAAAATGCTATGAAATACCATGCAGTTGGAGAATTTACTTTCCACTGGAGAAACTTAGTGAAATGAGTCCCCCAATTTCTCTGCTTGCAAACAAGGTAAAGTAGTGGATTTTTTTTTTAAAAAAAGCTATTGTTCATACCTCAAAGCACGACTATATTATTATAAACTTCAGTGCTTAGACATATGACAGAAAAACAATATTGTTTATTGAGTGTTTGGGCTGGCTATAACTTCCTTATTGACAGCTACTGTGGTAATATTAAAAACATGCTGTAGAACAGGGGTTCTCAACCTTGGCAACTTTAAGACTTGTGGACTTCAACTCCCAGAATTCCTCAGCCAGCTTCAATTCTGGGAGTTGAAGTCCACAAGTCTTAAAGTTGCCAAGGTTGAGAACCCCTGCTGTAGAACAATAGTTTGATTTAATTTTTAAAAGCAACAAAGCAATGCAGATCAATAACTTAAATACTTGGCTACAGTTTTCCAAATATTTTCCTTATAAATGACAACAGGGAAAAATGGAGGAACCTCTTATTCATTTGAATAAAATGTTAAGCTTAAACATTGATGTGGGGAGAACATCTGTCCTTAAACAATGTGTTAATTGGGTTAGTCTCCTTTGGATAGGTATAAATAGATTCCTTCCCACCCACTTGTCACTTATTCAATGAATTTCATTATCACATTGCCAGAAGGCAGGGACTCAATTACACCCAGCCAGAGGGGAGCAATGTGGTAACTAGCTCAGTTTAATGAACCAGAACAGAAGTGGGCTGATGAGTATGTATAATTTAGAGACTAACAACCATGTAAATCTAATGATGTTCAATCAATTGGCACCTTAACTCCACATCTGAGTATAAAAAGTATGGACAGTGTACTGATATGTATGCATTGAGATGTGATAGCAGACAAACTATCATCTAAGTAGTATATCCTGCTTCTTTAGCCCCTGATTATATAAATCAGCATGTGAACAAATAACATGCAAGTGTGTGCTGGCTGGCCATTCACACGGCCAGGTTTCCCCCTGGGCTGGGGGGGGAGGGGAGCCAGGCCGCCAAACTGCAAAGGTTGGGGAACGCTGCTCTAATATATTTACTACCATTATTTTCTGTAGTAACTGATATATAATAAACAAGTGGAATCAAAGTATTGGGATTGACATTATTGACTGTCTTTACTTAAATGCCCCTGAAAATTTCTCATGACAATAGTGTTAAATCTGTTTTCTATAGCTATCTCAACATATATTTATTGTAACTACATTTGCTGAAAAATCCAGAATTATGCATAGGATAAACTGATGCTGCCCAAGGTTATAGAGTTTAATTTAAATACTGTTCCTTGGTTATAAATAACCTTCATTTACTGTTTCAATTAGTCCAAATATTCATTTTTTTATTGAAAGATGAATCATAAAACAGATGTATTATGTACTAGTGAAGAACTTTTATTGCCTACATGCCACAAAGATAACCTATTAAAGAGATCATACTTATGAGATGATTCTCACAAAATGAAATATTGAAATTTTTCTTATGAAAATTTCAGTCTTGCATCAAATTTTCTAAGCCTTCCAACAGGGGAAACAGTGAGTATTTTGAAAATATTTATCTTGGAAATTCTTAGTTTTCCTTTAGTTTAACACATAAATATATATACCAACCTAACTAAAGTTGAGATATTTTATTTTGAATGTAAAACTCAAAGTTCTGAAGAAAGAAATCAAGTGTACAGGCAATCAGGCATAGCAGGATGAAGAAAAATATTCATATTGGAATTTAAACATGCAAATTAAGCCAGATTTTATTAGTTCAGAAGTAATAATTTGGGTCTTGTGATCCATGATGGTCCTTAATTCTTTAATTTGAAAATATACATTTGGGTTTTTTCCCTCGTTCTCAAAGTCCATTTCATTGTTAAACATTTACAGTATACTAGAAAGATAAGTGCTTTAGTTATTTTGTTTTGTTCTAAAAGAAATACCATTGTCTTTTATGATCTTGTCTATCATTGCTTTACTGCCTAAGATTAATTTCTTTACATCCTGAATGCACTAATCTTTTCTATCCTCAAACCCAAGAAAACAAAGCTATCAACATTTTTTTGCTGTTAAATGTAAACTCACTAAACATGTTGGTTGCATTACTTTTGTCTTACTATTTAATATTAATCCAGAGTTTTATCTTTTCATTTTTACTTTCATAATGAGCTCTTCTACATCATTCACAGCTTTCGATTGCCTATGTGGCTCAAATTATTATTTCATCATCCTATTTCAATTTCTGCAATTTTAAATACCGTATATATATTTTGTAAAAGTTAAACTTATATGTGGACCACAACCCAGCCTAGCTTCCTTTCCTATTCTAAACCATTTTGTTTACTTGTTATTGTTTACTTGTTATTTCCTATTCTAAACCATTTTGTTTACTTGTTAGATTCTTGTTTTGGTACAGCCATCAATATATACCAGCGGTTCTCAACCTTTTTCAGGCCGCGACCCCAACCTGCACCGCACATGCACGGCACGACGGCCCGCATCACGCATGCATGGTGCGACGGCCCGCATCGCGCATGCGCGGTGCTACCCCGCGCATGCGCGGTGCTGCCCCCTGCGCAGGCCGAGGGGAAAAGGGTAAAAAAAATGGCGGACTGCGTTGTTTGGCGACCCCCGTGAAATGGTCGTTCGACCCCAAATGGGGTCGCGACCCACAGGTTGAGAACCGCTGATATATACTATATTGTGGCATAATCTGTACAATCAAGGCACTGCTATAGTCGATTATACAAAATAAAATCTCCTTTTTATATTCTCTTGCTCTCTCCATCTGATTTGATGTCTGAAACTCACCTGTTCATTTGCCATATCTGTTTTCAAGCTCAGCTCTATTTTTGCTTCCATGTCGCATTAGTGTAATGGTTTGTAATTTGAACATTTTGTTGAATCTCTTTTCTTTAAAGGAAGACTATTTTTTTGTGATCCCTAGGCCACAGTCTTGTTCCATATCTGTTGATATAATTAGGACTTTAATTAACTCTTCACCTTCATTTCTAAACACTTCAGTGAGTATTTCATCTGTGTCTCATGCCTGATGCTTTCCTATTTGACAATGATCTACATGCCCTCTTTCTTTCTTTTTCTTCCTTCCTTCCTTCCTTCCTTCCTTCCTTCCTTCCTTCCTTCCTTCCTTCCTTCCTTCCTTCCTTCCATCCTTCCTTCCTTCCTTCCTTCCTTCCTTCCTTCCTTCCTTTCTTTCTTTCTTTCTTTCTTTCTTTCCTTCTCCCTGGCTTCTAGATTCTCTTTCAGATAGCTTAAAATATTTAAAATAATTTTTGCATTTTTTTTCTGCTCTGCCCCATATAACCACAGTTAAATATTGCTAGCATGTCTATTCTCTTTAATTTTCTAAGTTTAACCTGTATACTTAACAAGAATAATTTATATTCTGTTTCATGGACTTAGAGAAATATTTTGACTGGTTGGACTGCACTTTTCCTTCTTTAGCTTCCTATTATGATTCCAATGTTATTCTATTAAGAGCCATGATAGCACAGTGCTTAGAATGCAGGCTAATTTTGTCCACAGACAGGAGTTTGATCCTGATCAGCTCAAACTTGACTCAACCTTCCATCCTTCCATGGTCAGTAAAATGAGGACTCAGATTGTTGGGGGCAATATGCTGACTCTGTAAACCACTTACAGAGAGTGCTGTAAAGCACTATGAAGCAGTATATAAGTCTAAGTGCTATTGCCATTGCCATTACTACCATTCATTTCTTTGTATGATATCATGCTTTGATATTATCTAAATTAAAGTGGCAAATCCTGATCTACCAAAGTTCACTTTTTCCTAAAAAATCCAATTTTGTACATTCCATTTCTGCCTTGACAATTTCATATTTTCCTTGGTTCATGTTTCAGTTATAATTGTGTAACAATGGCAAATAAAAATCATGCACAGATAATTCAGGTCTGTGGTAGACTGTGGCACGGTGATTTCTACTGCTGTAAATCCTTTTTAATCTTTCTGATTACTATTATCTGCATTTATGTTAATCCTGTGTTTCATATATTTTAATAGACGATAACATTATTTTGTTGTTAGAAAGGCAGCTGAGGCATTTATTAGAACAATTTTTCATGGCCTAGATCAGGGGTAGGCAACCTTGGCTCTTTTATGACTCGTGGACTTCAACTCCCAGAATTCCTGAGCCAGCATGGATGGTGGCTCTTTGATGCTTTGCTCTTAGCCCTCTACTTCCCTAGAACATAGCTTTTCAACCAGTGGTACAGGTACCACCTGTGGTACATTGGCACTAGGCAGGTGGTACGCAGCCATCCTAGACAAGTGGTAGTGGGGGAGGGGGATGAGCTGAACCGGTGGCAGCACCGCACAAGCCTGAGCGAGAGATGGCTGGAGCTGCAGGGCTGTCAGGGCTCAGTGGAAGCACCAGGATCAGTACTGCTTTCCAGATGATTTGCGCTTTTTCGGGCCTGTCAGGGCTCAGTGGAAATGCCAGGATCAGTGCCAGGCTCCAGCTGGAGCTCGGTGCTGATCCTGGTGCTTCTGCTGAACCCTGAAGAAGCACCAATCAGCTGGAAAGCAGCACTGATCCTGATGCTTCTGCTGAGCCCAGAAGAGGCGCCAATCAGCTGGAATGTTGTAGTGTCTCCAGGGTCTTGTGATTTACATTCAGATGCTTGGCAACTGTTTCATAATTAGTTCTTAATTGCTTCTCTCCTTGATTTGTTTCCATCCATTGCTTCTTGTCTTGCCTTTGGAAAGTAGGTTGACCCCCCTCCTCATTTCTTTGTGGCAGCCCCTCAAATATTGGAACACTACTTTCATGTCATCCCTAGTTATTTTCAGTAGAATGTTAAATAGAATGTTTAACTAAAATGTTACTGTTTATGAATGAAATAGATATATTGATGTATTGTAGATCTTTTATAATTGATGGATTTATGGATCATGTGCCATCAGGTTGGTGAACTTCTTAGCAACCACATACAGTAGATTTCTCTATGATGCTGTGTCCTTAACCTGGTTTCTATCTATGGACAACCTGGTCTTTCAGGTTTTTCTATGGTGGACCTACTGTCACCTTAACTGACTCCATCAAATTTGCTGCTGGTTGACCTCTTCTTCTCTTTCCTTCTACCTTTGTGAGTAGTGCAGCCTTCTTTAGAGATTTGGCAAAAAAGAGAAAGGTAAGAGATATGGATGAATTTACATTTGAATATTTTTGAGGTAAAAAAATGTGTTTTTCCTAAAGATAAGAAAGTGCTGATGCCAAAAATGGACAAAGAGAAAGGCTAAATAAAATTGGAAAATAAATAAATTAAATATAATTAAAATAAATAAATAAATTAAAAATATAATATTTGAAAAGCAACATCCTTATATCTTCATAATTGATAGGGATATTAGTAATCATACAGAAATCTACTTTGATAATACAAAGAAACTATTTTACCTAGTTAGGGAACTTTTCACCCTAATTCAGTACTGTTCACTAGGAAATATAAAGATTATAATGGTTAAAGCTTGTTTATTTATCTTCACCACAAAGAAAGTACCATTGGCAGGTTAAGGAAGTTTTGTTCGCATGCTTGTTTTACAGGATTTGATTTGTGTAGCCGTCCGCTTGACACACAACAGGTTTTCCGTACAATGAAGCTGCTCTTGAGTATTGTCAGAAGGAGTATAAAATACTATCTTAATACAGGAAGTCCTTGACTTACAACAGTTCATTTAGTGACCATTCAAAGTTACAATGACACGGGGGGGAAGTGACTTAACTTTTAGCTCACTTAAAAACTGTCTCACTTATCAACAGAGATTTTGGGCAGAATTGGGGTCATAGGTTGAGGATTCCCTGTACTGGTTCAGCTAAGGCAGCGGTTCTCAACCTTTTCCGGGGCTCGACCCTGGCCCGCATTGCGCATGCGCGGTGCATTGGGGCGCATTGCGCATGTGTGGTGCATTGTGGCGCATTGAGCATGCGCGGTGTGTTGGGGCACACTGCGCATGCGTGGTGCAACGGGGCGCATTTGCGCATGCGCGGTGCATCGGGGTGCATCACGCATGCACGTGCGGCGGGGAGCATCACGCATGCGTGTGCGACGGCCCGCATCGCAAAGGGGAAAAAAATGGCCGACCAAAAAAAAAATGGACAACAAAAAAAAAATGGACGACCCAAAAAAAATGGCAGGCCCACATCGCGCATGTGCGGCACGACGGCCCACATTGCAAAGGGGAAAAAATGGCCGACCCCAAAAAAATGGCCGACCAAAAAAAAATATGGCGGACTGCGGCGTTTGGCGACCCCCATGAAATGATCGTTCGACCCCAAATGGGGTCGCGACCCACAGGTTGAGAACCACTGAGCTAAGGTAAACGTAAGTTTGCTTCATTGATGGGCTGGAGGCAAAATAAAGGCAACACTATGGCGAAAATGGCAAAAAAACAACAACAACCAGTGTTGCCAAGGAATAGAAAAAACACAAAGACTAATTCGAAAAGGAAAACACTCCAAGCACTAAGAGGGGAAAAAAGAAAGAAAAACACAGAATATAAAATGAGTGTTGTCAGTATACATTTTCCTTGAGACCTATGAACAGATTTTGAAGTATACTATTCAACATGTAGGTAACAGAGCTTGCAGCCAAATTTCTTCTCATTTGATTTTCAATCTAGAAACCAGAGAATTGTAACACAGACTTGGTCCCTGTCAGCAGAAGGGCAATAAAATAAGATAGTATACATTGATTTAAGGTGAGGTTTCCCCCCCCCCTCATTTTTGACATAATGTATCACAAAAGGTATCACAAAAACATACCCAGGAATAAATAGTAAAAAAAAAATTAGACCATTGTGCCTGGCATCAGATACACATGCAAACAATTCTAACAATTCCAGCAAATGAATATTCAAGGTTTCTTTCCTATTTTAATTTATGAATGTTAGGGGACAAGTCTAATTTATTGATCATCTAAAAATGGACTTTTTCTATGGAGGCTAAGAATTCTCTTTCTTTCTACCCTTGCATTGACTGTGAATGAATTAGTTTACCCCAAGGGTTCCCACACAAAATTGCTGTGATAAGAGAGATGCCATAAAAACATAATCTCTCCTTGTACTTTTTGTGTCTGCACAGAATTGATAATAGTCATTGCACGCTGGACTTCATAAGGGACAAAATTACAAAAAGGAACAAGAAGGGAAGAACCGTGAGGCTCAGTTAGCAGCAACTGTGCCAGAAAAGAGAATCAAATTGCTACTTGAGTATCTCCCCATTTTAAAAAAAATGCTTCCCTGGGAGAAAAAATAATTGATTAAAGTATAGACAAGGAAAAGAACTGAAAGGACCTTGGGCTTAGACTATATAAAATATATAAAGTAAAAAAGGCCCTTGAATTGTCCCATATTAGGTTATGAAGAAGCACTTGTTAATCATGAATAAGCATTATGTAATTACATGCTACTAGCCTTTAAAATCTTATTTAAGAAAAAAACTAAATAAAATGAGAGCTTGGACATTTTTTATGTGTTAACATGGAAAATATGCTGCTCATTAGAAGGCCAGATCCTGAAGTTGAAACTCGAATACTTTGGCCACCTAATGAGAAGGAAGGACTCACTGGAGAAGGGCCTAATGCTGGGAAAGAATGAGGGCAATAGAAGAAGGGGACGACAGAGAATGAGGTGGCTGGATGGAGTCACTGAAGCAGTAGTTGTGAGCTTAAATGGACTCCAGAAGATGGTAGAGGACACGAAGGCCTGGAGGAACGTTGTCCAAGGGGTCGCGACAGGTCAGACACGACTTTGCAACTAACAACAACAACAAAATGGAAAATATGATAGCTTGTGCTCCTTCCCAAGAGAATAAATAATGCATTTTTACCCCTAAAGTAAAATGGTATTTTTCCCCTTATACCACAGGTTGGCAACCTGCGGCTCCAGACCCACATGCGGCTCTTTGAGCCTTCCCCTGTGCCTTTTGCAGAAAGAGACAGAGACAGAGAGAGGCAATTGCGCTTCCCTGCTTCTCTCTAACAATATCATGGGAATTGCTGCTCCAAAAGAAACATCCATTTCCCTTCTCTTAGAAAAGTCAAGCCGAAAAATAAAAGTATCAGAGGTTCTCTCTCTCTCTCTCTCTCTCTCTCTCTCTCTCTCTCTCTCTCTCTCTCTCTCTGTGTGTGTGTGTGTGTGTGTGTGTGTGTTTATGTTTGTGTGTGTGTGTGTGTGTGTGTGTAAAAGAGAGTGCACTCACAGTGTTCTCCGAGGAGCTGAAAAGCTTATTGGGCGGAGTGCCTCCCTTTGCTGCGTCTCTGCAGGAAACAGGAAGCAGGAAGGGCAGGAGAGAGCTAGCTAGCCCAGCTATGCTGACTCAGGAATTGTGGGAATTGAAGTCCATGAGTCATAAAAGAGCCGAGGTTGCCTACCCCTGAGCCTGTTGGAGAACAGCTTGAAGCCAGCTTGCGAGGTGAGCAGAAGATTGGAGAGAAGGAGAGAGAGGGGAGAGGGAGAGAGAGAGAGAGGAAAGAGAGAGAGAGAAAGAAAGAGAGTGGGGGAAGAGGACTGGCAGACCAAGGGCAGATAGAGAGAGAGGGAGGGAGAGAGAAAGACAGAGAGAGAGAGAGAGAGACCCCTTTGACATCTAAAATGAAGATAACACTGCATATATCCTTTTTTACCTGTATATCTGTTCTGTCTGGCCCCTCTCAGCTCATTAAAATCCACATAAATATGTCTTTAAGAGGTTTATTTAACACATTTCAAAAGGATTCACTTCAGAGCACGCTGCTGGCATGTTGCTGGCAGAAACGGCCAAATCTCATTTATTTACATTTAGATTAAAACAGGCTCTGCCCACACCTTCCAATTACTCACTCTTTCTTTATCACATTGTCCAATACCTCATTATTCTTCCGTAGATTTCCAAAACATCAGAAGACTGAATTCAAAGGCAATGCTCCAGATATCAGGCTACTCCTTGATTAATGTTGCTCGTGACAAAGGCGTAGTCTCTCTGTCCCCTTCTAATATAGTGTCCGATACGTCACTTCCCCTCATTACTTCCTTTTTCCACTTAACTGACACCGTCGCTTATCAAACCTTCGGAATCTCGGATCAAGCCATTTATCTTCTTGATCCAAATCTGACCCCTCACTTTGTGAATCTGATCCAGACTGCCTGTAAATCTCCTCCCTGTCTGGCTCAGCTGCCGGGAGGGGAAAATACCCAGAGGGGCCTGGCTGCTCTTCCTCGGCTGCCGGGAGGGGAAAACACCCAGAGGGGCCTGGTTGCTCATCCTCATACTCTGATACGTCCCAAGCTGGTCTAGGGACACTCACAACAATATCCTTTTTTACCTTTTTTACCCACACACACACATACATACATACATACACAAACACAGACACAGACACAGACATGCACACACACACAAAAACACACCTATAATAAAGGTAAAAAAGGATATATGCAGTGTTATCTTCATTTTAGAAATCAAAAGGGTTTTGCAGCTCCTGGTGTTTTGTTTTTGGTGGGAAATGGGTCCAAGTAGCTCTTTGAGTGTTTTGGGTTGCCTACCCCTGCCTTATACCAATGTTTAAAGAGTTTTATCCATATTAAGGAATCTATGCTGCGATAATGTTAATCTAATTAAACTCCATTACTGGAGGTTTTCATGAAAAGATTGGACAACCACTTTTTCCAAGATAATAGAATGATTCCTATCTTGGGCAGGGGGCTAGACAAGATGACCTTGAAGGTCCCATCCAACCCTATGATTCTATAATTTGATCATTTGGACTGTTTTTTTATAATATTTTATTAATTTTCTAATTTTACAATTAAACATTTAAAAAGCAACGTGGTGACTGGGTAATCAATAATTCAATAATATACATAAATCTTTAGCACAAATCTCAAGTTACAATATCAGATATTTCCTCTCTTTTTCCCTTAATATCTACCATCTCATACTGAGCTAATATAGTTCTTATCGTTATCAACTAAGTAAAACCATCTTTGTTACCTTTATCAATAATTTTTAGCTTATACATATCTTAATTGTGTTTGTGTTCAATCCTTATATACAATCAATGTCCTGTTATTGCTTTTTTCCCAGGCTTTAATTTCTCCTCAATATTCAACTTAAAATTTGGTATTATAATTTCCAAGCTTTAGGTGACCAGAATTTCCCTCATCTCAACTTCTATATTTTCCCCCCTTTTTATAACAAAATCTAATATTATAAATACACATCTTATCTATTTACATATAATCTTATTCTATTTTCTAAAAGTTATCTATTTTTTACCATATTAAACCAAAAGTCTATTAATCTTATTACACATCTTACCTATTCCATTATAATGTTACTTTATTTTCTAAAAAATATCTGTTATCCACCATATTCAACCCTCTAATCATATTGAGCTGGTCAAGATCGAACTCATGGTAGTGAGCAGTGAATTAGCCTGCAATATGCATTCTAAGCACTGTGTCACCACACCTTTTTCTGCTTGGTGAAGGAGAAGCTATACTGCAATTACAATTTGATATATGAGTAAAACATTAGACCTGAAGCCAGTGACTGTTTTTATTCCTTGCACTGAGTTGTGATACCTTTATCAATGGAAGAAAAGCAACAATATTAGCAACAGCAAATTTCATTTATGATAAATGGCAGAAATAAGGTATAACTTGTCAGTAGTATCATATATGCATATGTTTGACAAATAAGGATCTGTAACTGGACAGAAAGAACAACCCCAAAATTTGTCAGTAAAAATAATATCAAAAAAGAAACTTAAAAGTTTTTGCAAGGAAGACTTGAAGAGAGAATGTCTTATTTATCTTTGTAACAGAGAGTGACAAGTTTAAATAAGATTTATTACGGTACTTGACTGAAACTCTGTATGATGAATATACAAGCTTTGTTGTCAATAAATCTACACAACAAATATAGTTAAATGATATGCCACCATCGATGATTTATATGAAAAGATAATGAAGCAAATTACAAGATTATGTGTTTAATGTGATAAATTGGAAAGGTCATAATAAAGAACGCCGTTCCTTGTCTTAATATAATTTTAAACCTATTTTATACTTGATACTGATCAAGTATAATCAGTATCCAAATGTATCTTTATTTCAATCTATAGGGCAAAGATAGGATGTATTGTAGTTGGCATAAATTTGACATAAAAAGTGAAATGAACTGTTTGTATTTGAGTACTTGCTTGGAATTGACATTTCAGTCAATTACTGAGTTCTTGTGATACACTAAATCATTATATATAATTTGATTGTAATGCAAGCCACAGGGTTGAATTCATATATTATACTATAATATAAATTATCAGTTTACACTTTGTAGTGGGTGCATTTATATACCGTATGCAAGAAAAAATATGGAAAGTAAACCATGGTTATTAAGTTTATCTTTAAAAACAATAACAAGCAAACAAAAACTTTACCGAAGACAGAAAACTAGTAGCAAGGTTTCCATATTCATTATTTGCAACTTTGTCTGTTATAAAAGTTACAATGATAATAAAACTGAATTTTATTTTTAAAAGCATTTGGCTCCTGCTTTTTAGCCTGGATGGACCCACATAACTTTATAGTAATGACATTAAGACAATACTTATCCTTGAAATTACAATCTTAAAACATCTGATATAAAAAAGGAAACTGTCAGTTCTTAATATATTCCAGTTTCATAATAGTTAGCTGCTATGCAAATGGAGTGTTCAACGTGGCCTAATGGAGCTCCTGTCTGGAAGACAACTGGTCCTCCTGTTTCAAATTCCTGGAGAGTTGTTCCTGATTACCTCTGTAACAACAAGAGTGTGTACAAGGGGCAGTTCCATGAGATGATGGTTCATCATGACATTCACTATGTTTATGAATTGAAATTGGGAAGCCTGGAATCCCAGAGCACATTTCCACAAATCCACAGTATTTGCAGAGGGAAAAATGTGTTCTTTGGATTTAGGACGTTTGAAGATGGTATCCTGGAATTTTTCAAATGGGATGTATTCTTGTACTGAAGAAGTGTTTGGACTAGATGACCTATAAAATCCCTGCCAACAATATCAATAACCATTTTGAACAACCAAGTTTTCTCTTAAGAAATACAACAATGAAGTTATTCTTTTATGTTCACTGGGACTTAAATATGCATAGAATGGAAGCTATAGATGCGTACATCTATAAAGTCATGGTTCAACTTTAACAATTTGTTAATAAATCACTGTTGGCATTGCAGATTGCACTAAAGCCTAGGATATGGTTTATAAATCAGGAATTTTGGTTAAGCCAAAACCCCCAAAATTACATTATGTCTTTGCACAATGTGTGGTTCCAGCTACATATATTTTCCTTCTTCATATATTCATTTGGGACATAAATAGTGTGCCATTTTTTCAGGTCACCTGTTGTACATTAGTATTAAAATCAAAATAATTAGAATGACTTTTAGACTAAACAGACTATACAAATATCTTTAAGAAATAATGTCCAACTCCCACACATTAGAAAGGGGGAGAGAAAAATCCCCAACATTTTAGTTGCTCTGGTAAGAACTTCTAAACACAGGAAATTCCCTGGTTTTTAATTTTTCACCTGGTTATTTGCTGAAATGAGAGAGACATTTGGCAAAAAAGTGACTCTCCATGGGACCGATATTGCAGGTGTTTAATTGCACAGGGCAATCACTTGCCTGTGAAATAAGAGTCTTAATGGCACTGCAGCTCCAATCAGCTCCAATTTGTGCTTCTTCATATGCAGAATAAGAATTACTGCTAAATCCAAAGGCAACTAAATGCTTTTAGACACACTGCAGGAAACATAAAAGTGGCTTCCTGATTAATATCCAATAATTGAAGGTTATCACACTGCCTTATGTCATGGGAGTTGCAAAGAGATTAGCTGCCAATTATCTGTTTGCTGATAGCTTTAAGTTCAAACAGATAGAAATAGATATCAGTCTTGAAATCCTTTTTTGTTTCTTGTTCATCAGATCCTGGATATGGAGATGTTTCTCTGCCTGCATTAATCCAGTTTTAGTAAATACCTCAGTCTGTCATACCAAATTTTGGGGCGTTTTTTAAAAAGACTTTTTAAAGTTCTTCTTGAACTTTACAATTCAATGTCTCACTTTTGATAGGTTGTATCAAGTAGTTTTTAACAAAGTTTCAGACATTATTGCACACAATCAAGTGCACACTTTGGGATCCTCGACTAAAACCTGAGGTCTCAATTCCACCTGCAGCTCTTTGTGAATTTCTGGTCTGTTGTAAGAGTCCAAAGCTGCCTAACTATGACTGAAACATCTGCAGTCCCAACTTGGCAGATCCGAATTTTTGTTTATTGTCAGAATTTAAGAAACTAAAGAAGGTAATTGCTATTGGGACCAGACATTTGCTTTTTAAACACTTTTGCCTATTGATTTCCTCCACTCGTCTCCAGAGGAACTTTCATAAAAAGCCAACAGGAGATGGTTAAAAAGATAGCTGGAATGAGTGAAATTGCTCAAAGACTGAGAAAATCTCATCAGTTTGCTTCTTCCTTTGCAGATTGGCTAGATGAACTGTTAGTAAAAGGAACTGTCCAACTGATTTTTACCCCTCTTCTGATAGTTTCTTCAGTCAACTAATGTATTCAAGATGGACAGAGATTAATATTAATATGTTACTTATATGTAAGGGTGTAGGTCAGTGATGGCAAAACTTTTAGAGACTGAGTGCCAAAACTGCAACCCAAAGCCTACTTATTTATTGTTAGGTGCCGGGTGGATTTGGCCCACTGGGGGTGTGTGGTTGCAGTGGTCATGGCAGACTGGGTGGGCGTGGCTGGTGTGGGCCTGACCCTACACCTGGGCTAGCCAGACCTTAGGCACTATCCTGTAGAATAAACAGTATTTTTGCCCAATATCCAAACAGATACTAGTAGTACTGTATATAGCAGCTAATATTAATTAGAAGCAAAACAATTTTAGATATAAAATATAAACAAGTATTATATTGTAATGAACAATATTTCATTCCTCTGCCCTTTACTAGCCAATATAATACAATACTAACCATTCTAGGAAATCGTTATTAATTTTATTATAAAAGATCACGTTAGCATTCCATTCAAATAGGCTTATTTGTCTACAGATTCAGATGATACTTCCAATCAGTTTTAATTTCAGATGCCTGGGAAATATAACAGAGAGGAAAATAACATGTAAAAGCAATTATCAAGCATTGTCTTAATGAGCTGCCAGAATAAGCTAAAGCTATAGATAAATAGCTTTATACTAAATACTTCAAAATGTTAAGTTTAAGGAAAGGCAGATGTGTTGCTTGGTAACACCCACTCTTGTTTTAATCACTGTCAACCATAGATCAATGGAAGATTTCAAGAGCAGATTTCTCTCTAGTATGGTTCCAGAACATTATAAAAGGACCCTCTCTGACATTAATTATCTTATTTTCCCTGTTTATCATTATATCCTAGGTCTACATCTTGCTAGTTATTTTATTTTTATTTTATATGGTAGTTTTACTGTTTTACTATTTTACTTCTGTTTTGTTTACACTCTTTTCATTTCTTCTTTTCATTTTCATTTTTGTTGTTGTAAGCCCCAGGCAAGATAAGCAGCAAATAAATTTAACAAATAACAAACACCACAATGTAAAAAAGATGTCAAGACTCTAGAACAGGGGTGTCAAACTGCCGGCCCGCAGGCAGGACACATCATCTGGAAGCCGCGTCCACCCCATTGCTGGCAATGGCAAAATCGGCCCGATACGTTGCGTGATGTCACGTGACATCACAGGTTTGACACCCCTGCTCTAGAAAGAGTACAGAGAAGAGCAACAAAGATTATTAGGTGACTGGAGGTGAAAACAGACAAGGAACAGTTGCTGGAATTGGATATGTCTAGTTTAATGAAGAGAAGGACAAGGGATGACATAATAGCAATGTTCCAATATCTCAGGGATTGCCACAAGGAAGAGGGAGTCAAGCTATTCTCCAAAGCACCTGAAGGCAAGACAAGAAGCAATGGATAGAAATTAACCAAAGAGAGAAGCAACCTAGAACTAAGGAAAAATTTCCTGATAGTCAGAACAATTAATCAGTTGAAAAACCTAACTCCAGAAGCTGTGAATGCTCCAACACTGGAAGTTTTTAAGAAGAGACTGGACAGCCATTTGTCTGAAATGGTATAGGGTTTACTGCCTGAGTGGACTAGATGACCTCCAAGGTCCCTTCCAACTTTATTTTTAACAGCAACCATAATCATCATCATCATCATCATCATCATCAAGTTGCATGCTTAAGAATCAGGCTTAGGCTACTTTAGAGAATAGCTTCATGTCCAACAGAGGAGCCAAAGCTACAAGTGAGATATTTTTTCCAGAATCTCCTTTAACATAATTATTTAACATTCCAATAATTAACATAAATTGATTGCTTGGACTGAGCACTTCAAAATACAGATAAAGTATGTGCCACATTGTCTGATGCCACAGTTTGTACATAGAAACTGGACATCTTAGGAACAGAGGTTTGCATAGGTCAGTGATGGTGAACCTTTTAGAGACTGAGTGCCCAAACTGCAACCCAAAACCCACTTATGCATCCAAGGGCCAGGTGGGTGTGGCCCATTAGCTGGGTGTGGCCCATTGGGTGGGCGTGGTCAATTGGGTAGGCATGGCTTTAGTGGTAACAGCAGACTGGGTGGGACTAAAAAGTTCAATCAATCAATTCCAATTTTGCAAAAACTTTTTTTTCTCCTGAGTAGTTGAAATTGATTGAACTTTTTTTTTTTTTTTTTGCACATGGTGGCAGAGGCCTAAAGCGAAAAAGTTTTATAAAACCCATCTGAAGGCCTAGGACTGGGGCGATGATGCGGGTGCCCACAGAGAGGGTTCTGAGTGCCGCCTCTGGCACCCGTGCCATAGGTTCGCCACCACTGGCATAGGTAATAAGATTTGTGACTTCCACTGAAAGACACAGTTTAAGATCCCTTTGACCAAGAAAGTTTCTAAGTGACCTTTGGCTGGTCTCTTCTTTTCAGTCCAATCTAACTCACCAGAGTTTTGATAGGGACAAAATGAGAGGAGACTGTGCCCCACATATAAGTCACCTTCAACTCTCTGAATAAGAGTAGTATATACAGCTAATCCTTGACTTACAACAGTTCATTTAATAACTGTTCAAAGTTACTAGGCACCGAAAAAAAGTTAGTACCAGTACTATTTGCCCAGGTTCGCCTGGTGCACCAGCTGCGGCCCTATTTGGACCGGGAGTCTCTTCTCACAGTCACTCATGCTCTTATCACCTCGAGGCTCGACTACTGCAATGCTCTCTACATGGGGCTACCTTTGAACAACGTTCGGAGACTTCAGGTAATGCAGAATGCAGCTGCGCGAGCAGTGTTGGGCCTGCCCAGAAATGCCCACATTTCGGCATCACTCCGCGAGCTGCATTGGCTGCCAATTGGTCTCTGAACGCAATTCAAAGTGTTGGTTCTGACCTATAAAGCCCTGCATGGCATCGGACCAGATTACTTACAGGACCGTCTGCTGCCTCATGAAATCCAGCGACCGGTTAAGGCCCACAGAGTCGGCCTTCTCCAGGTCCCATCAGCCAGACAGTGTCGCCTGGCGGGGCCTAGGGGAAGAGCCTTCTCTGTTGCAGCCCCAGCCCTCTGGAACCAACTTCCCCCGGAGATCCGTGTCACCCCCACCCTCTCCGCCTTTCGTAAACTGCTCAAGACACATCTTTGCCGACAGGCCTGGGGCAGTTAACATCTTGCCCCTAGCCAGTGTATGTTTGTGTGCATGTTTGTTGGATGATTGGTTTTTTAATTCAGGGGTTCTTTTTTATATGTATTTTAATGTTGATTTCTATTATGCTGTGAGCCGCCCTGAGTTCCCGGAATAGGGCGGCATAGAAATCCAATAAATAATAATAATAATAATAATAATAATAATAATAATAATAATAATAATAATAATAATAATAATATTGCAGCATCCTCAAACTTTTGGCAAGTGACTCATATTTATGACAGTTGCAGTGTCATGTGATCAGCTTTTGTGACCTTCTGACATGCAAAATCAGTGGGAAAGTTAGATTCACTTAACAGCAGTGTTACTAACTTAACAACTGCAGTGATTCATTTAACAACTGTGGCAAGAAAGATCATAAAATGGGGGCAAAGCATGCTTAACAACTGTCTCACTTAGCAATATAAATTTTAATAACTTTCAGTTGTGGCTGTACGTGAAGAGCTATCTGTAAATAAATAATATTGAAAAGGCTTTTAATGGCACCTTTCCTGCCTGGGCTGCAGGTGAAATAAGGAAATGCCTGAATTTTGAAGTGCTCCATTTTTAAGCAATCACATATTATTTTCCCGAATGTACAAAGTGCCCAGCAGCAACCAGAAATTATACAAATTAGGGAGTATATTTTGTGTAATGAGGATGGAATCAAGCTAGCTTTCTCAGCCAAAAAGCAATGACTTCGTTTTTTTATACTAAATGTCAAAAACAGTGGCTCACTTATGATTTCTGTGATATTAGTTGAAAGCTTCCATTTTTGTAACATAATACGAAATTACATCAGATAGTCACAATGATTGTGCCAGCTGACGTCAAGGCAGCATATCAGACATTTAGAGAAAAGAAAAATAAGATAGAATTTGGCATACATTCTCAAATCTACTTTATCAACTTGCCATTGTGTCTTCTCCTTCCCAATTTGCACACTGCCTTGATAAAACTAAAAGGATAGAAAATGATTTTCTATCAGATATTCAGACAGTGAATTGACTTTAATAACTCAATATTTTCTTTTGAACAATTGCAATCTGTAAGACCAATTAAGCAATCAGTTTTCTTGTAGACTTCTCCTGAGTTATAAAAACAGATAATAAAAGCTCTTATTGAAGAAAAAACTTACACATTTTAAAATCCAAGACTTATTCACAAAATGTTTGCACCTGAAGTTTTTCTTCCATCTGAAGAGAATCAAAAAATCTTTGTTCTGAAAAAATAAATATTATGATACTTTTCGTAAGGAAGATAATTAACTCCAAATGAATAAAACCATTTTGATTCTATGTTGTCCCACCATAGAGTTCTTTAAAATGAAAAGTAAATGTTAATAAACTTAGGGCCACGAATCTGATTCCACAAGAGAGAAACAACAGGAACTTGAGCTTAGGAAGGGAAATTTCCCAGAAAAGAGAAATAAAAACAAAATTTCAAATGATTTCTGTGAGGAAAAATACTGTCTGTAAAACAATATGCCTGTATAAACTGCTTCAAAATGAAAACAAAAATGCTACAACAGAAAAAACACAGGAAATCAAAGACGTTAAGAGTTTTAGACACTGTGTCAAGGAAGTGAAAAGTCAGAATAAATTGAGATTGATGAAGAATAAGAAAAAAGGATTTAAATATGTTCAGACTAAGAGGAAAATAAACAGAATGCCAACAGTTTAATAAAAAAAGGCAAAATGGTAATTTGTATCAAATAAAAAACAGACTGATTCAATTCCTATTTTGGTGACTGTTCTACTACTCCGCATTTAAGTGCAGGATTTAAGATTGAGATTTACTTGAACAGTTTCAATCTTCAGGAAATGTAGAATTTTAGTAGCAGTACTAAAAGGATTGTTTGATGGTTGGGGAAAAAATTATATAGACCGAATAGTTATAAAGAGAGCTAAGATGACCAAAGAAGCAGATGGATGAAGACAAATGTTTACTTTTAAAAAAGGAATGATCCGGGGATAATAATCCAAATACTTGGGAAGATTCTAGAGCAGATAATAAAGTAATTGTTCTGTAACCATTCATAGAATGTCATAGTTATTATCAGAAATACCCCTTTATGGATTTGTCAGGAACAAAACATTCAAAAAGAGACTGGACAATCATTTGTCTGAAAAGGCATATGGTCTCATGCTTGAGCATAGGGTTGACTAGAAGACCTCCAAGCTCTATTTTTCTATTTTCTATATTCAGGCTAATATGATTTTTTACTGGGAAATTCCTTAGTAGAATATGGGAATACTTGTATTTTACAAATGCTTTGTAACGTTCTGATTGAGAAGTTAGATATAAGTGCTTAAGATGGCATGAAAATTAAATGGCAATTTACAGGACTGATCAAAGTTATAAACTTTCCACAAAGCAAAGGTAAAAACAAAGTAGTGATTTTCATGCCATTAAAAAGCACGTATGTCTTTTTTCAGGTTTTAGATTCTACTCCTGATTATCTCAGCATTGTCTATACACGTACCAATATTTTGCTTCACTTAGAAGAAAGTGTCTTCTGGTCTTTAATGACAAAGCACCCCTTGAGGAAAATATGAGTACTATAAAGTTCTGCACTTAATAAAAGAATAAAGAACAAACCTTGGAATAATATCAAGTAAAAAACTGTCCCCAGATGAACTTGACTCCTGTCCATGACTAGAAGGTTTTATTTGGTTTTGTTTTAATGGTGACAATACAGAAATAGTTTACCATTATTGCCTCCTGAGATGGTGACTGTTATTATTATTTCTTGTCTGGTAATCAGAATGATCAGGTGGCTAAAAACTAAGTCTACAAAAGGAGATGGACAGGACAGGAAATATTTTACTTTGACAAAAGAAGACTAGTGAACAAGTTGATGCATTTAGGGAGGAATCTCAGCTATGATGGCTGAGCTGTAGTTTAAATCTCTCCTCCTTTGTGAGATGCTGAAAACCATAATGAGACTGCTCATTAAAAATAATTGGTAAGTATAAATGTTAATTAAGTTGTCTACTAAGTTTAGAACGTTAGGGTGACAACCTGCCTCATAAACGTAAGACAAAAGCTTCTCTTCCACTGTCTCACCTAACCTGGATACCACTGTCTCTAAAAGAACTGGAAAAATTCTTACCAAGTTTGTTCTGGGCCACAGAATTTGTCTTGTTCTGAGAATATAAATGCTTTGACTGACAGTCTGATCAAATATCAAATGTGAGATCTAGAGAGAACAAGTTTAAAACTTAAAACTTATCTTTGCCGGCAGGCCTGGGGCTGACTATGGATCGTTGAATGAATGATGAATGTGTCTGGGGTGTTATTTTTTAATGTTTTCAGTTTTGGACTTGTTTTTGAAATATTGTTTTATTTATGTTGTAAGCCGCTCCGAGTCTTCGGAGAGGAGTGGCATATAAGTCCGAAAAATTAAATTAAATTAAATTAAATTAGCTCCTAAGAAAAAGCTACTGTCCAGATTTGAATCAAGCAAAATTATAAATTTCAAACTGCTTGTCACAATGCAGTTAGCAGTGTATATATTAAACACAAAATATTGGAAGTGTTTGAAAGCAATTAAAATTCAGAAAGCAAAACCTGCAAAAAATTAGCTTTATATCAGATAAAGAGGGAAATAATATATAAAGTGTATAACTGAGACAAAAAATAAATTAGGCATTGGTTTTGAAAATGAGGCACAAAGGAATTTGTGACCCATTATTGATTAGAGATGGCTCAATCTGTTGTTTTCAGTTTCTCATTCTTTTTGTGAAAATACTAATTTCGCAGAATCATAGAACTGAGGAGTTTCAAGGAACCACAAAGATTATTTTTTTTATCAATCTGCACTATAGACAAAAACCAATCAAACCACACATGGCAGGTGGCTCTCCAGACTTTACTTAATTATCTCCATATATGGAGAACCTACAATCTCCAGAGTTACTTACTTGAACTTGCACATTTTCTTTGAACGATCCATGCTAAAAAAAATTGCATTTTAGAAATTTTTTTTTTACTTCAAATATATGGGCCCAAACCTTTGGTAAAGCTATAAAAACCTGACTGTTTCTCCAAAACTTGGATAAGAGGGTGATCTGTTCCTTAAAAGTGTATCTCAGTTTCTATGATTGTAATTGAGTTGGCCAATTCTTTTGTCAATGAGGTATTTTGTTCCATTTCAATTGCCTAGAGTTACTTTTAGGACTGAGGTAGGATAAACATTAATTCATGCATCTTAAAAGAATATTTATGTATGCGACTTTTGTTAATTGTTTTACCTAATATTATGCATATGAGTCCAAGGCCGATCATTTCCAAGGGAGATGGCTGTGGCATTTGTTGCTAGGATGCAGAGTGGACCTTTGCAGATGAAACTGAGGCCAATGGCTGTGATGAGTGACAAGAGGTTATGGCGGAGCCCTGTGATGGCTGAGGTTAAACAGCAATGCTGCAATACCAAAAACAGGTATTGTAGACCAGGGCCAGGCAGTGGAGAATGCTGGAATTGGCTACCTATGTAAGAGCAACAGGGGTGGCCAAGGGTGGTGGCCCAGGAGTGGGTCCCAGAAGCAGTGCAAGACTGTGGCCAGAGCTCAGTGGTCTCTGGGAAAGATTTTGGAAGATCTAAAATAAAAGCCAGTGAGGTCAACCTGTAGCGAATTGTGGTAAGAAGAATAGAAAAGATCTTGGGAGCATTGTGGCCAATTGAGTGGAGTGGCATGAAGGAGACAGTGGTGATTATGTTAGAGAAGGACTGAAGCATCTGAGCATTCACTTCTTCAGTGAGAACCTGGAAGTGACAAGTTTTCACCATCCATCAAGAGTGAGAGTTGGGTAGAGAGGTGGGTGAGTTTGTCCTCCCTCTGACTGGCCGTGAGAGGGACAAGATTAGGAGGGAGAACATTGTAGGAGGGAAGGGGAGATCCATGCCACCTTTTGACCTTCCATAAGACCTTGAAGACATGGCTAGACCAACTAGCCAAGGGTCCCAATGGGAGCAAGGCATTTTGGAGATGACTAATGGAGTAGATAACATTCTACCACCTTTCTTTGCACACTTTGCCCTCTTCCTCTCAATCCTGCGTAGTTTTATTTTAATTGAATTTTAAATTTATGGTCCTTGTCTATTGTTGTAATGTTTTATATGCATTTTAATTGAATGTCTGTAAGCCATTGGGAATCAACAGGAGTCTGTAAGCCAGCGAGAATCACTCTAGCCAGACGGGCAGCATACAAATAAAATAAAGAAATATTTATTTCCATATTTTATAGACTTTTGCAGGAGTACATTTATTTTTATATAGACTTGTTCCAGATAGGCAGTCAGTGGCAAATTGCATTGCAAATTTTTTTTAAAAAGCTTTGTATATTGAAATAGTGAAGTTTCATTATTTTCCACTAATACAAAACCATATCAATTAATTGCAAACCTTGACATTCAAAATGAAAGTTCACATGTATAAAACATAACCATTTTTCTCTTCTGCTGCAATAAATATTGGTTTCAGTGTCTTGTAGGATAACAGTGACATCAGTTGCAAAACTGATAGTTAACCAAGCCTAACTATGGAAAAAAATAACAACAAATTGTTCTACCAAATGGAACATGCTTCCATAAACTGACATTGTGAAAATAGGTCTGGATTCTTTATTTACATGATTAAATCCACTTTAAGCCACAATGTATTCTAATTACTAGTATAACTTGAAAAATGAAATTATTTAATCTCATGTTTCACAGTACCTTCTGCCTAAAATGACTGCTGAACATCTGAAAAAATAAACACATAAAACTCTTCTCATTCATTTACACCTATTCATGCAGGAATAGGTTGTTAAATTACTGGATGATTATTTGCGCATGCTGGTGCTTTTAAAGCCACATACCATATTAAAAATTTGTCTTCATTTAAACTGCTAAACAGCAAGGATTTTTAAATTTAAGGGATTAAAGTTATAAGCAAGACAATAACAAACTTTTAAACTTCATATTAGCCTTACAAAAATCTCCATGACCATTTCTTTCCCTATTTAGGTAAGCTAACATAACATATTCAAAAATTAATATTCATGAGTGTAACTAACATTAAATCAATGCAAAGTGACAGAAATACTTACCCAAACATATGTGCCACAAAGATGCAAAAAAAATCTCTTTATCAAAGAAACACTACAGTCTGTAGGATAGATTACTGATTTTTCATTTGATGTTTTTATCATTTTATACGATTTTTTAAAATCATTGATCAATCTTGAATGCTAAAATGGATAGTTCATTTTCTAAAGTACAATGACCTTTATATACAGCATTCAGCAATTTTGAAAAAAAAACATACCAGAATAAAACAAATCTTAAAAGCTGAATTTCCATTTTAGTCTGCAATTTCCTTACTAAATTTTATTAAACCATTTAATTTTACAAGATATACTAATCTATGTTTCTGTATGTTGCTGCATATGCTTCTTAATGGAAGGAAAAATTAATTTCATCAATGGAAGAACAACTAATTAAATTGTGGATTGTTCTTTGGGGTCTAAAATATCTGCAGTTTAAAAGTAAACCTGCCACACTATTTAATTTAGTTTGGAAGATATTTTTACATTACAAGTTAATATAATACGGATTTGTACCAAAAGAAGTTTAGATTTCTTTCTAGATTAAGTTTTAATGCTTCATTATGTCAGATCCCTTGAATAGACTTCTAGTAATATAGACTGAATTTATCATATTTTACAATTCCATTTTATGCTTTCACTGATCCTGACATTGATATTCTGCTTATAGTTTCAGAGTAATCTTCAGGGTTTCTTTAAAAAAATGACAATTGTCAATAATTTAATCAAATATTGGGTAATTTCCAACTTTTGTGACACTTGTCAATCCCTTATTAATTAATTTTATTCATCTATTTTTCCTTTTCAGTTTATATATTTTTCTTAAGATGTGAAATAAAATATATTAAAAAATACCTAATATGCTAAAAAAAAAAAAGAATTCACAAGCATGGTTTTGCTCTTCCAAAAGGCTATGAAATCTCATCCTGCCTCAGGAATTGAGCCAGGATAATAGATGGGCCCTATATAGATATGGTTTATGTGATTGAGTTTATTCTCTGGAGCCTTTATTGGGGTTTTATTATTATTACTACTACTACATTGTCCCAAAGGTGCTTTTTCAAAAGGCAACTGGAATTGTTTTTCCTTGAAGACGTTTCACTGCCCATCCAAGCAGCTTCTTCAGTTCTGACTGAATAGTGGAGGAGGGAAGGATTAATATTGTTTGCAGTCATCTGGTTATTAGCATTCTTTCTGAGGGTCGTTGTGGCCACTTGGAGGTTTATTTGTGTCTTCAAGGTCACTGAATAGTGCAAATGGAACTGCTGAACTTCATTGTTAGAAACTTGGAATTCCTTTGGTAGATAAGTGGCTTGGGCACCCCCTATGCCCATTGACTGGAATTCCTGCTTTTAGCTTTGTTGCTGTGCTTACTCTTCTCGGCTCCTGAAGCCCCATAAGCAACACCATGTCTTCCAATCAGACACTAAGCCTTTTATGGGACAAACTATTTCCACGTTACCTGACATTTGGATTGCTTATTGCATCAAACTCTGAAGAAATGAATAATATCGTTGCTCTAATAATCCACTATACTTGTATATTTAATTCAGCCAAGCACACAATCAGTACTGTGTAAATATTTAGGAATTTCAGCTATAACCTTAAAAATTACAATTTCTTAAAGAAAAGAAAACCTTGTATTTGCTTTTTCAGCTCTTTGATGCCCATGGAGAATTGGTAAGTATCCGGTTTTTAAATAGGAAAGGAGAAAATGGAAACATGGGGCAGATGTACAGCTGTATTTGTGTTATCACTCTTCTCCTGGCTACAAACCAGTTATTGCTTACAGGGGGCTTAAGGGGAGAAAGCGTAAGATTCATGCACATTTCTGATTGCTAAAAAGGAAAACTAATGTCACCCTGTGTCATATTTGCAATTAAGAAACTAATGGATAGATGAATTAATCAAGTGTTACATGAACAAAATATCTCGCCATTTTAGCTTTGGCTGTTATGATAACTGGCTACATTTAGGAAAATACCACATTGCATCCTTCCTTCCAAATTAATATTCCTCTGTAAAAATGGATTTTATTTCTTTAAGTGAATTGCTATTTCAGGGTAAGGAGAATTATCTAAAACCCATTGTAACCTGCAGAGTTAAGCATGCAGAATTATTTCAGTTGTTTTGAAGAACTTACTTTGGTACCGGAATGTATCATGGAAGTTTATTTAAGTAATCTAAAAGCTAGAAGTCTGAATAAGCAGCTTTAGAAAATGCACGCTGTTTTCCTCCAAATAACAGCTGCAGATTAATTACATTTAGCTAAATGAATAAATTTAAGGATCTCCTTTTTTCTCATATACTTTATGAATTTTCTAACAGCAATATCAAAGCAAAAAGATACATGGAAGCAAAGCATTTGCTCCCCAAAACTTGTTCTAGTTCATGGCTAATTCCTCCCATTAATTAATTAAACATGGCTAGTTCCTCCCATTCTTTTTTATATGCTTTTATACAAACAATGATATAATTGGATGCACTGGAAGAAAATTGGGCGTTCTGTCAGGACTACATAATGAAGACAACTAAGATTAATAAAGGTCTATTAAAAATTTTTCATCATCAAAAATCCTCAAAAATAAAGCAAAGCCAAAAAAAAAGTATTTTAAAATATGCTATTGAAAGTTGTATGAAAAAAAGCAGTAGTTCTGTTTAAAGAGGAACTTATATTGGGGCATTTGTAATGGCACAGTGGTTAGAATTCAGTATTGCAGGCTAATTCTGTCAACTGCCAGCAGTTCGATTCTGACCAGCTCAAGAGTGACTCAGCCTTCCATCCTTCCAAGGTCAATAAAATGAGGATTGTTGAGGATAATATGCTGACTTTGTAAACTGCTTAGAAAGGTCTGTAAAGCACTGTGAAGTGCTATATAAGTCTAAGTGCTGTTGCTAGTGCTATTTGAATTTTAAAAACAGCATGAGAGAAAATTATACATAAAAAATGAAAATCTCATGATTTGCATTTTTAAAAATTCTTGGGAAATGTATGTTGTATAAATTAGAAGAAAATGTCTAGGAATACTTTGTATGCAATAATATATTTTGAATAGAAAAAGTTTTCTTAAAAATATTTTTTTAAAATAAAATGCATTTTAAAACGAGCAGATTTTTCTCTTTATCCAGTAAGATGTGCAGAAACTAGAAGTAACAGCTTAGCAATATTTACTTTCTTTACATATTGAAAATGTACTTTCTTCTAGAATTATTCTTCATTTATTCTTCATTTGTTATTCTCAATTTTTCCGATAAACTTCACCAGGTTCTTACAGTACATGTTGGAGGGCTCAGTGTTGGCTTTTGTTGCTTGCTACATCCCCATCTCTCTTTCCATAACTGTATTTCCCACAAGTAGTCTGATTTCTTATTTTTCCTATGTAAGAGTTGTTCAGCAAAATTATTAGAGAAATGCCTTGACTCTTCAGCCTTTTCATGTTATGCACATCAGCAGCCAGTGGAAAACTGCCTGGGTAAGAAAGTGCTTGTCCTCAGAAAAATGAAGGATGGACTATCTGAGTTTCAGGAAATGGCAGTTTTTATAGGAAGCTGATCCACCTTGCTTGCTTTACTTCAAATGTGTCAAAACTGGGAGAAACATGTGGGTAAAGTGGAAGAGCCAGGTTTTACAAAACCTAATGCCTCCTTCCCCAACTATTTTTTCTCAAACTAGGCAATTTGAAGATGCTGTCTGTGGAATTCTGGAATTGAAGCCCACACATCCTCAAGTCACCAATGTTGACAAGCAGTGCTCTAGACAGCTGCAGTCAGATGCACAACAAGGCTCTTTTGTCTTACTCCACTCCTCCCCAGATGGTAACAACCTGCTTAGTGGGTTTGTTTTGAGCCCAGGTTTAGGGCTGCTTGATTTATTGTTCACTTTGCTAGATTTCAATCAGGATTTGATAAGCAGTAGGTTCTGCTTGGTAGGATCATTCGTTATAATGCCACTTTCTATCCAGAATAAGGGGCAGGGAAGAAGAAAAATCAGATAATTCTAGGACAAGGAGTATTGTATGCCTGGGCCAGTCTGAAAGTGTGACAGGCATTGAATCATTGCTGCTCCATATGGTACATCTAATTACGTCACCATCCAAAGACTGATAAAGCATAAGAGTCTGTACATTTCTGCTAGGTGAAAAGGACTCCTTTACCTAGGTCAGGGGTCTTCCAACATGGCCCTTTTATGACTTGTGGACTTCAACTCCCAGAATTCCTCAGTCAGGCACGCTGGCTGAGGAATTCTGAGAGTTGAAGTCCCCAAGTCATAAAAGGTGCAACTTCTGTTTCTCTCATGAGCTAAGCAAAATATGAAGACATCACATATTGTACATTTTTTTAAACCTACAGAATAAAATTAATTTTTGTTTACAGAAGAAAAGTTTACTTATTTTCCTAGAGAGTAACAGCCTGAAGCCTCAGGTCATATAGCATCCTCAAACTTTCCTTTTCCTTTGGAAACTCAAGGCTAACTGGTTGCTGGCAATCAACACAATCCAACTATGTTTAGGCAGGAATTTCATCAACACTATACTATAATTTGCTTCTTATTCAGATTTGGTGTATCAGTGGTTGCATTTTTTGCAGTAGAAGAAATTTGGTTCAAATGTTCCATAGTTCTTAAAGAGAAATAAACTGTATATTCATCTTCCAAGCCAAATCAATTGATCTTTCACTACATGTAAAAACAGCAGTTAAATTGAAATGATATATTTTTGAGAGCAATAATGTTGTTCAACATCTGTTTTATTGGAACTACAAATCAGTACTTCTAATGAAGAACTAAAAAAAAATCCTACTTAACCAATATTTGTAATATTGACAATTACAAATTTAGCTTTATCATCACATTGCAATAAGAGTTTATCTTTTTATCTGTCTTTACTTGTTTATACTGAAGAGGCAGCTTAAAATTGCAAGCACAGAAGAATGAAGATAGTATCAATTTGCCATTAAAAATCCATTAAGTTATGGAATGGAGGATCTATCTATCTATGTACGGATATAGATATATCTGATGAGCCATGGTTTTCCAAAAGATATGATGAGACCTTTAATTAACTCAGTTTGGGTATGTGTGACCCTAATTAAATTTTATTTATTTTCTTCTGGCAGTAAAATAATTAACTTATTCAAACTATGCAGAGTAAAAACTGATTAGTAGCTAATAATGAAATATGTCAATACAAGCACAAAAGGCTTTGAAATAGAAGTAATTAACATTTTGTTCCTATGTGAATCACTCTTATGAGCTATGAGGCTGCATAGTGAAAATGCTTATATAGTACTATCAACTACAGCTAATAAAGAATTTTGTTAGATTTGAAATACTGAATTGACAATATCATCTTCATTAGAGACAAAGAAGCAGAATGATACCAGCATTGTAATACACCAAGTTTTGTTGGCATAGTTCTCCATAGTCTGAAGCTGAATATGATGTTAAATCTGGGTGGATGATGATATAATAGCAGTAGCACTTAGACTTATATACCACTTCACAGTACTTTACAGCACTCTCTAAGCTATGGCTCTTAAACTGCCGGCCTGCGGGCCAGATGTGTCATCCTGAAGCCGCGCCCACCCCATTGCTGGCAATGGCAAAACCATTGTTTTGCGACATCATATGACGTTGCGAGTTTGACATGTCTGCTCTAAGCAGTTTACAGAGTCAGCATATTGCCCTCAACAATCATTTTACTGACCTTGGAAGGATGGAAGGCTAAGTCACCCTTCAGCCTGTTAGGATCAAACTCCTGGCTGTGGACAGAGTTAGCCTGTAATACTGCATTCTAACCATTGTGTGTAATGTGTGTTCAATACCTGAGATCCATGTTAGGGAATTATTTAAGCAATTTGAATATAAATAAGTGTTTTAGAGTGGAGCTATTGAGCATAATAAGAGTATAAGCAGTAGTAGCAAATATATAGCTTGCAAGTAGGCTTTAAGATGAAGTAGTTATTGTATTAGATAGAGTTAGATGCAAGAGAAATTGATTAGAAAGAACAAGATATGAAAGGAGGCAGACTTAATTAATGGAACTTGTTATGTTGTTGTACAGTACAGGTTGGATATGGTTACCACTGTCTTTGAGTTTTCTTTGTAACCAATTGTATTCCTGCACAATTGTGACTTTTTCCTGCTCAATTATAAATACAGTCTTTGTATCAGGACCTTGCCCGTGGAATGTTTCTGAACATTTTCATATATGCTTGAGCTGGTCTTGCAAATCTATCATAAAGTGTTTAAATTAATCATAGTTTAATAGACAAAATAAACCTCAGCTGGAAAAGAGAAACAAAAACTGTAAATCAAGAAATTCTCTCTTATCTATTTTTGTCTAAAGGTTTACTGTACTTTTCATTCTGAAAACTAAAATGTTCTTGAGCCTTTATATTTTGTTTAGAAATATATATGATTAAGTAATGTTAAAATATTGCTTTTATAGAAAGAATATTTTTTCCTAAGGGAATGTGTAAATTGGTGAATCACTAAACAACTCTTGTCTGCAGAATTTCTCTGTAATTTATAAGCAATGATATAATGTGATTTGCAAAGAGGGATAAGAATTGTGCTCAGCATTTAGATATAGGTGCCCACATAGTTTGTAACAGACACACAATTTCTGAGTATGATTTTCAATAACAGTAACAAAACAATTATTTATTTATTTATTTATTTATTTTAATTAGATTTTTATGCCGCTCCTCTCCAAAGGACTCGGAGCAGCTAACAGCAAAGATCTTTGCACAGGGGCCATGCTACTCTTATTTTTATATATCCAATTTTAGAATATGTGCTACCAAGCACATAAGCAGATATTTAATCTTATTGAACTCTATTATTAGTGACTTAGGAATGTGTACATACATGTCTTTATAGCTGGACCATTTTTCACTGCTAAAGGTTGAACATTCAGTTTAACAGTGCCAGGTTGCACATTGAGGAAAAGCTTCTGCCTACATTGCTGAACTGTTTGTTTAAGATGCTTAAACAATCTAATATAACATAAACATAGACCTAAAAGATTAGGATACATACATACATACATATATATATATATATATATATATATACACACATATACATATATATATACACATATACATATACATATACATATATACATATACATATACATATACATATACATATACATATACATATACATATACATATACATATACATATACATATACATATACATATACATATACATATACATATACATATACATATACATATACATATACATATACATATACATATACATATACATATACATATACATATACATATACATATATATATATATATATATAAAACTTCTCTCTTATTGCTACAGGAAAAGGTAGTGGTGAACTTTTTCATCA
The DNA here is from genome assembly GCA_034064705.1 of Bothrops alternatus. Taxonomy (NCBI): domain Eukaryota; kingdom Metazoa; phylum Chordata; class Lepidosauria; order Squamata; family Viperidae; genus Bothrops; species Bothrops alternatus. Next base: position 2,547,942 of record JARGCV010000085.1, read on the forward strand.
GGAATTGTATTTACAATTCTGCTTCTGAAGGGTTGGAGATGGAGCTATTATTGAAAAGGCCAGATAAATAATAAAGATCAGGCAGATCCATGTGGATTCAAATGGTTCTTGGAGACCAGCTGTCCGACACAGCAGATAATAATGTGGTACAGAAAAGTAGAGTATAAAGGGGTTTTGTAAGCAAATGCTCAACTGAGTTCTACAAAATGCTTTGATGTAAACATGTTTTTATCCTGAAGCATCTCATTCATACCACAGAATGGTTGTTTCAGCCATTCCTGGAAGTTTTCTGTTGCAATGCCAATCTTGCCAGAAATGTTATGATCTCAAAAACAAAATACCAAACAAAACCAAATTAAACAATGCCTTGGTAAGGCCACACTTGGAATACTGCATCCAGTTTTGGTCACCACAATGTAAAAAAGAGGTTGAGACTCTAGAAAGAGTACAGAGAAGAGCAACAAAGAGGATTAGGGGACTGGAGGCTAAAACATATAAGGAATCAGGTATATCTAGTCTAATGAAGAGAAGGACGAAGGGGGACATAATAGCAGTGTTCCAATATCTCAGGGGTTGCCACGAAGAAGAGGGAGTCAAGCTATTCTCCAAAGCACCTGAAGGCAGGACAAGAAGCAATGGATAGAAACTAACCAAAGAGAGAAGCAGCTAGAACTAAGGAGAAATTTCCTGACAGTTAGAACAATTAATCAGTAGAACAACCTGCCTCCAGAAGCAGTGAATTCTCCAACACTGGAAGTTTTTAACAAGAGACTGGACAGCCATTTGTCTGAAATGATATAAGGTTTCCTGTCTGAGTAGGGGGTTGGACTAGATGACCTCCAAAGTCCCTTCCAACTTTATTATTATTATTATTATTATTGTTGTTGTTGTTGTTATTGTTGTTGATGATCACTTTGTCTACCTATCGAGTCCTTACCAAGGACCTGGGATAGGCAGATATGGATGTTTGATGGTATTACAGATATCGTTGCAGGATGGAAGCAGTTCCTAGTAAGGCCGCCTTTTGCAATTGACTAATGGCAAATTTGTCAATGTCAATGGTATTCAAGTGGTGCTCCAGTTGTTTTGGGATTGCACCAAGTTGCCTATTACTAGTGGTACTACCCTTGCTTGCCTTTGCCACAGGTTTTCTATTTCTATTTGTAGGTCTTTGTATTTTGTTATCTTCTCCAGTTCTCTCTCTTCCATTCTGCTGTCTCCAGCACTGCCACGTCCACTATCCAGACTTTTTTGTCTTTCTTATTGACAATTGTTAAGTCTGTTTGAATTCTGAAGTCTCAGAGCAGTTTAATTTTATCATTTTCTATGACTTTCTCTATTTGTTTTGAGACAAAAATACTTCTGATAAAATTAGAACATAGGTATGCTTTCAAGCAATGCTTTCAGATTACTCCTGATAGGACCAGAATCATGTAGAATAAGATGTTTGATTTTCCACACCTTCATAAGAGATCTACTGAATTTGAAAAACAGGATTGTGCATGCAGATATTCACAACTATATTAGTAATATTCAGATGGTTATTTATTTTTTGAAAGATCAAAGTGCATTGTCCATAGATTTTAATAAATGGATTCTAATGAAAATAGTTCTAATGACTTTTACATAGGAAATAAGAGTGATAGTGATCAGGGTTTTTTTAATTACTGTAGCATCATTAAATTAGGAGACAAAAAGAAAGAATCAAGTATGTGTTTATTTTTGTGCTACTTTACATGAGAATTAGGGATTGATCTTTACGTTTGATTTAAAGACAATTGATTAAATCATTTCTTAAAATCAAATATTTAGATTGAATTGCCAGATCAGTTAAGAGATTTTGTATATCTCTAATAGATCTCTAAAATGTTTAGCTATAGGATGAGCCTATCAAATTATAAAGTTGAGAATAAAGAAAGTACTTGTGATGATCCAGGGCATGGCATAGAGGCAACACAGTCAGCTGACAGTTCAAACTGCCCCTTTATTACTCCAAATCTTCCCCAAATGCTCCCATGTTTCTGGCAAGTCCCAGAGTAAGTAACAACACACACACACACACACACACACACACACACACACACACACACACACCTTCAGCAGCCTCTGGCTGCAAGTAGTTTCAAAAGTTTTTCACTTTCTCAGGCAGGAAAAGTGTGTATATGGAACAAGCAGTCCTCTTTCAGGTTTGGACTCACACACAGTTGCTGGATTAGAACAGCAATTTACTCAAGGCCAAGTGGATAACAAAGAAAGGAACATACATTAAAATCTAATGAGTCTGTGGAAATACAAGCTTGCCAGAGTAGTTTCAGAAGAGAAGACAAAATTCAATCTAAGGTTTGGAGAACCATTGAAGGTGTGTGTTGTATGTGTGTGTGTGTGTGTTGTTACTTACTCTGGGACCTGCCAGAAACATGGGAGCATTTGGGGAACATTTGGAGCAATAAAGGGGCAGTTTGAACTGTCAGCTGACTGTGTTGCCTCTATGCCTTTCAGAATTGGGATGGCTTGAAGGCAAGGAGGAACAGGGGCAGGATGAACAAGAGCTCAGGCGATGAGCAAGGGCCACCCCCCCCCCGATCCTGGAGCACGGAGAGTGGAGAGAACGAGGGAACAACACAGGCAGGCTTCACTACTTGGGAGGAGAGCACCCCACCCTTCTACACAAAGCACACTTGGGGACTGACACTTGAGGAGACGCTGTGGGGAGGGCCATTTGTTGGGAACAAACGCTGAATTATTGGAGGTTTGTGTGCCGTTGCCGATGTTGGAAACAACTCTCTGATCTCCTGCTCTGTGTTGTGGTTTCTACTTGTAACCCTGAAACTCTGACCTCCTTGCCTTCAAGCCATCCCAATTCTGAAAGGCGGTGGCCTCCTGGCCTGCCTTGGTCTGCTCCTCATATTCCTCTGAAGCCAATGACGCCTCCCCCTCGATCTCCAGTTCTGGCTCATCTTCCTCTGCAGATTCAGGCTCTGACGGGCATGACTGTACTTTATTAAGATGTGACTATTGAATAACCAGATATGCTTATTTTACTGACATGGAAAATAGCCTAAATGCTGTTTCCCACTTTATTAAAATCAGGCATACCTGTATTTATTCAGTAGGTATTTTTGGTGCAATTTATCAAGATATTTATCAGCATACTTTTCCTTGTATGTTTTAACCACTGAAATTCTGTAGGCCAGGGAATATTTTAATGTTAATTACCAGATGTTTTCTGCCGAGACAACTGGCAGTGCAGCTGCAAAGCTGAAACCATTAGTGGTGAGTTTTATCCGAAAGTATTTTGGCATATATTTCTGGAGGCTTTTAACAGATATATAGAAAGCTTATGTCTTTAAAGCCTCCTAAATCAGACCAAGTTTTCTTTCTTTTCTATTGGAAAGAGATTAAGCACAAAGTTTAATTATTTTAATGAGTATTAACAAAAACAAAGATTATTTTAGTGATATCTAGTAAGGAAAACTGCAGTTTCATAACTCTTTGACTTGAAAATTTCCCTTGCCCATAGTGGAAAACTTTCCAGGAAAAAGTGTGATTGATATAAATATATTTTCTTGGTGTGTAAAAATAATGTGATCGGGTATACCTTCACATACGCATTGTTTCAACACTGAAATCCTTCCGATACAGTTGGGCCCCTGTTAGAGGCAGCTTCGCTATTAGCTGAGATTGCAATTTTTTTTATTTTATTCAAACTTATATGCCACCCTTCTCCTAGGACCCAGGGCGGCTTACAATAACAATACAATAAAATTAATTACATTCATACAGCATACAATCACAGTCAACACGCAGTCACTGATGGAGGGACATTCCTAGGCCCAGGGGCAGAGTGCAGTTCACATGCCCCAAGCCTGTCGGCATAAATGCGTCTTCAACAATTTCCGGAAAACTAGGAGGGAGGAAGCAGTACGAACCTCTGTGGGAAGCTGGTTCCAGAGGGCTGGGGCAGCAACGGAGAAGGCCCTTGCCCCAGGTCCCGCCAGATGACATTGCCTAACAGACGGGACTCGTAGGAGGCCAACCCTATGTGCCCTAACCAGTCGCTGGGATTCATGAGGCAGGTACCTCTGTAGCCAGCCGACTATGCTCCTACAGCTTCCTGAAATTAATCTCCTCCATTCAAACAAAAGAAATAAAAACAATTTTTTTTACTAATCCTCATTTTTTACTACTCCTCATTAGCTTTTATTTTTATTTAATTTCCTTATAAATCAGATGCTAGTTGGTTAATGGGATATTTTTGGGACTTAGTATTTTAAATTATTCTTGGCTCAGTCCTTTTAGCAGCCCTTGGGCCTATTAAGAATTAAATGCTTTAGCTTTCTAGAACATCCTCCCATTTTTGAAAATCGGATTCCCCACCCCACCTCCCACTCAGATTTTAGAATTTCTACATTTTGCAATTGGTACAATTTTCCTCAGACATTGTTTCTCAAAAATTGGAGAGAAAAAGAAATAGTATTGTAATAGCAGGGATAATTAAGTGCTGAATATAACTAAATTTCCACAATTTCTATATGGGAAGAATATATACATGTATAACCTGTTACATGTTGTGAATTCTGGCATCTTAACAGGTAATGGAAATAAATACCTGTGTTGGAATGCTGCAAAAAAATCCCCCAAAACTTGAAGTAGTTAGGCAATTAAACAACCTATTCAATTTAGTATCAATAGGAATCATTCAAGCACATTAAATACATGAGTACTATCCTCACCCTATGAACCTAATAGTACAATCTGATAAATGTTTACTGGAAAGAGATAAACAGGTAAGTATAAGATTGCAATCCTAAATCTACAGTACATGTAATGTGAAAGGATGTAAATGAAAAATTGCTTGGGTGTATTACAAAGTGCACAGCGAGCATGTTTTCAGGTAAATGTAAATAGAAATTACTACCAGGAAGTTGACAGCTGTGAAGTTTAAGAATTTGTATTGTCAGACAGATACTTAAAAAGTAATATCCCAGTGGGAATATGCAACCATGAATCAAGGCACTGTGATTCCAAAGCAGTTTGCTGAGTTAAAGTTTCTTCAGAACCAATTTACTGTTTACAAATATGCAAGAGAAGTAACCAAATGATAATTAACATAAAAGTTACACAGACTTCACTTTTAAAGGCTTTCTCAATTATTTCAGCAGTTTTGTTAGACTGCAGTACTGCTGAGTTATTCTTTACATATTCTTTAAAGAGGCAATTATTTTTCTTGAAATTATTTACATCTGAATAAGTTTTTAGATGGATTATAATTAAATATAGAGCGGTATCACTTTCTTAAATACACTGGCTTTTAGTAAGTCATGTTGTCTTAAATAGGAGGGAGAATCATAGACTACTTGGTTTTAAGTACTGAAGGGTTCTGGAACAAAGGGAAATTGTTTAGTCTAACTGTTGCTTTGTTGCTTTTTGTAATCAACTTTTGCACCAGAGAAAGTTCATGCAAGCTTGGGAAACATGTACATGGATGCGATATACCGAAGGAGGGAATAAGGGAGTGTACCGGAATGATTGATGTCTTTCTTACGATGTAATGGCTATGTTGTCTGATTTTCATTTGCTAACAAAGTTTATAAAGCAATGCTACCAACTTTCTAATGAGTGGCACTTCTGGACGTAACTCTGCCAGCATTCCAGATTGTTGGCCACCCAGCTGCTTAATTTGATCAAATAAAATGCTGCTTGATCACGAAGTCTCCACTTGGGTTATCTGATTAGATTGATATGGTATCTCAAGTTCAAGTAAGGAACTGGACCTTACAGCTACAAATAATCATTCTGGTGATCTATAAGGGCTAGCAATTTTTCAGAAATTAACTTTTAAAAATGTAGGCTTATTTCCTATTCATATATTGTGGCAGAAAATTAATTTGCTGTATTAAGACACTCAACTAGAGGTGGTGAGTTCTAGTTCTGCCTTAGGTAAAAACAAAACAGCTGGGGGATCTTGGGCCAGTCTCCCTTTCAATCCTAGGAAGCAGGCAATGAGAAATATCTCCTGAACATGTCCAGGCAGTCTCCAGGAGTCAGTACTGACTTGAAGGCATACACAACATTTTATGACTTGTTGATACAGTTGAAATGTACTACTGATTTTATTAATTGATCTTTAAAGCTGAAAATCAGTGCAAGGAAAGTTAGAATAAATTTGGCAACACATATTCAAATCTATTCATTGTGTCTGGGTCCCCAAGCCCCAATGACAAATGTGGAAGGATTAAATTATGCACAGTGTGTGAAGAAAGTGCTTAACCATTTTCTTCCCACAGAGTTCCCAATGAAATACCTGCTTTATTGGCTTCAGAATGATGATAAGGGAAGGTTTAATATCCCTACCATCATGATTACAAATCTGATTTTCTCCCAGCTGCTACCTAAAAAGAAATAAACCTAACATATTGAATATATCTATAAAATATGCTGTTTAAAATATAACTAATTTTGGCTATAACCTTATATAACACTCCCACAGACATGTCCCGTCATATTAAGATTTCTTTGTTGTTTATTTATTTATTAAATTAGCCATTCAAATGCCTTGTCTGATTTATTTATTTTTTTTGAAAAATGTTTAGAATAGCCATTTTCATTGTCTTCTGTCCATGGATTTTGATATTGATACCTATTGGATTACAGTATGAAAATTAGTAGGATTGCCACTTCTACTGTTGTAAAATTTCTCAAAGATAATAATGTAGTCTTGAGAAAGGCATATGAGATCTCTTCCTTGAAAACTGAAGCATGTAAGTTATAGGTATCCTTTGTTATTCCCTTGCTACAATTTCATTGAGGAAGGAATTCTCATTGCCTAAAAAAAAAAAAAATCCTTGCTACTTGAAATTGTTTGCCTTTTTTGAATAAATTAAGCAGTTTACAAATTCTGGAGCAATTATGGTATTTGTCACTGTGCAGTGAATGGCCATTGCCATTTTGCATTTCCAGCAGTATCTGGTTAGATTTCCATTGTTACTTTTTTATTTGGCCTGCTGGGTTTGTTATATTTAGAGTCACTTTGGACAGCAAAATGGGCAACATATGAAGTTAATCAATAAAACTAAAAAATAATTGCACTGATTTTAAGAATAGTAAGAAGGGGGGCATCAAGATGATAGACTTGTAATTTTTTCTATTTTTGTTTATTTTCCTTTTGTATTATTAACTGTAGGCTTGTCTTTTAAAGTGACTGGTTGGAATAGGTATTTAATACTGATTTATACTCATGTATTATATCTTTCTACATCTATAATGGTAGAATTTATCACAAATTGGCTTATTAGCTATAGTTTATCTGTACATTTATTTTGAATTTAAATTCATTTTGAAAAGGACTATCAAAAGGACAATCAGAAAGTATTTGAAATATCAAGGAGACATAAAACATGTGTTTCCTGTACTTCCTCATTGCTTCAGTGTTGACATAATGCACCTGAAGCCTGTATGATGTTTTAAGAACTTAGTGTTCAGTTTTAGAATATCTCTTGTTGAGAATGTGTTTATGGTATAAATCTAGATAAAGATTAAGAAGTGAAACTAGGCTGTTTGTAAAAATGGACAGAATAAATACAATATCGTAAGGAGGTAGGCAGGAAAGCTGCTGCTTCATTGCCATCCCTGTTATGTATTTAATAAATCAGTCATAACAGCACAATGGTAACAGCTGGAGTTAGGACCTTAGTAAAGGTATTTAAATGATGGAATCTGTAATATAAAAACATTCATTTCTGGATGGTTGGAATAAAGGTAGTCTAGTACTGATTTTTAGTGCAGTCATTTCTTCCTAACCCATTTAAATGCTTGTTTGAAAGAGTGTCCCCTGAATAGCGGAAAAAGAGAACAGTACTTCTTATTCATCCATTTATACTGAGAGGCAGCTATAACTGTAAGCAAATCAGTTTTCCAGATGCCTTCTTCAATCTTAACTGTCCAAAATTTATTTTGTGGTCTTTTCTTCTTTTTTTCCATCAAGATGTTTGGCCTAGTACAGTGGTTCTCAACCTGTGGGTCGCGACCCCATTTGGGGTCGAATGACCATTTCACGGGGTCGCCAAACAACACAGTCCGCCATTTTTTCTCCTTTTCCTTAGCTGTGCTACTTCCTCTTATTTTATTGGCTTTTGAAAGCCAATAGAATAGACTCTCTTGAATAGAGTCTAATTCTATTGCCTTTCAAAAGCCAATAGGAATTGTCCAGGCTGTCTCTGCCCTGCTGAGCCCGCCAAAAGACCCAGTCTGCAAACGGTGCTGCAAGTTGTCTGCAGCGAAGGTGAGCTGTCTGGAAGTTTCCACCCCTCCCTGCTGAGCAACTACTAAAATGTAAGTAAAAGAGGGCCAGAGGTGGGAGGCCGGCGGGTGCAGGGAGGGCAGCTGGCACACGTGGGGCCGGCGGGTACTTTACCTCCCTTGAGCTGGGCCAGCTGGGGGCCCAGCTGGTGGTCGCCCTGTGCTGTCACTGCCTTTCCAGCTATGCCCTGGCCAGTGCAGGGGGCAGCACCACGCATGTGCGGCGCTCCCAGGCAGGGAAAGTCCTTGACTTATGACCAGTTGCGGTCCTCAACTTACGACCGGTTGGGTAGTCCTTGACTTACGACCGGTTGGGAGTCGTGGCATTACAAAGGTTGAGAACCACTGGCCTAGCACATGTAGAGGATAATAGATAACCATTTGCTCACAAAACAGAAAGAAATTAAGCCCATTACAGCTTCATTGTTTTCTTGGAATAAAAAAAGGAAAGGGAGAAGCTTACATATTCCCCATTAGCTCAGTTTTCCTTTAACATTAAAGAACTCCTGGGTCCTATGAAAATAAGTAAGTAGAATTTAACATTTTTAGGTGCTCTATTTTTTTTAGGAAAAATTCATATATGCTTCCGCATGTGATTTAAATTCATATATGTTTGTGCATAAAATGAAAATATGCATGATGTATTTGAAAAAATATCATTAGTGAAAAATCAATTAAATTACATCTTGTCAAGTTCATTGCATTTTAGCTGAGAAAATGACACATTTAACTGCAAGTCAAGATAATGCAACTTGAGAAAGATAGGCAATTATATTATTCAGTTTTTAGTCCTTACTATAATAGGAAAAGTATTTTGACATATGCCTTTAATAAACCTTTATTTATTATAACACAATACTTAAAGTCCCTGGATTAAAATTTTATGTTTATCTCTTATCATTTTATGACAGGTAGATTTCAGTGATGAAACTCCAGTGAAACTGCAAATGTTCCTTATTCTACTCTGTCATAATATATATTATCAGTAACAGTAAAAGTACAAATATTAATAAATATTATAGTTCTACTCTGGATCCAGGTGTGATAGGTTTGTTAGAATAAATAAAAAATGTATTGTAGGCAATCACATCTCCCAGGAAACTGTGTTCATTTGTTTAATAATTAGAAGAAGACATAATTTAGAGACACATTTTTTTGAAAAAATTGATGATATGATTCAGTATGTCATGAATATTTAGAAACTATTTTGTTTCTGAATGTAATTAACATTTTATTATCTTGGAATTCTTCAGAATTCCAGCAGTGAGTTCACAGAAAGAATAAACAGGAATTGCTATCAAGAGTTTGCCATTGAATTCAATAGGGGAAAAAATAAATCTGAAGTTTTGTGTTTGTAAAGATTGTGTGCTTAACAGTGAGGGATGAATAGTTACCGATTTGAAATATATGTCCTGAGGGCTGCTGATCCACTATTGTTGGTGACTTGAGTGATAAATTTCAGTTTAAACATAGATAAGATAACCTTTATTGTCATTTTTTTTTACTGTGGGCACAACGGCACACATCAAAGATGAAATTGTTGCCTGCTCTCAAAGTGAAACACATACATGACACACACCTAAACATACTATATACAACATGTACAGACCCACATCCCTATATATACATAACAAATAAATATTAAATACTGTCCATCTTGAATATATAACAGAAAGAGAAAGCTTGAGAGTTCACAAGGTTAATGCTGTATGGGATGAAACTATGGCTGAATCTGGATGTTCTGTTATGGATACCACGGAGCCCCCTCCTCCCAGAAGGTAACAAGGAAAACAGGTCATGAAGAATTATGGGGTTTGAAGGGAACTTGGAAGTCAGGGAAATACCAGAGGACTAGAAAAGAGCTGATGTGGTTCCCATGTTCAAAAAAAAAAGGGGGGGAAACAGATCGAGAAAACTAACTACAGAGCAATCCGTCTGACATCAATAACTGGGAAGATCTTGGAAAAGATAAGCAATAGATCTGCGAACACCTTGAAGCAAGTAAAGTTATATCCAGAAGCCAACACAGATTTCTTAAAAACAGATCATGCCAAACAAATATTATTTCATTCTTCAACCAAGTGACTAAATTAGTGGACCAGCGAAATGCAGTGGACATAGTATAGTTAGATTTCAATAAGGTGTTTGACAAAGTGTACCAAACCTATTTCTTGGCAAGCTAACTGGATGACAAATTGCACTCAACATGCAGTCCATAATGGAACTATATCTACACGGTGGGAAGTAAGCAGTGGGTAGCCCCAGTACTCTTCAGCACAGTCATAAACAATTTAGATGAGGGAATAGAAGGTACAGATTGGTGAAAACTGGCTCAATAGTAGTAACCATGAGAGGGATCTTGATGTCCTAATGGACAATAAATTAAATATGAGCCAGCAGTGTGTGGGAGCAGCCAAAAAAGCCAATGAAATCCTAGTGTGCATTAACAGAGGGATAGAATCAAAATTACATGAAGTACTAGTACCACTTTGCAAAGCCTTAGTGAGGCCACACTTAGAATACTGCAACCAGTTTTGATCACCATATAATATAAAAATGTAGAGACTCTGGAAAGAGTGCAGTAAAGAGCAACAATGATGATTAGTGGGCTGGAGGCTAAACTATATGAAGAACAGTGCAGGAATTGAGTTTGTCTAGTCTAGTGAAAAGAAGGAGTAGGGTGACATGATAGCAATGTTTCAATATTTGAGGGACTGCCATAAAGAAGAGGTCAACCTATTTTCCAAAGCACCAAAAGGCAAGACAAGAAACAATGGATGGAAACTAATTAAGTAGAGAAGCAACCTGGAATTAAGGAGAAACTTCCTAACAGTGGGAACAATTAACCAATGAAACAGCTTGCCTTCAGAAGTTGTGGGTGCTCCATCACTGGAGGTTTTTAAGAAAAGACTGGGCTGGAATGATATAGGGTCTCCTGCTTGACCAGGGGTTGGGCTAGAATACCTCTAGAGTCCCTTCCAATTCTGTTATTCTGTCTTTTCTTAAACATTTTAAGTAAGCAGAGACTGTAGATGTCATGGTTCCGATAGATGAAACAAGTAAAAGAACTTCAAGGCAAGAATTCTTCCTTAAAGAACATTTTATTAGGAAACAAAGTATTGGCACTTACACAGTTGAACCCAGGAATGATATTCCCTCCTCCCAGATACAAAGTAACAAATTGAAATTCCCACCCTATGAAAGCTGTCATAAATCACATTGCACAAAAATGCTATCAGAACACATCCTTGAGTTCCCACACTTCTACATTGTTATGGCTAGCTAAATGCTTAGGAATTTACCCCATCTTATACATCTGAACTCTAAATAATAGAAAAGGCATGTTAAACACAAAAGTAAAAATGGCTACTGCTTCTCAATTGTCAGAACAACGACATCCATTGTCATAGCATTGACAGTAGGAAGAATATAAGGCCAGGAATATGTTAAATAATGGGGAGGGGGGGATGTAATAACAATATACCAGTGATGTTTGCTGGTGGAATATAAAGAGAAATCACTAACATTTTTTCCCTTTAAGGCAATATTTTATTTATTTTATTTTATTTTATTTTATTTTATTTTATTTTATTTTATTTTATTTTATTTTATTTTATTTTATTTATTTATTCAAATTTCTATGCCGCCCTTCTCCTAGGACCCAGGGAGGCTTACAACAACAATACAATTACATGTGAGGAATTTAATAATAATAATCAACCATCCAGTCCAAAAACACATTCATTCAATCTAAAACACATACATACAACATGCAATCACAATCAAACACACAATCAACGATGGAGGCACATTCCTAGGCCCGGGGGCAGAGCACTGTTCATACGCCCCAAGCCTATCGGCATAATGTACAGTTGGAAAAACTGAAAAAGAAACAAGAAGATAAAAATATTTATATTGATAATGCAACAATGACTTCAGGGTTTGAGATTATATTCCTATGTGGGAACAACCTGGCATATATTTGGGGAAATGTGTTGCTTGATGAACAAGCAGCTGATCGTATATTAGTTGATAAGCCTTGATGATGAGAACAGCTAAGGAGACTTTTGATAATGCGATATAATAGGAACAACAAGGAAGCAACTCTTAAAAAGGAAAATGATGAAACAATGGGGCAAGGAAAACTAGAATGAAAAGATGTGGAAATTATTATGCAGTGCTGGAGTTCAAAAGAAACTTTGTTATTGAAAAAAAAAATAAGACAGAGGAACATGAGATATTTTTTTTTTTTATATATAAAAATTCTTTTATTGAAACAATTAACATTGAACATAAAAACATGTTATGCAGCAATCATCATGATCCATGGTATACAATACTAAGTATTAGTCTTTGAAAACGTCTGAGTTAGTAAGCCTTTTCCCCCACTCCTCGTGTCTAGCCTCAACTATACTCCTGTTACATTTTATTTTGATTGGTGTTTCCCTTATCCGTTTCAATATTAATGTGATCAACATTAAACATAAGATCCTATTGCTAAGCAATCATCCTAGAACATAGCATACAACATTAGGTATTAATCTTTGTAAACATCTGTTTTAGTAAACGTTCTTCCCTCCTCCCTTACATCTTCAAGTATACTCCGACTGAATCTCTACCTCAGGATATGAAACTTTTACCTCAGGATCTCGGGTTGGGGACCATAAAAGATTGCACTAGTAATGGGATGAAGTCAACTCAGAACATGAGATATTATTGCTGATGCACTCTGGATGCACAGAAAACCAAAAAGGAATCAGCATGTGGGCTATTGATTATAAAAAAAAACCCTTTTGATTGTGTCAGTCAGGTGAACATGTGGAATGTGCTCAGAAAAATGAAAACCTCATACATCTCACTGTTCTAATGAAAAACATATATACAGGTGAGGAAGCCACAGTAGATTGTGAAACAGACCAGATCCAGGTTGAAAAAGGAATGAACAGTAATAAAAGTCAAAGAATACAGTGGAAAAAATGAGACTAAAGTTAAATACAAATAACACCAAATTAATGACAACAGGTACAACAACCAGACTTGGAACTGACAATGAAGATAGTGAAGTGAGAGATTGCTTCTGCCTTTTAGAAACAACCATCAATAGCAAAGGAACAAGCAATCAAAAAATATGCCATGGATCAGCACTGTTAAAGCAGCCATGAAAGTCTTGGAAAAAATATTCAGATACTGTGACGTGTCTACATTTGCAAAGAGCAGAATAGTAGGGAATTGTGACACTCCGAGTTGGATTTTAACAAAGCAAGATAAAGTTTAAATGATTAGCAATATGATTGAAAGTGACTAAATAATATTGAGAGATGAGTGATGGCAATACTGTTGTTGCATCTCTTACTTACTGCCCAGTCAATTAATGACATGTAGATGATACTTTTAAAAAATAAAGTCCACATCCTTTAAAGAAATAAAAATGACTATTTACAGAAAGCTTTGACAGGATAAATATCTGTTGAACAACAAATATTGAAAAGTATGATTGCTCTAGGAAATTTTTAAGGTATGTGACAAGACAGTTTTCTGAAGGACAAACAGAACCTACAAGATTACTGTCAGCTTTTCAAAGTAGATCAGGCCAAGTAAGACCCCATAAGGACTACTGGAATTCCATTTTGATGGCTGCAGGGCATAATAACAGAATCTTAAAAGCTTGATAGAATTTGTCTCTTATACTAAATAGAATCCAACAAGGTCATTTCTGAATTACTTCTGATTTCCTTTTCACTTTCAGGGTTAACCTAATCTTTATGTATTTGCCCTTGCATTCCTTCTTCAAAGTTATGTCCATATTCCTCTAGAATTACTTAATCATGACTTCAGAATAACTAATAGGTAAGCTGAGGAAATGAAAGTAACAGAAACAATCACAATTTGGTTAAGTGTGCATAAAATCGAATGATGATTAAATGCTTATCAACAACTGTTAATGAAACTGAATAACCAAAGGCTACAATGCCAACTGCCAAGGATTCCTTATCTGGATTCCTGACTTAAAGGCACTTTTTAAACTTTCTATAATTAGAATTATTACCAGACACACAACATTCCATTCTTAGTGTAAATAATTTCATTACTTTATTTATTTTTTATTCAGATGTATGGTTACTCTTTCAGCAGTATTCAGAAAAATGACCATTGATTTGTCATTGTGGGGTGATATACATTATTTTCTTTGACCACTGTTGTTTTTTCTGGTGGATTTCCAGGAGGATTGACATAGAGAGGTACCTCAGTACTCACTGTTAATTGGTTCTGGGAGATGTGATTAATACCAAAAATGATGAGTACTAAACAAATTTTTCCCATAAGGAATAACATAGTGAGTCACAAGGCAGCTGACACCATAAGTTCTAGCTTGTATGTTCAGTATCAAACAAACAATGAGTACCAGGACAAAATGTTCACATTAAAATGTGTTGAGTACTAAATTAAATGTTTTTCAAAGCAGTTAAGTACCAAGATACCCTTGTATCTGATTGGCCAGCTTGTTCCATCCTGGAATGGATTACATCATCCATGTCAACACTTGGTTTGTCAGAGTTATGGATTATTGGCAATAGATGATATAAGGGAGGAAAACAAGCAATTATAAGGTAGTCACAGAGTAAATGGTATTTATAGCCTAATTAATTCACCCCTATTTTTAGAACAGTACATGTTTGGGCCAGTGCCAATATGTGTTAGGCAGACTCTCTTAAGAAACTTAATTTGATCAACAAAGAGAATTAAAAAAAACCACTTTTAAACCATATTCTGAAAGTTGATTATTGGGTTTATCATGAAGATACTTTGGCAGAGCCAATAGCAAACCAATAGTATAAAAACTCTCAGTAATTGTAACCATTAGCACAGTGGTTCTCAACCTTTTTCAGGTTGAGACCCCACTTGCCCCGCCAATGCGCGGTGCGACCCTGGCGCACGTGCGTGCGTGCGCGTCAGCCCGATCTGCACATGCGCGATGCGCGTGCGACAAAAAAAAGGACAAAATGGCGGACTGCGATGGGCCGATCCGCGCATGCGTGGCGCGCGCGTGACGGCCCAAACCGTGCATGCGCGGCGCGCACGGGGTGAAAAAAACAAACAAAAAAACAAAATGGCAGACCGTGGTTTCCAGCGACCCCCGCGAAACGGTCATTCGACTCCAAATGGGGTCGCGACCCATAGATTGAGAACCGCTGCATTAGCATAAAACAAAAACCCAGCCTAATTACATGTTATGAAAGAAACTGATTGCCAATGATGTAGATATAGGCAGAGACTTTTAATGAGGTAATAAATTGTATTGGCTAGCTGCTTGTGTCTGTATCATCATACCTTTCAACCACCCCAGTTATAATGTCACGGCAATGTTATATATTGTCTGTTAGAATCTCAAAAGCCACAGAAAGCTGACGAAATGTTTTGGAAAACTCTGAAGCTATTTAGAACCACCAGTTCAATTTGCTACTTCAAAATAGGTCCTCACTTCAATTTCAGGATCTGTTTTAGTAGTATGGTTTGCTCAAAGCTTCATTGAATGGAATTACATGTTTGAAACTAAATGCAACCCTAACACATATACACATGAAAGGAGTTAAGCTGTAATCAAGATAAAAATACAACTTTACCTTCTATACCATCTCATCATCTTAGTGAACCCAATACATTAAAGAAATGATTCGTCTTTCCCTCTAATAAACCTCTTAGAATGTGTTTTTAATATCTTTCTCCAACAATATTTTAAAAGTTATAATTATCACACACTTTGCAGACACATTAAAAAGATTATGATTCCCAGAGTGTGTAATAGCTAATATTTTGCTATGATAAAGCCATCTGGATATTTAGTGGCATATAGTGAAGTGCATTCACAAAGAAAATATTCTGAAATATGCTACCAGCAGCTGAACACCTGCCAAAATGGCAAGGATGTTATGCAACACATGGAATGGCTAAAGAAACCGAAAGTGCAATGCCACTTTAATGTTTGCTGTGAGGAACCCCTGATTTCCATTTACACTTTTTGATATTTTATTCATATATATATACAGGATGTGAATCCTGGGCATTATGCTAACAAATAAAAGAAAAAACGAACACCAGGATATAATAAACCAGCCTGTTTAATATAAACAAGCCTGTGGTTAAGAAGAGTCCCTAAGCTTTCGTCCGGCCAAAAAACTGCCGGTGTCATCAGAGTTAGAATAGCAGGAGATCAGGAAGGCAGCTCATATAGCCTCCTGCCTCTGCGCCCGGCTCCTTGAGCGCGTCATCGGCCCATTGATTGTGTTAATCCGTATTGCACAGAGTTGTTCCACATCAGGCAAA
Organism: Bothrops alternatus; assembly: GCA_034064705.1. Classification (NCBI taxonomy): domain Eukaryota; kingdom Metazoa; phylum Chordata; class Lepidosauria; order Squamata; family Viperidae; genus Bothrops; species Bothrops alternatus. The sequence continues at coordinate 2,564,562 of JARGCV010000085.1, forward strand.
CTGTCTTTGACTCCACTGGTTGTTTTACGATCCTCAAGTGCTCTTTTAGAGTGTGTGCAAGCACTTGGAGGGCGGCTGTCAATCTGTCCCTGCGCCCAGTTCCCCTCCCTCCCAGGGCCATTATCCTCCCCCACCCCCAAGGCTGTTGTTGTAATTTTTCCGCCCCAGTCCTGCAACAAGCAGCTGTTCCGGCATTCCTGCTCTCTGTCTTCCCCTCCCTCCCCCTCCTTCCAGATCGCCTCAGCCCTTCCGTCCCTGGCTTAGGGCCATTTGGTCCATCATTTCAGTCCATGGGAGTTGTGGTCGTCCCATCTATAGAGCCATCGTCCCAATTATGTAAAACACTGTCATCTTCTTCCTTAGAGATCGTGCCTGTCTCATCCATCATTCTACCACCCCAATCCTACCAAGGAAGAGTTAAATGTCTTCTCAGCAGGCCGTGGTGCTGTTTTTCCCATCTCCTAAGCGTCTGGTAGGCCGGCAAATGATCTATATGACGGTTGATGGAATTTTCATTAGAGAGCCAGGCTTCCTTGAATAAGCAGCCACCCTTGGTAGTCTCACAAGCTATAACCTCTGCATTAGCTAGATCGAAAGTGTGGCCAGAGCTGGACATATGGGCCCACACTTGTGAGCGTTGCTCCTGCCTTCTAATAGCCAGTTCATGTTCATTTATCTTGCTTATTTTAATTTTTGTTTCTAATTTGTCTTTTTGCAGTGGGTTTTTTGATTTGTTGGGCTACAGTTTCTTTTTGTGTGAAGACTGATGCAAAGTATGAGTTAAGGAGCTCTGCTTTATACATACACACAGAAAGAGAGATTATATATGCAGGATATACTATATATTACCCAGTCCATATGATCTTGCATATGTTTTTCATATCAAAGAGAATAAATTTTCTCAGGAACTGCTCACCTGAATTAATTATGTTGAAATATTAAAATGTTATATGCAATCTCTTGACTATAATTGGGATGGCAACATATGATGTCTTCATAAAATGTTCTTTTAACCTAGCTCTTGGAGAAAAAGAGAAAATTATTTTATCATAAGTGGCATATGAATCAACTTTGAAAAAGAATATATCCAAGAATGTCAACTAACATATTCCTGCATCATTAGCTCATCTCAGGTGCAGAAATAAAAAACCATCAGGCAATTGTAAATTCTATGATTGCAAACTCCCCTTTAAAATGACTGCAGTAAAATTTGAAGTATAACAAGAGATAAAATTAGTCCAATTTGAAGGAAGTTACAATAAACAGTTCCTAACTTTGAACAGGATTTTAATTGATTGGGTTTTCCTGTTGGCAGCCATTTTGAACCTATATTTTACTGTTTAAAATAATAGCAATTATATTGAAGTACATAATACATTTTCTATAGTTTATGGAAGGCAAAATATGTTGTGTTGATTAACAATCTATTCCAATAGATTAGAGATTGGATCTTGAGGCTTTATTTCCCGCCCCCCATGGAAATACTTTTGCTCCATGAGAAAACACTGGGAAACCTGAACAATACAACAGCTGATACAACATAGAATTTAAAAGAATGGGTATTGAAAAGTAAGTTTATAATTTAACTTACTATAATATAAGTTTATATTTTTTGATTCCCACTAAAGCTACTGTATCTGTCTTTCTGTGCTATTCTAAACTATTTTCTTGTATTCCCAAACGTTTAGGAGACATAATGGATGGAAGAGATGACAGAATCTAAGAAAATTTGCCCAAGCAATGTTGGCATTAATACTGACATTGTATTAGGTAACCCTGGTTGGGGGTTGCTATCTGAAAAGATTGTGCAAATATATTGGTAGTATAATACAGCAACCAAACTGGTAAAACATTTTGGCTTCATAATAAGATTTAATTGCAAAAAAAAAGACTTCTAGACACATAAATGAGCATTTTTAGTGATAGAAATAAATATATTTAAACACATAATGCAAATTCTAGCAGGCTTTTTTTCTGAAAGGCAAAATATGTTTTTACTTTAGTATGATTGATTAATAACCTAGCCTAATAGATTATAGATTAGATTTTGAGCTTTTTTAAAAAAAATATTGAATTTTATAGGGTTAGGAATAAAATAGGGTCGGGGTAGGAATTGGGGTTTGGGGTGGGGTTGGGATCAGAGTTGGGATTAGCACAGGGTTGTGATCAACATTGGGGTTATCCCCCAGTAAGATTTTCAATATTTAGCAAACAGACTATTGTCTGGGGTGTATGGGGTGGCCAGGGAGGGGTAATATCTCTGGTGTAGGGCATGTTGTGCCTTTTTAAGCAGCTCGTACACCTTTGGTTCCCACCTGACACTCAGCTCTCACCTGTGGCTCCTTAGTAGCTGTAACATGCGCAGTGGCCACACCCCAGGCAACAGCTTCAACAGGCTGGCTAAACCAGGTTGAGGATAGCCGTTGTGTCTTCGATACTCGGTGAGTAAGGGATTTGTCTATCCCGAGCACGTGAAGACAGACTCTGGAGGATTGAGCGGATGAGATCTATCAAAATAGAACCAACGGTCATGAAGGCAGTTTCTGCAAGCGATGTGGTATGCTGAGAGCACGGCAAGACACGAAAGATGCCCTGGTCAACCACTGCGCCCAGCCCATCTCCAACTGTCTCGACTTTTGTCCTGCCATTGGAAAAAGATGGAATCTGGGAAGAGAGAGTGAGGCTGATTATGTGCACCTCTCCCTCACTTAAATCCAATTCATGCGCAAGTCTTGATATCTTGACTTTTCCTATTTTCCTAATTAATATAGTAATAGATAACTGTAGTGAGTATAACTGATTATCACAAACAGTATTAATTAATCAATGCATAACATTCTTCTTACTAGTATGTATTCAAAATAACATATCACATTCGTTTCTCACTTGTTCATTTTCCTAACCATTGATAGAAGTTTTCCCATGTTCTAAAGTAAACTGAATCTTCTTTCAGATTTTGAGCTTTTTTAATGGAAATACTTTTGCTTCATGAGAAAATACAGGGAAACCTGAACATTTACATTCATTCTTATTCAGTTAAAATAATAAGAAGCAATAAATATGTAAACAATGTGATATTCAGTGCTGAAAAATAACTAGGCAATCATTTTTGTCCATTGACATATTAACTATTCTTTTCTAAACTGGGCCCTATATGATGGCCTTTATAACTAGTGCAAGATTCACTACTGTACCGTATAAGGATTAATATGAACTGGAAGAGAGCAGAACAATCGTTCGTTTTCATACCTAAGAATTTAAGGATAATTTCAAAATTTGTTCCTCAATAGAACATAAAACAGTCCTGATTTACGAAACCAATAATTTGTTTGGTCCATTGTTTTACTTGCTGGCATGATCAGCCATGTACCTATGGGAAATTAAATGCAAGACACATCTTCATTACTGAAAACCTAGTATACAGAAATATGATGCCTATTAGCCTGTAAATAATAGCTAGCATGACTATTCCTCTTCTGATAATTAGTAGAGAATAATATACTTTAAACAATTAATCTATTGTTCAGTTTTGGCCAGAATTCATCAAAATTACAAGGGCATATCCATAACATGGATTTGTTAGGAATATAAATTATCTGCATAACATTGTAGAGATCAGTAATTTTGTAAAGATCTTCAAATTTTAAATTAAATATTGCTTCTTCTTCCTTGTTACTTATATTTTTAGATAAATGAAGTATTTTTCAACTCAGGGTGTCAGAATTCAATTATATTTCATCTCTAGTTATCAACTATGGAAAAACCCCATTTCTGCCCTCTCTGGATTCTGTCATATGATGAAGGGGAAGGGGGTGAACAAAGGGGTTTTATGGCCTTCACTTCCTTTGGTACAACTTCAAAAGGGACTGAATGTGAATACCATCAAAAGGACTAACCATAACAATGGGGCCATCAGCTTTCATCTGCTCCTCTCTGAAGTCTTCCTTCCGCCGGCAGTGAGGAAAAAGGGGGTGGAAATGTAACACCTGGGATTGTCACTGGAAGGATGGTGGGGTGGGGTGGGGAACCCCTTAAAACATTGAACCATAGGGCTTGGCCCCCAAGTCCTGTCTAGAATACCTGCAACCATTTTCTCTTAAATGGTGGAAGAGATATTCCATGAGTTCTGTCTTCTTAAGATACAAAGTGGGGTGGATCCTTACGCAGGGGAAGTATTTTAAGAAAAACCCACATCTGACTGACACAAATGTTTAAGAAGCCATGTGTTGATCATAATCACAAATTATATTTATGGAATTGCTCTTTTATAATCTTCAAATTGCCAGGAAGTCTTTCCTTTCAATTATATGCTGCAGAATGTTCAGAGTGGTATTTTGACCTACATGTCTAGTACACCATATGCTTCATCTTGGCTCATCTTATTTTGTATGCTTGAAATATATCCAAGTATTGGAGAATTTTTAAATACTTAAGAATAATTTTGAAGCTAAGTAAAACTGAGAAGACTTAGGACTTTAATTTAATTTGGGAAAACTGGCATAAACACATGAAAACTGAAACCGTAGCACTGTCCTAAGTGTCTTAAAACTGAAAGAAGATAATAGTGAATTGTAAAATTTATAAAAGTCATCTTTATCAAATGAAATGTACAATTTCATTGCTTTAACTTCTATGTACAAAAATATATAATTTATGAATAATGAAAACATATTTTAAAATAATTTAGGATTTATCTTTCAAAAGGTTATTTGTTTTTTGGGGACGATTTGTAATAGCGGTATCTACATTATAATCAGCTATATAATTTATTAATGAGCTCAGGTCTTTTCTCCTTCCTTCCTTCCTTCCTTCCTTCCTTCCTTCCTTCCTTCCTTCCTTCCTTCCTTCCTTCCTTCCTTCCTTCCTCTCTGTCTCTCTGACCCAACAGGGATAGTCAAGCAGCTGGCAGAAATATGGAGAACAGCATATCCCTGTTGAGATATTTCTGATAATGGTAAATCTTGGCTTCTTTCCCCAATATGGCCAGAAGACTATGAACTTTAATAACTATTTTGTCAGATACAATAAAGTGACTGCTGATCATTCATATCCACAAATTACTGAAAAGTATACTTCCAAAATGATGATGGCATATGTTGAATTTCAAAGAATACAGGAAACAGGAAATCTTTGTGCATAAAAATGTAGGTCAAGAGAAAAAAAACACTCTGTACTTATGCTGATATAGGTCAATAAGAAAAGTTAAAACATCATCTATTTTCAGAGCAATCCATGATCAGCCTCTCTATAATAACTGTATTGATGCAAGCCCTGAGGGAAATGTTGACATAATGTAAACTACTTTTCACTTAGTTTAACAGCCAGAAAATCATTATGTATTATTAGTGCTTCTACTGCAGGGGTGTCAAACTGCTGGTCCATGCATCATGATGAAACTGCGCCCACCCCATTGCCGGCAATGGGAAAAAAAACTCTGATACGTCACATGATGTCACGTGATGTCGCAAGTTTGACATGTCTGTTCTACTGTATCCATGAAAGAACAGTACCTTGAATCTAGTAGCCTAGAAACACATAAAGCTGATCAAGTGTTTGATGTGATTGCGATTGGTGTCACAAACCCACAAAACATGAGATTTTACATTGTGGAAATTTAATTTTGTAAGTTGCCTAGAGTCACCATGCATGAATTTTGGTGACCTTATAACTCCAACTCTTTAACTTTAGGTACAGAATGTGGTGGTAAAAGGTACCCCATTTCCTAATAGACATGTGAGCTGCATTCAACTTCCTGTAAACATGGCCAATGGAGGCAAGCCCAGAGACGTTTATCTCTCTGGATTGTTGTTTTTTTCAACTTACTAACAGAAGAAACAGGAATTCCTTTAATTTATATCATTCTCCTGGGTTAAGGAGAGTCCTAGAATCACCCCACAAGATCACTGGTGGGATTCAAATATGTGAACAACTGGTTCTCTGTGTGGATGCTGCTTCCAGAAGTCCATTCTAGGCTTGGGCAACAAAAAATTAGCTACCGGTTCTGCCAAAGTGGTGCAAACTGGCTAATCCCACCACTGCACAAGAGTCTCCATACAGCAGAGGTCTGCAGGAATCCTCGAGATCTGGGCTTCGAAACAGCCTGTGAGCCATTCATCTGGGAGGGTCGGGTCTGCAATTCACTTTATTGTTGAAAAAGCAGCCAGTTTGGAATTTATTTTTCAAACAGACAATGACTCACACCTTTCATTTCTTCATCAGTTTATGGCATTGTTATATGTATTAGCTGAAAGGGGTTCTTTCCAGTCGCAGTTTATTATCCCATTTTGAAGCTCTGTGCCATATTTGAGACTTCTTTGTGTTAAACAAGGAAGAGGTTGCTGGAGGCAAGCTAAAATAAGAAACCTGGAGCTTCTTCTTCTTCTTTTTTTTATAAATGTTTTATTGATTTTCTATTTTCACACACATGTGCTCAATAGACAACATGATGACTGAATCTATTAGTAATTCTGTGGTACATATAAGTTTCTTCCAACTAAGTCCACTATTACACCTGCCAGTACATCCTCTCTTCTTCTGACAATAACCATTTTTCCGCATCAAGCAAATACAATTTTTAGTATTGTTAGTAAAAATACAATTGCATGTCAACATTCTTCTAATAATATCAATAATATCAGTTTAGAATCTCTTTTCTAGCCAAAGCATATCTTAATTGCATTTGCACTTAATTTCCACTTATTTAATCCATATCCTATTTTCACTTTTTTCAATTTTAATTTCCCATCCATATTCAAAGTATCCCAATCATTTATAATTTTGAAACAAGTTGTATTTGGGCAACCAAAAGCATCCCTTATTCAAAATCTTATTCTTATTTCCCTTTTCATACCAAGATATAATATTCTGATTATAAATCCTAACTATCTAGTAATAATAATACTTCTATTTCTAACAATCTATTCTTAACCATATTCAAATCTCTAATTAATAATATGGCATCCCTTCTAATAAGTCAAAGTTTCTGTTTCCTTCAGTCTTACTCTAGCTTTCTTTCTTTGCCAACTAACTTTCCAAGTCAGTGCATTTGGATCATCAAATAATTCTTCCTCTATTTTTGTATATATTATTTGGAACAAGAGAAACAATGTTTTTGGAAGACCTAGCCTGTTGATATTCATTAAACTGCCTCCCTCCTTCTCCAGTTCCCCGCAGTTCTGTTAATAACTTTATCTTCCATTCCATCAGTTCTCCTTCCTTGTCATCCAGTATTTTCTGAAACCTTGGTTTATAAAATGACTTTTCTGTTTCCAGTATTATCATTGTGTCTTCTGAGTTTTCATTTATCTGAGTCTGGTCATTAATTTCTTCCTTTAGATTGTCAATATTTGTGTCAGCATTCTCTAGTTTTTCCTTCTATTTTCTGGGTTGGTGGTTCCTTCTTTGTTTTCTGAGTTTGTAGATTTAGGTTGGAAAATTGTTCTTTTATCTCCTTTGTGTTATTATTAACCTGCTCACAAGCTAAAGTATTTGTTTTTTTTGTATTAATTTCATCATGGAGAGAATTTTTTTCTGTGTTTCATCAGTATTTTCTTGGTGATATGGCAAGGCTACTGGGAACAGATATTAAAGATGATGTTTTACTATTTAACGCTGAGCATGGAACATCCATTTTATTTTGTTTTATTTATAAGTAGTCTTCGTAGATTTATCCAACCAACTGTCTGTTCCTGAGTCTCCCCTAAGCAGATATAGGTAAAATTCAATTTTTTCTGTCCAGTAAGAAATATATCCTTTCTACCCAGGGAGAAAAAAAGAACCATTGAAGGTTGTTCAAGATTTATAATCCAAAGTGTTCCATATGTTTCTTCTACAAGAAAATAATTACACAATGTAGTTCTGAAAGTCAGTATTTATGTTCAAAATTCAGACAGGCCAAATTTAGAATATTTATCATCTCTGCCACCCAGATAAGCAGCACCCAAGCCTGTTCCTTTTTTCTCAGCTGAATAGTAAAAGCTTCCAAGGCCAGCCAAAGTCTTATCTAATTCTGGGCTTCAAGCCAGGAAAAACCTGGAGCTTTTTTTAAAAAAAAAATTGAGGGAGGAACATAACGATAGAAAGTTGTGTTGTGGGTGGCTGAAACTTTCTGATTTTTATGAACTCTGATTGGCCAGGAGCTAGCAACTGATTTATTTTTTAAAAAAAATCTATTCTTTGACCACAGAGAGAGAGCTAAGAAGATGGCTAAATACAAACATATTTTTAGACAACTATTCTCTTTATAGACCAATTATGTTCTAAGGACATAGGAATTGATATACGGGTATTCTTCAACTTAAGATCACAATTGGGCTCAAGATACCTATTGCTAAGTGAGACATTTGTTAAGTAAGTTTTGCCCTATTTTACAATCTTTCTTGACACAATTGTTAAATGAATCACTTCAGTAGTTAATTAGTAACACAGTTGTTAAATGAATCTGGATTCCCCATTGACTTTGCTTGTTGGAAGTTTGCAAAAGTGATCACATGTTTCTGGAACACTGTAATCATCATAAATATGAGTCAGTTGTCAAGTGTCTGAATTTTGATCATGTGGCCATGGGAATGCATTTTTTTTTGGTGCCATTGTAACTTTGACCAGTCACTAAATGAACTGTTGTAAGTTGAGGGCTACTTATAGATGATATAAAGGAAGAACAGGAAGTGAAACCAACTGTAGAAAGTTATCAAGGCAATTTCACAAATATCTGTCAATGTAAAGGACTTAATTGTATCTCTGGAATATAAATCTAGAACCAGATGATGGGTTAAATGCAACCATCTCAACACAACTGAAACAAGAGCTTCAAGCAAATCCACAATTCTCAAGAGGACAAGTTTTGGACTTTTTCTTCATGGATACTAACAAGATTGAAAATTCTTTGAGAAAAAGAGACTTTCCAGGGAAGAAAATATTATTCCATGGAGGTACGCTGGAAGGAGTGACTTAAACTTAATTAATTGATTGGAGTTAGGATGGATTTTTATAAGTCTGGTTTATGTAATTGAAAGAAAGTTCTAATATAGTTTTGTGTTTATAAAGTGGGTTTGAAAATGTCGGAATTTATTGATTTTAGAAATATTTTGAAAGAAAAAACTAGAATCTTAAAATGGATGTTACAAAAGATTTTCCTCTTTAAGTTTAAAGAACTTGAGAACCTGTGTAGTAAATAGTGTTAATATAAATGATGATAGTCTATAAAGATTAATAAGTACAAACAGAAATATATATTATTTCACACAGCAAGGGAAAAAATTAGAGATGGTTAAATTGATTGCTTTATTCTAAGAAAAGAAGATATCCAATCTTATTTCCATTTGAAAATTACTTCTGGATTTTGTGCTTGTGATGATAAAAATGAAACTTTGATTTTGATTGTGCTGATTACATAGATTTGTTGTTATAGAAGTGGCTAGTGTTTATTATTGTGTAAAAGTAAAAAGTTGAGGCTGTAATGTTATTACCTTCTAGTGTGCTAAAAACGAGTCAAAAATCAACACCATTTTTCTTCTTTTTCCCCTTCTACCCAACACTTTCTCTTTTCCCTTTTCCCTTCCCAAATTTCCCATTATTTTCATTTTCTTTGTATTTTATATTCTGACAGACTAATAAAAAATTAAAACTGATGTGTAAGCTATATTCACTATTAAACCAATGTACTCTCTCTCTCCATGCATACAAAATGCTTAAAGTGCCCTTATAAAGAACATTTTCAGCAAGCCAAATTGACACTGTAGGTAGAAGAATCAACCAGTAACCATATTTTAGACATAGTATGGTTAGTAGTGAGCAAACCTCACACTCACTACATTGACGATGCTACCTAGCTCACTAATGAAATGTCTGCAACCAAATAATCCAAAGGCATCAAGAATTTCAAAAACACATTTTTAATTTAAATGCCAGCTGCCAGGACATGAGAATCTAAGGAAGAAAAGAATCAGTATATCATTTTTTTTTAAAAAAACAAAGTGTTCATAGAACAAACATACTTAAATAGCACACAGGTTATAAATAGAATTTTATGGGAGGATATTCAGTCTCCTTGTTTAGTTTAAATGGACTATCTAATTTTGCTTCCCAATAAATGAAAACCATGTTTTGATTTCTTTAACACTCATAACAAGATTGTGACTGAAATAACTCAGTAACACTGCAAAGCTAGATGCTATAAAAACATGACTTCTCCCGTAATCTTGAAATTTTCATTAATGTATTCCTGTTATAATAATTTGACATTGTGCAATGTTCTTACAATGCAATCCAATAAATGTTTATTTCTACTAGAGACATTAGTTATGAGTAGCCATTAAAAATATTTAACTACAGCAATAAATGAAGCAGAGAGTAGGAACATCAGACAAGATAGCATAAAAGAACTTAATGACTCTATTATTTTAAATACATTTTCAAATATAGAAATATATATTTTATGTTTATGCATAAAAATCTCCAAGATCAGTTGCACACAAATACATATAATTCCAATCACTTTTTGTTGCTGTAGTCACATATGAAATATAACTTTTGACATTGCAAAAAACCATGAAAGCAACGGAAAAGTTTATAAAATACCCATTTAAACAGAAATATGCTAAATTATATTAAACTGTAAAAAGGAAGATGCCAGAATCAAACCTAATGTTAAGTTGTTCCAAAATGTAGAAAACGTAATTAAATGTGAAGTTTGGTAAATGTGTGATAGGAATTACAGAAGGTGCACTATTAAAATTTTAAGCAAAAAATTAAAGATTGCAATAGAATAAGCAAATAAGTCTTAATACATATTTAATGAGCAATCTGAATTGATTTGGAAAACAACCCACCACCACCTTTTGCTAGAAATGTCAATCACTAGCCACATTTTAGACTAGTTGCAGTTTCCAAAACAATTTCTAAGGCTACCATTTTGAAGAGAGTATTGCAATAATTTCATCTATACAATGAGATTATCTAGCATCAGTGATGTTTCTAAAATGCTGTATCTAATAAATAATATTTCTATTATTACCTTCCAAAACCCAAAACTGAAGACCTACAATCAGCCACATTTTCATTTTATATGAATTTAGCTCCAGCTTCTTTCAGATTCAACCTATGATACTGGAAGAAATGTCAAAACTCTTCAGGACAAAAAGAGAAATATAGCAGGTTATCATTAATATACTGATGGTGTCATATATTGTAAAATAATCCACAAGTGAGAAAGTAGCAGAGTAGGAAAGCTGATACCTGAACCAAAGAATGTTAACAAATCATTATCACCACCACCATCACCACCACCACCACCACCACCATTGTGATCGGATGAGAAAAATTGACAGATTCTTCCTGCCTCCTCCTCTGGATCCTGGAGAATGCCAAGCAATTGAAGAATAAGAAGAAAAACATTAGCCAAGTCAATAGGAAACAATTGGGACATTATTTCTTTACATGTTGACTCCTGCAAGGACCGTTGATGCTAATTATTGTAAAGAAAATGGGACGCCAACCGTTGAAGAATGAACTTCAAAATTGACTGAAATTGCAGTTGGCAAAATTAACCCCATTGATTATAGATGATGGATTAGATAGGTTTATAAGAGATTGGAAGCTTTGGGGGATTTTCTGCATGTTAAATAAAATAACAGATGGTTAACGGAAGGTTTTGAAGATTAGTTTTATTTTTGGGGTTACCTGTTGACTGCTTTTTTGTAGAGTGAACAGATGGTGGATTGGCTTGAGTGATGACAGATTTCCATATCAGTGGCATCTTTCTATGCAACATAGCATTTTTATTAAATATATATGGGAAAGTATAATTATGTGTAGACCTCTTATGTTAAGTGTTGAAGATTGTATCAGATATTTCAGATATATTTTTCAGCACTCAATCAGGGTGGCATTTTTATGTTTAACATCAGTTAAACACTCTCACTAATGTACTAGCATCCAACGGATTCCAAAGAAATAAGATTTCCAACTTAATCCAAAAAGAAACTCCCACTAAAATCCAAGACAGAGAACAAGAAAACGGCAAAGCCCTCTCCCATACATAAAAGGCACCACAGACAGAATCAGCAACATCCTGAACAAACATAACATCAAAACAGCATTCTGCACAAACAGAAAAATATCCACCATCCTAAGAAACCCCAAAGACAAAATTGAGTTAGAAAATCAAGGAGTATATGAAATCCCATGTACTGCTTGCCCCACCACATACATTGGTCAAACCAACAGAAGAATAAGTGCACGCATTGAAGAACACAAAAACGTAGTCAAAAAAGAGGAACCAACTTCTTCCCTGGTCCAACACCTTAAAGCCACAGGACATGAAATTGATTTCAAAAAGACCAGAACTATTGCCAAAACTGAACACTTTAATAACAGAATAATCAGAGAAGCCATCGAGATAGAAAAACTCCCTCACAGCATGAAGAAATGAGATGATACCTCCTGCCTACCAGCCATTTGGAAACCTGCCCTTATTGACAAACGAGTCCATAACACCAGACCTACACTCACAAAAACCACACAGGATGTCACCACCACACATCCAGGCAAAAAGCAAACCCAAACCTACACCGATGATGAGGCACGACCACAAACCAGAAGCCAGACCACAGCTGCATCATTAGCCACCTTAAACCCCTCCAATCCATACATGAAGCAAACTGACATCCACCATGAAGATGCGGCACGACCACGAACGCGAAGCCAAATAGCTATGCAGCTCATCATCTCTAATCCCCCTGTAACTCAGACTAAGCTGAGCACAACAAAGCCCCCACCCAAACAGAACACTCCCCCAGCCAATCAGAGCACAGCCAACCCCTCATCCAATCAGAGCACAGCCAAGCTCCTAACCAATCAGAACACACCTCCACCCAATCAGAACACAGCCGAGCTCCCAGCCAATCAGTTCAAACCCCCACTGGCAGTTAAAAGGAAGAAACAGCCACAATCACACATTGCTCCTAGAAGCACGAAGTCGAAAGCACCAGCCTGAAGATGACGAATAGGACTTCGTCGAAACGTCGCCAAGACACTTCAAATTCTACGTGGGAGAAAACCCGAAGAACCAAAGACCTACATACAAACACCCGCGAAAACCTCATTCTTAGTGTTTTTTATTTTTTCCTTATTTTGGAAATAAGTAAAAAAAAATATTAAAGAAGAGAAACAGTGGCATGTTAGGGAGAACTCTCTTAGATGGGAAAAAAAATCTCCATAGTTTCAGAGCTCAGAACATAGAATAACAGAGTTGGAGGTCATCTAGTCCAAACCCCTGATCAAGCAGGAGACCCTATTTCATTGCAGACAAATGGCTGTCCAGTCTATTCTTGAAAGCCTTCAGTGATGGAGCACTCACAACTTCTGAAGGCAAGCCATTCCATTGGTTGATAGTTCTCCCCATTAGGTTGCTTCTCTCTTTGATTAGTTTCCATCCATTGTTTCTTGTCTTACCTTCTGGTGCTTTGGTGCCTTGTGTCAGCTGCTCAAATATTGGAACACTACTATCATATCTCCCCTAGTCCTCCTGTTCGCTAGGTTAGACAGACCCAATTCCTGCAGCCATTTTTCATATGTTTTAGCTTCCAAGCACTTAAATCATCTTTGTTGCTCATAGGAAAGTAGCTGGTTTGCAATGTTTAAGCTGCACCTCGTGTCAGTAATGACTAGAATGTGAGCAAGAGCTGGCATTTTGTGGTGAAAATTTTTGATCAGCAGTTTATTGTAAGTAAAAGTAATGAAAATGAATTCAGGTGATTTTCCTGATTTACAGTTACTCTATTTTGATTGTTATCCTGATTAAGAATAAACCATACTAGGCGTATCATGGTAATTTTTCTTTTTTTAAAGCTGTCAGAGAATATCATTTTATCTGTACTGCAGCAAGCACCACTGAAGATTAGGCCTTTTCTCTCACACCACATTTAGGCCATATTAACATATTATGTCATGCCTAAATAGTATGACACAGTTCACACAACATACTAAAATAAGGGCTAATGACTTCCCATAAAGAGTTGACTTCAAGCTTTTTGCTTCTGACCTTGTCAAAATTGTCTTTCATAAGATTTTCCCTTTCACATCCTCTCTTCCAAGTCCTTTGATGAGCCTTGATCATCAGATTCTCAGATTTCCAGATCAAGAAGGATCTATGATTCTTCTCATATTTTTACCTATATGTCTGCTGGTGCTGGTGCTGGGATCAGATACAGTATGTGCTTTAATTCAGAGAATTGTTGGAATAGTTGTTGAATTAAAACCAGAGTATTTTTTTTAGGTTTCATGAATAAACAATTTAAAAAAGAATATAGGACTTTATTTTTATGCATGATAACAGCTATAAGACTTTTCTTTGCATAGAGGCGATAGGACTTGCAGATGCCCAGAATGGAGAAATGGATGGTGAAATTCATGGAGTTAGTGAGGATGGCAAATTGACTAATTTGATTTTTTTAAAGGTGTTTAGCTACCTAGAAACATCGTAACTTTTTGCTTCAAACTGAAAGAAATGAAACTTTAATTTTGGAATGTGACAATTAGAACTACTTATGTATATAGAAATACTGTGTTCTATTGTTAATCTTAGAGCAAAAAGTTAACATATTTTATATTTGTAGCTGTATAGAAGAAAGTTGGAAATTACTTTGTTTCTATTTTTTTTATCTTTTTTCTTCTTTGCACTTCTAATCTTGTTTCTTTCCTGACTTTTCTTTCTATTTGTTTCTATTTCTGTCTTCCTGTATTTTATTTTTTGCTCAAATTTAACAAAGATCTTTTTTCTAAGAAAAGAAAACAGCACTTCTATTTCTTTCAATTTTTGGTGACTCCAAAAGTAGTAACCAAATGTGTCAAATGTCAGTAAAGAATCCAGGAATATCTGAATAGCTACACTTCTTCTTACCCTGATAATACAGATTGTCCATTAAGGCAATAAATGCTTGTATCATCAAAGACATATCTAAATTTATACTGGAAAATATCTACTTAATATTTTTTTCTAATACTTCTAGGATATATGATGTTAACTTTCTTAGGTACCATCTTGATACATACAGAATATGACACTTGAAGCTTTTATCTTATATTAATCTTCCATCAATAATGTGGTCTAAATATTCTTCTGAAATACTAACTTGACAGCAATTTCCCTTTGAGTAGCCTGACAATTGCCCTTAATTAGCATTAGTTAATTAATTATATTAGAATTAATTATTAATTCTCATATGAAAATCAGCATTTGCTGTCACAGGTCATCCATTTTTTATCGATCACACAGATCAAAATTTCTCTGTTCAACATCTTTATACATTTCAGCCAAGCAATGCATATTTGCCATGTCTATAGTCATCATCATAAACAACCTGTATTCAGCTGTGAATTTCAATTAGAGGGACTCTTCAACAGTCAGAAATTCAGTAAGGTTGAGTTGATCAAAGCACACTGACAAATACTGCATGAAAGTTCACAGCTTTTTCTCTTAGCAACTTCCTGCCAGCTAAAGTGGAAGACCAGATGTTAAAGAATATGTCAGATCATCTAGCATAGTGGTTCTCAACCTTTTTAATGCTGCGACCCCCAACCAGTCGTACGTCGAGGACTTCCCAACCGGTCGTAAGTCGAGGACTTTCCCTGCCCGGAAGCGCTGCACATGTGTGGTGCCACCCCCTGCGCCGGCCGAGGCATAGCTGGCAAGGGGCAGCAATGGCACAGGGCGACCACCGGCTGGGCCACCAGCTGGCCCAGCCCAAGGGAGGTAAGGCACCCGCCAGGCCCCACACATGCCAGCAACCCTCCCTGCACCCACCGGCCTCCCACCTCCCACCCCTGGCACTCTTTTACTTACATTTTTAGTAGTTGCTCAGCAGGGAGGGGTGGAAACTTCTAGACAGCTCGCCTTCGCTGCAGACAACTTGCAGCACCGTTTGCAGACTGGGACTTTTGGTGGGGTCAGCAGGGCAGAGACAGCCTGGACAATTCCTATTGGCTTTTGAAAGCCAATAGAATTAGACTCTATTCAAGAGAGTCAATTCTATTGGCTTTCAAAAGCCAATAGAATAAGAGGGAGTAGCACAGCTAAGGAAAAGGGGGGAAAAATGGCGGACTGCATTGTTTGGCGACCCCTGTGAAATGGTCGTTCAACCCCAAATGGGGTCGCGACCCATAGGTTGAGAACCGCTGATCTAGCATAACAGTTCTGCCATCTATTGATAACATCTTATAACATCTAGGGCATTACTTTTCATTCAGCCCTTATATAATATACCCATTGCTATGCAACTTCATATTGTTCAATAAATCACTGGCTGAATAATTTTAATTGCTATGCCGCACATAGATATCAAGAAATAAACTTATTTTTAAGTGGGGTTTAATCCTGCATCTACCTAGTCCTATAATTTTAACTCGTTCATCAAGTCAAAGTGAAATCTATATCACAAATGTGAACAGAGAGTCTCTGTGTTTGTGTGTTTGTGTGAAAGGCACAAACTAACACATTTTCTTCAGTTATAAGACATGATTATAATCTTTATTGCAAGAATAATTTAATATTTCAATTAAATATGTAATTATTATTGTTTCTACAAGTCTTTCATTTCTCTGCATTATAATTTAATGAATCAATTTTCAGTCACAATCAACAATATTGGCATATGATTATTAAAACCATTTCTTTTGGTCGTATTTTTGGGTTGCAGAAATAATTTGGACATATTTCTATGCAAACATAAAATTAAATTTCCTACTTTACTCTTCTATGTATTACAAATAAAAGTTTATAGAAAAACAAATATTTATATTTCTGATATGATAGCAACAATCAAGCAGAACATAATCATGTTCCACATTCTGTCTAACTTATGGAAAAGCTGTCTGATAACTAAATCACTGGGCTTGCTTGACAATGTTTTCAATTTCTGAAGTTCAGATTCAGGTTTCAGTGTTTATCAGTCATAGTGTAATGTTTTATTTTTTTAAAAAAATAATGCATTGGAAAAAAACAGGCAACATTTATTGTGCTATTTAGCAAGTGTTTGACAATATTTCTTTTTGACAGTTGCATGGACATGGTAAAATTATGCAGTCTTGTCTATTGAAAACATGAAAAGTAGAAGGCAAAATGTCCTACTATCCAAAGTTTGTAACCTTTTCATTTGTAATTATTAAAGATTAGTATTTTCACCCTTATGGGTAGAATGTGTCTTCCTCAATCTCAGGTCCTTTATCAAAGACCTGGGAGCTTGAGTGTTCTTAGCTATTCCTAACACTGCCGTCTTCTGGACAGAGAGCTTTGATGTTCCTGGGATCAGTTGGAGCTACTCTCCCAGCTTAGGAGCCACAGCCCAAGTGCTCCAACCACCACTGGGAACACTTTGGCCTGAACTTTCCACATCCTCTCCAATGTGGAGAGACCCTAACATTTCTCTAACTTCTCATAGTCCTTCTTCCTGTATCTTGTTGTTACTTGGCATTCCTATATCTATCTCCAGCACTGTCTTTTGATCTTTGTCTACTATGAAGATGCCTGACTAGTATCTGCCTGTCTATCTGGATCTGGAAATCCCACAAGATCTTACCTTTCTTATTCTCCACAATGTTCTATGGCAGGGGTGTCAAACTGCCGGCCCGTAGGCCAGATGCATCATGCCAAAACTACGCCTACCCCAGCTCCAGCAATGGGGAAAAAGTCGTGATATGTCATGATACATCATGTGACATTGTGAGTTTGACACCCCTGTTCTATGGGATGTCCCACCTTGAGTTAGGATGGGCTAGCCTATATTCTTTGCAGATGTTCTGTACACAGTGTCAACTACTTGCTTGTGCCATATAGTGCATGTTGTTCCTGCCTGCATCTCCCACCCTGCTACTATGTGTTGGACAGCCTCTATGTTCTCTCTACATAGTCTGCACCTTGGATCCTGTCTAGTGTGGTAAATCCCTTCTTCTTGTGCTATTATGATCAGTGCTGTCTCTTAATCCAGATCTTTCCAGCCTCTGAGGATTTTCCAAAGTCTGTCACCTCAGCTATCTGTCAATGGTACATTCCACACAGAATCTTGACAGCCCATGGCACCTCCTCTACTTGATCTTTATCACTTGTCTGTTGCATTCTCACTCTAGGTCATCTTTGAATGCTGTTTTATTGATGCATTCTGGATGCTCTGGGTTTCATATATGATAGTGACTTTGAGACTCATCAGACACTGACTTCCTTCTTTTTGGCTAGTGTACAATCTTTGGTTGTTGGGATTGGGATGGGAACTTCTATACATTGTGAAAGGCTTTCAAGTCTTCACACTCATTCTGTGAATTCCAGAACAGAAAAGTCAAGCAAATTGTACTTGTACTTTTCGTATTACATTCATCCTTCTCATTGTCCACTCAAGTTTATAAATAAACGTTTAGTCAGGTTTGTTCCTGGCCTGAGGAAGAGAAAGTACTTTTTCTCTCCACTTCCTATCATTTCATATGATATATCTGTGGCATAAGAGCAGGGGATATTGCTCATTTGTAGCATTATACAAAGCTTTTCTGTTCTGGGATTCACAGAATGATTGTGTAGGACACTCTCATAGATATAGGCACATTTCCACATCCTTATGTGAATCAGAAAAGTCTAAAATTGAGTTCTATATTAATTAACACTCTAGAGTTTCTATTAACATTGCTGTCACAGTTTTCATATTTGCTGAACTTTGGTGTGCTGTTCCATTAGCTGTTTTCCATTATGTTTTGACAACTTTGTGAGTTTGCCAAGTTTCAGTAATAACAGTAAATGGTTCAGATTAATCTATGGTGAGTTTCAGGGTTTAGACAGAGGTTTAAAGGATATCTCTAAAGTTCAGTTCAATATTTTATTCCTACTACCAAACTCTACATAGTATTTTAAAAGTTGCTAATGATAGACCTCTCACATTTGATCCTTTGCCCGGAGTATCCAACAGCATTGAGACTCCATACCCTTTCAGAACCCAGCATCTTCACTGTCATTTCTAAGGCTGGTTTTTGTAGCAGTTGTTGTTAGTTTGATCTTCTTTACATGTAATCTTAATCCCATTTTTTTCAGGGTGCTTCTTGACTTTCATTACCAGACCTTCTAAATCATTTGCATTTTCAAAGATCAGAGTAGTATCAATAGCAAAG
Source organism: Bothrops alternatus (assembly GCA_034064705.1). NCBI lineage: Eukaryota > Metazoa > Chordata > Lepidosauria > Squamata > Viperidae > Bothrops > Bothrops alternatus. The sequence goes on from JARGCV010000085.1 coordinate 2,583,705, forward strand.
CATAAGTTATTGAGTTTTTTTCCTTCAAGTTTTAAAATCATGCTCATATTTTTTTTCAAATTCAGTCTGTCTTAATTGAACTTGACCATAAAATTAACAATAGCAATAGTACTTAGACTTATATACCGACTTCACAGTGCTTTACAGCCTCTCTATGCAATTTACAGAGCCAGCATATTGCCCCCAACAATCTGGGTCCTCATTTTATTGACCTTGGAAGGATGGAAAGCTAAGTTAGCCTTGAGCTGGTAGCAAACACTAAGATTTTCTGATTGAAATTGTCCAACTCTAGTCTGTTTTAATTTGCTGATGTCTAGGTTGCAAAACTTTCATCTTTCATCTTTCACTGTGTTGAACCTTTTCATGTTCATGTAGGAACATGCTCCATGTTCCTACAGTTATTAGAGCTTCAGATTTTCTTTGCCTGCAGGACAACAACTACTAGATATGCCAAAAGCTTTTACCTACTCATGTCATAAACATCACTAGTATTCTGAAAAGTTCTCAACTTTTTTCAATAGTGTGTTCAGTGACATCGAACTAGAGAGCTTTATCATCTGCACTCTTTCATCAATCATTTTATACTCTCTACCCATGTAGCTTTCTTGATAAAAATATGGGAGTAGTTTGCCATTGCTTTCTCCAGTGCAGCATGAATTGATACCTATGCTTGATAACTTTATCACTAAAATGATTGCACATTTTTGGCCTCCTCCTATATCACTGCTGCTCAATATAGGTGTCTGCTTGCTCTAGTTGGGCAGCTGAAATGACCTTCACACCTTGAATGACTTGCTACAAGTATTGTCATATATCCCCAGCATTCTTCTCTAGTCCCTCTTAGGAACACTCTTCACATCAATCACAGTGATTAAAATAGGCTTGGCATAGTTATAATAGAAATAGATGTTCCAAGATTCATTCATAGTGCTTACCTATATAAACTACACAGTATTTTGTGTTATCACCTCCATATATTGCAGTCTTACATTCATGAAATTAATCTTGCCATTTTGCCATAAAATGGTTATTCAGCTCCATTGTATAGTGTATCATTATTCAATGAAGTGACACTCAAGGAATCATCAATTTAGCAAAGTGGTAGATGGTGTGTTTTAGCTTTCAGTACTTACACTAAAAATCAAACTGTACATCTCATGCAATATGAAATGCATAGTTCTGTACTTTCTTCCTGCTTTCCTTCCAGTAATGTTTTCATATCACAATTTCATCTATTTTGCAAAAATAAAAATAAAATTAAAAACAAAGAACCCATTATAGCTGATGGCGTGAGGATTGTCAGATCTGTATGTGTTTCTGTGTGTTGTTGGGTGTTGCTTCTTGACAGGAAAAGCATGGAGCCTGCTTAATTGGTTGTGGTGGGGGAAAAAATCAAACTTTGTATACTCATTTGTTTAGTCATGTACAAGGACCCCAAACCTATTGATATTGATTACTTGTAAAGCAATGTCCTCACATGGAACAGGATGAAACCATTTTATCATGAAAGGAGACCTTAATTGAAGTGGTCCAGATTGCTTTTTGAAATACCCACTGGTGGTTTTCAGCACTAAATTTGCTGCAATGGCTAGTGGAGAACTATACGAAATCTCATACTTTCAAGCTTCTTTAAAAATAGCATTAACTGCCTGTGCATCTTGCTAAATGTTTTCTGACACCAAAACACAAAAGATTACTATCATTTTCAATAAAACATGTAGACCAAGATCTGAGATGTTTAAGTTTTGAACCAGATATTGATCTTGAGTGAGATTTTGTTCCTCTTCTGGGTCTTCCAATTTTCTGAGATTAATAAGTGATCTTTGTAAGGCAATAGAACAAGACATATGATTTTCCTGGATTGAGTTGAGAACTTCTGCTTACAATAAAGCAACATTTTCATTCTAGCTGTTATGTGGAAGAATTAATTCTATATATAATTGCCTAATTCTGTATTGGGGGGTAAATAGGGTTTTTCATAATTTTATTACTTTCAACCAAATTAATTCTGTGTAGTTAAAGCTCCAACACTGGAGGTTTTTAAGAAGAGACTGGACAGCCATTTGTCTGAAATGGTATAGGGTTTCCTGCCTGAGCAGGGGGTTGGACTAGAGTCCCTTTCAACATTATTATTATTATTATTATTATTATTATTATTATTATTATTATTATTATTATTATTATTATTATTATTATTACTATTACTTGATATAGGATATTTAAAAAGTAAGTATCTAAGAGTTCTTCTTTAGTTTAAGCACTTGATGTATGTTCCTTGTACCAATACTGGCTGAAAAGTTCCATAAATAGTTACAGGTTCTGGAGGAATTAGCTGGTCTCAGTTACCAATTTTTATAAGAAACTTGTAAAATTGACATTGATTAGTCATGAACTTGATTGATCTACTTTTGTAAACCAATGAAAGATTATCTTAAAATGTGAAGATTATAAAAGATTATCGGCTTTAAAATGTGAAATTAATATATTTTAATATTAAAAGGAATTTAATATATCAGCATATTCTATTTAATTTTTTTTCCAGAAATTTTTTAGTAAGGACTGGATGAAGATTACAATATTACGGGCAGTGGTGGGATTCAGCCAGTTCGCACCAGTTCGGCAGAACAGGTAGCTAATTTTTTGTTGCCCAGGCCCAGAATGGACTCCCAGAAGCAGCATCCACACAGAGAACCGGTTGTTCACATATCTGAATCCCACCACAGATTACGTGGCATGTAATATTATTGTATATGGCACTAGCTTTTCCACATTGCCACATTTGGGGCTAAACGTATAGGTTTATTAACATGCATAGATTGGTTACTCAAAATGATAAAAAACAGTATGTGAAATAAATAGAAATGAAAATGCTTAGCAAATGGTTTAATATCAAACAAAGAGTAAAAGAAGTATATGTAATATCTCCATGGTTGTTTAATATACTGTATTTATAGGTAAATGTTATGTTAGAAATGTTCAGACTGGGGATGTGAATATTGTATGCAATTTTGCATTCAGATAATACTGCCTTGTTTGCTGGAAACATGAATGTGTTGCAATTAATGTTTAATTATATCATGCAAAAAGGAGTGCGAATATGAAAATTAATATATCAAAGACCAAAGTAGTTGTGAACCCTCGTTGGTATAAATGAATAAAAATTACAACAAATACATGAATTTGTGTACCTTGGAAGAATGTTTACCAAAGATTAGAAGATGGATGGAGAAACTAAGAATCTAAATGCTAGGTAGAAAAATTTTGAGCAGTATATTGTTTGCCATAAACAAAGCATGATTATATTGTTTGGCTCAAAACAAGCTCTGCAATCTGTAGTTTACTCTTAATGCATTATTCATTCATGATTTTAAATTATACATTGGGACATTCAACTTACATGTCTACTATGATCAAAATATATTGACTATGTTTATAGTTTCCATTCATAGACAAAATAAAAATCCACAAGGCTGTAATTTGTTCCATTTTAGCTCTGGAGGAATGGAAAACTAAATTTCGAACAAACATTTTTATTATTGTATGTGTAATCACATTTTTAGAAATGAAAGAATTAGAACCCAGCTCTAGAAATGAACTAAAGCTTATTTAGTATATGAGGAGTTATGCTACAAATAGATTTTAGAAATTTTGTTGATACTATTTCTTTTCCATTACTAGGGAGAAGAAATTGATGGTGATGCAGACTTTACATTTTAATGATATATTTTGTAATAATGCATATTATTTTGCTTTTTAATGTATGTCTATTTTTCTAAATATTTATTTTTTTCTCTTAATTAAAGGATCGGCTTTAATTAAGACAGATAATCTTCCTTACAGTCTTATACCAAATCACTATCATTACAATTCTATTCATATGAAAATTCAATGAACATGAAATTATTTAATACTATTTTATGTTTTATTCCATGATGCATATCTCCCCTTAGGCATGAAAGCCAGCTGAGTGACACTGAATCAGTCATTCTCTCCAAGCCCAAGACCCCTCACAGGTGGATAATTGTGGGGAAAGTAACAATAGGAAGGGGGTAGTGGACTGCCTTGAGTTAATTATAAAAATATTTAAGGTGTGACCACAACACAATACTATGCTACATAACACCACAACATAGCACAACACAACACAGCACCACCACACCACATCACACCATGCCAATACCGCACCAAGCCATACAACATTACCACACAAGAAAGCAACATAACACATTATGATTATAATAATGTTACTATTAGTGTTAATTTTTAAGCCACCATAAACATCATTAGCTTTTATTTTATTTTTAAATGCCTATGTATTGTTTGTTTGTTTATAAAATGATGAATAAGTCTTCCCTTTGTCAGTTTAATTTGAATTAATAAATAATATACTTCATCATCCTAATTAGAATTATTATGGTAGTAAACAAGTATAAAAAATCTACCGGTATGTATGTCCACAGGACAATTTGATCTTCTTATCAGCAAATAGCATTATGCTGTTTTGGACTCTTGGAAGACTTACATTTATCTTTGTAGAGTGAGCTATCTTCTTATAAAAAGAGCCCTTAGTTTAATACAATGTGCAAACTGTTTAGAACAGTTTACTGTGGAGATTGTTACTGTATGAGTTGCATCACGCAAAATGATACATAATTCTGGAGTGGGAAAAATATCCTATAATAAGCTGTCAAAGAAAATGAGCGGCCATTAAAAGTTAGTGAATAGGAAAAGAAGCTATTTTTGGTTCTACACATGCTTAGCTGTGTTCCATTTTAATTATTGCCCTGATCAGAGTGACAGGTGAAAGCAAGAAAATAAACCCTTATTTTAGAAATTGTTGAGGCAGAATTTAAATACCGCAGATATACAGTATGTTCTGGTATGAGATGTAAGCAATATGTAAAAGAAAGAAGCCCAGCACAACTCCAGCTATATAACCGCCAGCACATATTAAAAGATATAAACGAGTCAGGGAGAAAGGAATGTGGTATGTAATTTTGAATATATATTAGCAAGAAGAAGGCTATTGAGTGGCAAATTAACATATTGTTTATGATAATTAACTATATCTATTATTGTTAGTTAAATACATGCACCCAGACATTATGCGGTTTGCTAAACATTGAAAATGTTATTTGGAAAAACCCCAACCCTAACCCTAACCCAAATTCCAATCCTAACCCTGACCCCTCTTTATCCCTAACCCTATAAAAACTAATAAAATCTATAAAAAAGATATAATCAGATTAAAAGTACAGGTAGGTCCTAGACTTAGGATCATAACTGAACCCATCATTTTTGTTGTTAAGTAGGATTTGCACCATTTTACGGCATTTCTTGCCGCAGTTGTTAAGTGAATCACAGCAATTGTTAATAATAATAATAATAATATTAATAATAATAGTAAAGTTGGAAGGGACCTTGGAGGTCATCTAGTCCAACCCCCTGCTCAGGCAGGAAATCCTATACCATTTTGGACAATGGCTGTCCAGTCTCTTCTTAAAAACTTCCAGTGTTGGAGGCAGGCAAGGAGTATATGAAATCCCATGCACCACTTGCCCCACCACATACATCGGACAAACCAACAGAAGAATAAGTGCACGCATTGAAGAACATAAGAACTCAGTCAAAAAAGAGGAACCAACTTCTTCCCTGGTCCAACACCTTAAAGCCACAGGACACGAAATTGACTTTAAAAAGACCAGAACTATCGCCAAAACTGAACACTTTAATAACAGAATAATCAGAGAAGCCATCAATATAGAAAAATGCCCACACAGCATGAATAAATGAGATGATACCTCCCACCTACCATCCATTTGGAAACCCGTCCTTATTGACAAACGAGTCCCTAACACAAAGAATGACACCAGACCCACACTCACGAAAACCACACAAAATGTCACCACCACACATCCACGCAAAAAGCAAACCCAAACCTACACCGATGATGAGGCACGACCACAAACCAGAAGCCAGACCACAGCTGCATCATTAACCACTTTAAATCACTCCAATCCATACATGAAGCAAACTGACACCCACCATGAAGATGAGGCACGACCACAAATGCAAAGCCAAACAACAGCAATGCATATCACCATCTCAAATCCCCCTGCAACTCAGACTAACCTGAGCACAACAAAGCAGTTAAAAGGAAGAAACAGCTACAATCACACATTGCTCCTAGAAGCACGAAGCTGAAAACACCAGCCTGAAGATGATGAATGGGACTTCGTCGAAACGTCACCAAGACACTTCCAATTTTTCGAGGGAGAAAACTCGAATAACCAAAGACCTACATACAAACACCTGTGAAAACCTCAGAATATATATATATATATATATATATATATATATATATATATATATATATATATATATATATATATATATATATATATATGTATATGTATATGTATATGTATATGTATATGTATATGTATATGTATATGTATATGTATATGTATATGTATATGTATATGTATATGTATATGTATATGTATATGTATATGTATATGTATATGTATATGTATATGTATATGTATATGTATATGTATATGTATATGTGTATATGTATATGTATATATATATATGTATATGTATATATATATGTATATGTATGTATATATATATATATATGTATATATTGTTTAAAATTGTTAACAAAGAAATAAGGGATTTCTGAGATAGCTATTTCGAGTTATTTACCTCTCTTCAGTCAGAATTCACCCTTTCTGGGATTCGAAAAAATAACCACTTGACACATATGTGTATATATATATATATATATATATATATATATATATATATATATATATATATATATATATATATATATATATATATATATATATATATATATATATATATATATATATATATATATATATATATATATATATATATATATATATATATATATATATATATATATATATATATATATATATATATATATATATATATATATATATATATATATATATATATATATATATATATATATATATATATATATATATATATATGTATATATATATATATGTATATATATATATATATATATATATATATATATATATATATATATATATATATATATATAAAATTGTTGACAAAGAAATAAGGGATTTCTGAGATATAGTGTTTCTTTTTTTTTTTTAGATAGCACTCTGTAAACCCAAATATGGGAGGAAGAAATCATTCTTTCCTTTTGCCTGTTTCAGGTCAACCCAGAGCCATCTGCAAGCACAAATATATATATGTTTTTAAAATTGTTGACAAAGAAATAAGGGATTTCTGAGATAGCTATTTCGAGTTATTTAACTCTCTTCAGTCAGAACTCACCCTTCCGGAATTCGAACCTGGGCAGTCTGCACACTAGGCAGATGCTTAAACCTCTAAGCCACAGGCTCTCTCCCGCTTTGTCAGTAATCAGGGAGGGAAGATGTGTATATAGTGTTTCTTTTTTTTAGATAGCACCCTGTAAACCCAAATATGGGAGGAAGAAATCATTCTTTCCTTTTGCCTGTTTCAGCTCAACCCAGAGCCATCTGCAAGCACAAATATATATATATTTTTTAAAATTGTTGACAAAGAAATAAGAGATTTCTGAGATAGCTATTTCGAGTTATTTAACTCTCTTCAGTCAGAACTATATTTGATTATCTGCTTTCAGCATTCAGCAGACAGGCCAATTAAAATGAGCCTGCTTGATCTGAACCCAGATGAATCAAATGAAGTTTTCAATTGTGTCTCTAAGGAGACTGGACATCAGACAAATATATTATATAGTGAACTTGTCATTAGTATATAACCTATTTTTCCCAATAGGACATAGCTGACAACTATTGTCTATATTTTATTGTTTGCCACATTAATATCTTCTGTATTTGCCAGATATCATGCTGATGGAATTAGCATGATGAGATGAAAACTGACTTTGCTCTACATTTATACAGAATGTGGTAGCTAACTTTGCTTTGAACTTGGCATGTAATGAATGTATCATTGCAAAATCAAAGAAATAAAACCCATTATAGAGTAGAAATGAATCACTGAAATGGCAAATAATTTGCTAAGCTGCAGTATTTTCTCTGCTATTGTTTTGCTTTAAGCTGTGCTAAAAAGCAATTACTTTATTCTTTATCTTGGTTTTTATTACTTGTGACTCCTATGCTAGTTTTTGCTCTTTATTTCTTCTGCATTTGAAAAGTCCTTTGAAATGGAAAGTTAAACTGAACTGGTGATGTTGCCCTCTCGCCTTCAGCTTCATTTTTCTCCTGATTCCGTGAAGATTTTGAAACAAAGCCTTTCAGCTTTCTAATGACCTCTCCTAGCCCCTGCCTTTCTGAATTAGGAAACCAGATGATACAATGTCCAAAATACTAAAACAAATAACCTGAACTATATTATCAATAAACAGTCCACCTGTTACTCAAAATTAAAGGTGTGACTGTTTTGAGAATGAATTTTTTAAATAGCTTCTGTCAATCTAAAATAGAATATAATAGACCAGTATCCTAAATTGGCAAAAGGCAGTTGCCTATAAAAATAGCAATAGCAGTAGTAATAGACTTATACACTGCTTCGTAGTGCTTCACAGTCCTCTCTAAGCAGTTTACAGAGTCATCATATTGTCCCAGAGAGATAAAAAAATCAATCTGGGTCATAATTTTACCGACCCTGTAAGGATAAAAGGTTGAGTCAATTCCAGCAAGCAGTGAATTAACCTGCAATAGTACATTCTAACCACTGTGCCACCACAGCTCATCAAAATAAGTGACTTGACATCAGTACCGTCCAAAATAATTTATCACAGCTTGGTAACTATAAAAAATAAGAATGACATGTTCACTTACATGTTTTTTTAGTTTGAAATGTTATGATCCATAACTTCTGTATGCACTTTAATCAAAATAAGTCATTTTATATCTGCCTTAAATCCAAAAATATCCTTTTTACATTATTTAGCTGATATATTTCTGTGAATACTGAATAGAAACAAAGAGTTGTCTCTGTGTGTATATTTCTTCTTCCAGCTATTATATTTGCTAAGGCTTGTAACTAATCTCTCATGTAATTGTTCAAGCTACTGATAAGCATACTTGCATTGCTATATAACTAATTTCTGCAATTCTTAGCTTTGCTTGTATCTTTGTTCTGTGTGCAAGTATGTATTAACTAAGTATGTAATAAATAATAAATAAATTGTAATAAATTCAGATTCCATTTATAAATACAAATTATTATTCAAATGTTTTGTTATGAAATCTATCAGACAAATCTGATTCAAATTATGGATTTGGATTTGGGATTCAATTTAATTCACATTTCCACTTTGATACAGTAATTAATTCATTAAAATGTACCAGGAATATAAATAATATGAAGAATTTACTTCAAGAAACTCAGTTTAGTTTAATAATTTGAACTGACTAGATCAGGGGTGTCAAACTGCTGGCCGTGGGCCAGTTGCATCATTCAGAGGTCGCACCCACCCCAGCTCCGGCAATGTGAAAAAAGTCGTGATACGTCGCGACACGTCACGTGATGCAGCGAGTTTGACACCCGTGGACTAGATTAAATTAGATATGTGCTATTTTATTTGATGATGTAGCTTGATCTGACAATTCAACACAAAAATGATTCAGTTTATAGATTTGCCAACTCTTCTATTTCTATGGCAACATGAACACTCACCAGTAGCTAACTTTATTCTTTGGTTACTTTTGGGTTATCTTTTCTGACAATGAATTGAGTATACCTGTGGAATACTTAAGTGTCTTTCTAAATATATTTTTTGCTGGGTCAGCCACATGTTAGCACAAACCATATAATGTGAAAGCTTTGGCATCTGCAGCTATGACTTGGATTACTGAGTGAACAATATGTCATAGGCAGAACATCCAAACAATAATCTGACTTTTTTCATATTTCACATAGAGATGGCATCTGCTGTGGGTATTGTTATTCCCCCCCACTTTTTTTCCTCCAATTTTCCCCAGCCACAAAGTTGTCAGTTCTTAATGAATAATGTGTGATTCCTTAAATTCATTTACTTCTCCATCTCTAGTGATAATTAGCTTGTTTTGTACTTTTTTAGAAAGATTTTTTTAAAATCAAAGTGTGAAGAATATATTTAATTTACTGCTGAAAATGTCATTTATAGAAATACAGATGAACTTTTCTTTTCTTTCTTTTCTTTTTGATTCAAAATGTTTTGCTGCTTATCCAAGTAGCTTTTTCAGTCCCTGCAAGTTGGTTGGGTGACTTCATATATGTCCTCCAGGAACGCTTCCTTTCTCCTCTACTCTGGAAAGGCAAAGAGTCCTTGGGATGTAAATGTTCTAACTCCTAAATTCTTTACTTCTTGTGGGTCATTAAGTGTGGCCTCCCTGGTGACCCTGTGACATGGTCTTAATCTTCCTGGGGACTCATGAAAGAGCAGCAAAAAAAAATGGGGGGAACAGGTTGCGTCTGAGGCCTTCACCTCAACTAAGGGAAGAATTTTCTACTCTGGCATAAATGGATTCCTTCATTTCTCAAACCATCTATCTTCCTTGTCCAAAATGTGAATATTATGGTCCTCAAAAAAGTATCTATTTTCTTTTAAATGAAGATATACTGCTGATTCTGGTCCTGTCATGTTTCTTCTCCTGTGCTGGGCCATCCTCTTGTGTAGAAACCAAGCAGCCTTTACACAACAGCCTTTTGTAATGTAACATTAAAATTAATTTCTAGAATTAATAAAAACGATGCAAAAATATCGAATATTAATGTTTTTTAAAGAAAAATATGAAATAAAACCCATATAAAATCAGCAACAGAAAGGTATCAAAGAAATAAAACCATTCATGCTGGCAGAATATCAAATACAGGAAGTCGGGGAATCTTCCTTATACCTTAGGGATCAAAATAATTTTACAAGTCATATTTATTTAAACAAAATTGGGTAATAATTATTTAGATACAGTGAGAGAGCATTATTTTGCACCTTGATCACTTAATGGACAAACCTTCAGACAATTATAGAAAACCTGGAGCATTTTGCTTAATTGTATTAGTAATGTGTCATTATGTTAATAGGACTTATTAAGAAGATGGCAAGCAAATGGTGGCATTGTTTGAGTTCTCTAATTAGCCAAAAAATTATAATCCGTAAAACAAACATTTCAGAATATCATGCATGACAACATAGCCTTATATTTGCGTATGTGCTATGGAGTTCAGTGAGTTCAGAATTGAACTTTAAATGAGATATTACTCTAATGAAAAATGATATAGTCATTAGTTCATAAACATTGGTTTTGTCATTAACTTGACAACTTAATTGTTTACAATATTGGTATTAATTTATAGTATTATAAAACAAACCATTTTTTTTCTGACAAATCTAGGGGAAGTACAATCTAATAAGAGACATTCTTGATTATTTTTAAAAATTTGAAAGCAAGATTAAAATAGTTATGAGGTTTGTATAAGTATGTATGAAAAAAGAAATCAAATACATTTAACACAATATAGTCTAAATCAAAAATAATAAAGCAATACTTCCTACTTGCAAATATGTTCATTGTATGCTTTATATTTACCATCATTTTCTATTTTTGGGGGATATAAAACATACGAGTTATATTGTTGTTAATCCTTGCAATATTGTAGGCATCAATTTCTCAACACTATTAACCTCGCAGTTGACCTTATTGTTCATTACTGTGAAGTGTAATCTTATGTTTTCCACTTGAAGGATTTCTTTCTGATGGTTCAGATAAAAGTGTTACCTTGACAAAGCTAATGAAGCTGGCAGTGAATATATATGGCTCTCATATATATATATATATATAAATATGAAGAGTGAAAGCAATCCTAATAGACATACTGGGATTTTCCAGTTAGATAATTTGCTCCAATGGAACCCTAAATATTTAAGTCAGCATGAAAATTTTGTATGAGAGCAATTGCATTAGTCAAAACACCTATGCTAACAGCAGCCTGATAGCTGTAAAACTGGACATCAAACACATTTCAACAGTGAAAAGAAACATTTATGGAGAGTGGCAAATCATTTCCTTTCAAAAGAGATAGAGTGAACAACTGACTTGGTTACTTCAAAGCTTTCACAGTTTCTGGCATGCTACTTCTAGATCATATGGTACAATGCCTGTTGAAGCCAAGCAACATGACATCAATAATATTGAACAAACAAATATAGAACCATGGCTATGTGAACCCACAACTCAAGAAACAAATTTAAGTTGTATGGCCTCACAAACATCAACTTCAATTCTCCTCATGGACAATATTTTGAAATGCCCCTAATTAAAACTACCTTAATACCAAAGTGAGTATCTCATATTTTATCACCTTTATTGTGGCTTTCTATTTATTTTATTATTTATTTTATTTATTACATTTTTATACCGCCCCTCTCCCGTAGGACTCGGGGCAGTTCACAACAGAATAAAAACATAAGAACAATAAATATTTAAAAATAAATTAAATTAATATTAATATTAATACAAGGCTGTTGCTAAAAACCTGTTAAAAACCCAATTCTAAAATCCAAACAGCCTTGTTTAAAAATTTTAAAACCCGAGGAGATCTAGGCCAGGCCGGCTTGATTGAAGAGATGAGTCTTCAGTTCTCTTCTGAAGGTGCGGAGATCATGACATGTCCGGAGTTCTGGGGGGAGCTCGTTCCACATCGTCGGTGCCCCCACAGAAAAGGCTCTCCCCCTGGGCGCCACCAGCCGACACTGCTTAGCCGATGGCACCCTGAGGAGGCCCTCTCTGTGGGAGCGAACTGGTCGATGGGAGGTATTTACTGGCAGAAGGCGGTCTTGTAAATAACTGGGTCCTATGCCATGGAGCGCTTTAAAAGTGGTAACCAATACCTTGAAGTGCACCCGGAAAGCCACCGGCAACCAGTGCAGCTCGCGCAGGATAGGGGCCATTCGTACCCGCCAGGGTGCCCCCACTACCACCCGCACGGCCGCATTCTGCGCCAGTTGAAGCCTCCGCGTGCACTTCAAGGGAAGCCCCATGTAGAGAGCATTACAATAGTCCAGTCTGGAAGTGACGAAGGCATGGGTGACCAATGCGTAGCGCGTCCTTATCTAGGAAGGGGCGCAACTGGCATACCAGACGAATCTGGTAAAACATCCTCCCAGCCACGGCCGTCAGATGGTCCTCAAGGGACAGCCGTGAATCTAGGAGGACTCCCAAGTTGCGAGCCCTTCCTGTGGAAGCCACTGACTCGCCACCAATAGACAGCGATGAAGTCAGCTGGTTGTACCGGGACGACGGTAACCACAGCCACTCGGTCTTGGAGGGGTTGAGCTTGAGACCGTTCTTCCCCATCCAGATACACACGGCCTCCAGGCACTGGGTCAGCACGTCAAGAGCTTCATTTGGGTGGTTCGGGGTGGAAATGTACAGCTGAGTATCATCAGCATACTGATGGAATTCCACCCCAAAACCTCGGATGATCTCACCCAGCGGCTTCACATAAATGTTGAACAACAAGGGTGAGAGGACGGACCCCTGAGGTACCCCACAATCAAGGGGCCTCAGGGTCAACCTCTCACCCCCTGTCAACACAAACTGTGTCCGGCCAGAGAGGAAGGAAGAGAACCACCGAAGCACGGTGCCCCCTATACCCAGCCCCGCCAGCCGACACAGCATGATACCATGGTCGATGGTATCAAAAGCCGCTGAGAGGTCCAATAGCACCAGGATAGAGGAGCAACCCCTGTCCCGGGCCCGCCAGAGATCATCCACCAATGCGACCAAAGCTGTTTCCATGCTGTAACCCGGCCTGAAGCCCGACTGGAACAGGTCCAGGTACGACGATTCCTTCAGGTGCTGAGGGAACTGTCGAGCAACCACACTCTCAACAACCTTCGCAACAAAGCGAAGGTTGGAGACAGGATGGTAATTAGATAGAACAGCCGGGTCCAAGGCAGGCTTCTTGAGGAGGGGTTGCACCACCACCTCTTTCAGGGCGGCAGGGAAGACACCCTCACTCAACGAGACGTTGATAATTGCCTGGAGCCAGCCTCGCGTCACCTCACTGGAGGCCAGTACCAACCAGGAGGGACACGGGTCCAATAAACATGTGGTTGCTCTAAGACCTCCCAGCAACCTGTCCACGTCATCAGGTGTCACGTAGTCAAACTCAGCCCAGATAGTAGTCTCAAGACCGGCCTCAGCCACTTCTGCTGGACTGCCTTCATTGAAGTTAAAGCCTTCCCGAATCTGAGCGATTTTGTCATACAGGTATTGCACAAAATCCTCAGCTCTTCCCTCCAAGGGGTCCCCCCTCACCTCCCAATGAAGGAGGGAGCGGGTTACCCTAAACAGGGAGGCTGGGCGGTTATCTGATGACACAATAAGGGCAGTGACATAAGAACACTTCTCTGCCCTTATTGCCACTAAGTAAGTCCTAATATGGTCTCTTACTCGTGTTCGGTCAGACTCAGAGCGACTCGCCCTCCAACTGCTCTCTAGGCGTCTAAGACAGTTTGTGATTACTTAGGAGCCAGTTTATTATTAATTAGAATAAAATTATACTTAAGGAGTACCTTGCTCAATAGTGGTAACTGTGAGAGGGATCTTGGAGTCCTCATGGACAATCACTTAAATATGAGCCAGCAGTGTGCTGCAGCTGCCAAAAAAGCCAACTCAGTGCTAGGCTGCATTAACAGAGGAAAAAATCAAGATCACATGAAGTATTAATACCACTTTACAATGCCTTGGTAAGGCCACACTTGGAATACTGCATCCAGTTTTGGTCACCGCGATGTAAAAAAGATACTGAGACTCTAGAAAGAGTACAGAGAAGAGCAACAAAGAGGATTAGGGGACTGGAGGCTAAAACATATAAGGAACGGTTGCTGGAATTGGGCATGTCTAGTTTAATGAAGAGAAGGACGAGGGGGAACATGATAGCAGTATTCCAATATCTCAGGGGCTGCCACAAAGAAGAGGGAGTCAAGCTATTCTCCAAAGCACCTGAGGGCAGGACAAGAAGCAACAGATGGAAACTAATCAAGGAGAGAAGCAACCTAGAACTAAGGAGAAACTTCTTGACAGTTAGAACAATTAAACAATGGAACAATCTGCCTCCAGAAGTGGTGAATGCTCCAACACTGGAAGTCTTTAAGAAAAGACTGGACAGTCATTTGTCCAAAATGGTATAGTGTTTCCTGCCTGAGCAGGGCGTTGGACTCGATGACCTCCAAGGTCCCTTCCAACTTTATTATTATTATTATTATTATTATTATTATTATTATTATTATTATTATTATTATCACCTTCTTTTTCTCTATAGCAGCAGCCCTTTCAGATTGAATGATAGCGCTTGAGGCAAACCATTCTGTAAAACTGTGGATAGTCTTCAGCCTGAGTCTCCCCAATCCAAACCCTTAACTGCCAAATTGCACAATGATGCTTAGTTATATGTCAAAATTCGAATCATAACAAAATGAAATGGGTGAGGCTAGAACAGTTATAATTAAAATTATTAAATATATTAATAGTTTCCTTTCCTAGAACATCTGATCAAGAAAATCAAAGAAGAAAGTAAGAATTTTGGTCTGTTTCTGAACATGAAAAAGACCAAGCTCATGACCACTGCAAAGAATAGAAACATCAAGGGGTGAATGCAGCACAGAAATAAAATATCAGATTGCATTAGCTCATGTAGCAGTGATGAACATGAGCCAAATATGGAAATGCAAGGACATCAGCCTAGCAATAAAAATAGTCCACTTTATTGTGTTCCTCAGAGCTACCTATGGTTTCAAAAGTTTGAAAGTAACAAATTTGGCGGAAATGGCGAAAATATCAGCATACTCGAAGGATTGCTCCAATGAACAATATTTGACAGACTGGAAACAGTGGATAGACTATATACAAGAAAAACACCAATCAAATAAAATGTATAAAATGTATCGAGTTGAGGCTCGACGTGAGGAGGGAAGAATGCTTACCAAATCAAACATTTACAAAAACTAACACCTAATATTGTATGTTTATGTTCTATGACGAATGCCTCTTAACATGAGCTTATGCCTAATGTTGTTTGCCTTAATACTGATAAAGCGGATTGAATCTCTAACTCAGGTTATGAAACTTCTACCTCAGGATCTTAGGTTAGGGACTATAAAAGATTGCACTATCACTGAGACGAAGTTAATTCAGAAGCGCGAATGAACAATATGTGATATACTAGATATAGTAGATAGACCATATATAAGATTTATCTCAGGTCATTAAACTTTTACCTCAGGATTTTTTGGTTAGGGATCATAAAGGATTGTACTAATACTGAGATGAATAATATGTGATAGACTAGAAACTGTGGATAGACTATAGAAAAGAGAAACACCAATCAAACAAAGTGTAACAGGCGTATAGTTGAGGCTTGATGTGAGGAGTGAAAAATGTTTACCAAACCAGATGTTTACAAAGAGTAATACTTAGTGTTGTATATCAGGTGCTATGATGATTGATGCATACTAAGATTTTGTATTCAATGCTGATTGTTTTAATAAAAGAAAAAATTTTATATATATAAAAAAAGCAGGACAGGAAGAAAATTGACTAGTTTGAGCTGTGGTGCTGGAGGAGGCGCCTGCATATATCTTGGGCAGCAAAGGTGACGAACAAGCAAGCACTGGGACACATCACACCAGAGAGCTCATTAAAAGACAAAAATCACAAAACTGCATCTCATGTACTTCGTACATGTTATGTGGGTGAATTCTCTGGACAAAGTAATTATGTTTGGAGCAGTTAGTAGTAAAAGGAAACCAGGCCACCAAAGAACAAGGTGGCTGGACACCATCAAAGCTTACACCAGCTAGAGCATAGAAAAACTCAAAGAAGTAATGCAAGATCAGAAGATGTGGAAAGAACTGGCACATAAAATTACCAAGATTCGGACATGGCTGAGTGGATAACATCATCATCATCAACAACAGCAACAACAACAACATCATCATCAGTTTCCTACATATTCAATTATTTATTTTATGTCATTTGAAGATCAGCATTGAATAGCAAATTTTGGAGGACCCAGAACTTGTGAAACAAATTGCAATTTCATGCAAAGAAATATCCAATGAAAACATCTATGTTTTCTCAGTCATCCAGGTTATAGTGGTGCCAAAGATGCTTTTTCACGAAGCAACTGGACTTTCCTGTTCTTTCTTTGAAGATGTTTCGCTTCACATCCAAGAAGCTTCTACAACTGACAGCTGATATCAATTGAAAACTGAATCTGATAAAAAGGAATGACAAGCTTTTACCTGAATTCGGGAATGGACAATGAAGAGCCCAATGGCCAAAGATAGGCAACATGGTTTTATGATATGGTAAAAGAAGACAGAAGAAATGTTTTTTGCTTATTGATGTAAGTTATTTTGGGAAATAATGTCTGAAAAGACAGCAGTTATCACACACACACACACACACACACACAAAATCATTGAGCAAAGAATGTTTTTCAGAGCTGGCTTGATACTAAAGTAGCAAGAAATACTGTTTTCCACACTGATTCTTGACCTTCAATCCTTCATTTGTAGTAATTCAATCGTAATAGTTATCAAAACAAGCCTGAATTAAAGTCAGGAAAAGGAGGCCAACAAGAAGAGTACATTTTAAATTAAAAATTAATGTTCTGCTTTCCATGTCTCCTTGCACTTGCAGGAGAAAGTCTGTAACCAGGCCTTTACATTACACAAGCAATCTGCTTTGCAGTTTTGTACCGGTCAATACTGAGAATGCAGATCTATTTGACATTCTTAGGTCCTTTATTTAATAAGGCTTTACTTTATGAAAGCATTGAGTGATTGAATGTTTATGAATATTTTATAAATTAAATGAATTAATTTAGTTAATTACCTTTAATTAACCTTTAATTTCATTAAATATTTATAACTGGGATGATTCATGTGAATATGAAAGACAAAGTAGAGTTATTTGTCATAATGTTTGCAGCAGTGTCACTGCAACAAGGACAACTGCTTTCATTTTTTAAGGAGGGGAGTGAGAGAGTGAGAGAAGAGAGAAGAGAAGAGAAGAGAAGGGAAGAGAAGAGAAGAGAAGGGAAGGGAAGGGAAGGGAAGGGAAAGGAAGGGAAGGGAAGGGAAGGGAAGGGAAGGGAAGGGAAGGGAAGAGAAGAGAAGAGAAGAGAAGAGAAGAGAAGAGAAGAGAAGAGAAGAGAAGAGAAGAGAAGAGAAGAGAAGAGAAGAGAAGAGAAGAGAAGAGAAGAGAAGAGAAGAGAAGAGAAGAGAAGAGAAGAGAAGAGAAGAGAAGAGAAGAGAAGAGAAGAGAAGAGAAGAGAAGAGAAGAGAAGAGAAGAGAAGAGAAGGGGAAACATTGCTAAATCCAGACCTTTGCAGACTTCTGCATTACAATGAAGCTCATAATAGTTTTTGGTGATTTGGAGAATACTGACTATTTTGTTTCTTTTTAAAAGTTGCCCGATTCTAGGAATCCATGCTGACTTCCAACAAATTCAGAATATTTATATAAGCCTTGAAAATTATAATAATATAAAAGAGCAGCATCAACCTTAGATTTATATTTTTAATGCAATTGGTAGCATTTTGTATCCTGTCGGAATATCTTCACGAGAAGATAATAAATTGAGTGATAGTTTTAATTTTTTTATATGTAATTCACATACATAACATGAAAGTTGTTTTTTTTTACCATTTTGTAAGTGGCCCAGTATGGCCTTAGAAAGTGGAAGGAGGGAATGGATTATATTTCTTTGCAGATTGAATTTCTTTTCATCGTTCCCCCCCCCGCACATCCTGTCAGGATCTATCCTTCCACCCCTATCCAGTCTCACCTGTCAGTACCTATCCTTTCATTCCCTGCTATTATAACTGATGAAGCAAAATGTTTTGTTCTTCTTCTTCAAGGAAAAAAAAACCCAGTTCAGTTAAGTTTTCTTCCGTTATGAAGAAAAAAGCGCCTTGAAGAAAAAAGCACTGTGACCTGGATGACTGAGAATCTTCACAGATGCTAAACAGAATGCTTCTGAGTATTTGAAATTAAGTCACATTTCTAGAAATAGAGTAGAAAGGGTTATTTAATTTTAATTTTAATTTAATGCTATTTTTTTTTTGTGTGTGATATGGATCCCTATTCTCCTCCATATGGGCTTTAGTTCTGGGTATGTCCTTCTTCTTCTATTTTAGGGGATGCCTTTTCTTGGTTGACATTTAAGCTAATTTTGTTTTACATTTAAAATGGTTTTTGGCGAGCTGACCTCTTGGAGAAGGGAGATTAGAAAACTGCTGCCCAAGATTGCCATCTAGACTCATTTTCTTATTGCAACAGGAACATTGGTGGGATTCAAATATGGGAACAACCAGTTCTCTGTGTAAATGTTGCTTCTGGAAGTCCATTCTGGGCCTGGGCAAAAAAAAAAAATAGCTACCGGTTCTGCCAAAGTGGTGCGAACTGGCTGAATCCCACCACTGAACAGGAGACATGATATTGTAAAGCAGCGGTTCTCAACCTATGGGTCGTGACCCCATTTGGGGTCGAACGACCATTTCGCGGGGGTCGCCGGACACCGCGGTCCGCCATTTTGTTTTTATTTTTTTATTTTTTTTATTTTTTTGTTTTTTTTTCATCACGCGCGTGCTGCGCATGCGCGGTTTGGGCCGTCGCGGTCCACCATTTTGTTTTTTGTTTTTGATTTGTTTTTGTTTTTTCCGTCTCGCGTGCACCACACATGCGCGGTTCGGGCCGTTGCGTGTGCGTGCCACGCATGCGCGGATCAGCCCATCGCGGTCCGCCATTTTTTTATTATTATTATTTTTTGATTTTTTTTTATTTTTTTCGTTGCGCGCCGCGCATGCGTGGTTTGGGCCATTGCGCGTGCCACGCATGTGTGGATCGGCCCATCGCGGTCCACCATTTTGTTTTGTTTTTTTTTGTCGCACGCGCCACGCATGCGCGGTTCGGGCCGTCATGGTCCACCATTTTGGTTTTTTGTTGTTGTTGTTGTTTTTTGTCACACACGCACGCGCGCACACCCAGGTCAAAGTCGGGGTTGCAGCGCGCATGGGCGGCGCAAGTGGGGTCTCAACCTGAAAAAGGTTGAGAACCACTGTTGTAAAGTGAATTACTTTGCCTGCATATTGTGGATATTAGTTATGATATAAATAATCAGGATAATTGGAATAACAGTATATAAGCCTCAAAAACCATCTTCAGATAATGAAACTTGGCAGAGACCAAGGATCAGGGGAATGCAGTGCTCAAGTAGTCCTTCTGGATATAGCTGACCAGCAGATGGGACATAAGGTTATTTATTCTGACTTTATCTTATATTGCATTTATCCCTATAATATTTAATTTTCAAATACTCAGCAAATCTTCTAACAATTTTCTAGATGTATATTCATTGTTTTCAAAATGTAAACAAAAAAAATCTTAGAACCACCTGCTATTTCAAATACTTTCTTATGTTTTTAACTGCTGGCTAGTATCTACTGCTTGTGACCATCATAATAAACAAAGACGCATTAGAAAATATAGAACATTCCTTAGGGCCATGTGTCTTATTTAACAGAAAATATTCTACTATATGAAAGGCAATTAGAAGATAGTTAACTATCTCGAACAAGTTTAGTTCATATCCAGAGATGGAATGAGAAAAATAAGGGTTTTGAATTTGCCTGGCAATAGTTAGCATGTTCTCTCACTGTGATAAAATGTGTTATATCAAATTATACAAGTTATTTTTAATCACTTGATGAGATGAATGAGTAGAGAAATCAAACCAATCAATAAATTAATTCGCATCAATACATCCTTGTTGTATTATAAGGGAACATATATTGAAATAGGCTAAAAGCATAGATACTTGCTTTTGATTGCACAATGTATTTTATCTTTTCATTTTCATACAAGGTTGAAGAACTTGCTTTAAGAGATACATTTCTTCTTAATATCATTTAATGAGATTGACGACTTAATGAAATATTTCCAGGAAATTAAAAAAACAGTGGAATTGATGTTCACACATTAGAGTTCTCTAGATTTAACATTAAGCATGACCTTAATGTTCTTATTAAAATGTTTGCAAATGGAACATGCAAACATATGGCTAAACTGTGCTTTTGAAACAACTCCTGCATACTAGCAACTAAGACTGTCATAAAATATATGGATATCCAATTTATTTGGAGTAGATTAGAATCATACACTCATAGCATATCAGTGACAGCTTTATACTTATATGACAAGTCTGTGGAGTGAAGATAGAAAATGCAATTTAGCTGACTCCCGCTTACTTAATTAAATAAAGTAAAAAAGCAAACCTAGTTCAGTTTTTTCAGAAGAATATCAATCCCGCTTGATTTACAAAACTTTTAATATGACTCAATCCCTAGTGTTACATATATTAGAAATTCTTAAATAATGGGAGAACTCAAATTAGCTGATCAGTATCTTAATAGGCAAGATTAATCCCAGCTGCTGAATCCTTATCACTCAGTGCCCTTCAAATATTAATATTATGTTATAATAAACCATATAAATGTTTTAATAATTATGAAGGTTTTAGTAGAATTGGCTTTATTGACTTCCCTTGCCAGTCAAAATGATTTTTTTTCCTTTTGTTTGGATGCATTTCTTACAAGATTTATATATATATTTCTCCTAACTAATTTGTTTATATTAAGACAGGAGCAAATGCATTTTAAATACAATTAGCAAATAAATTCCACATAGAGATAGAGGTGATAAACACAGATTACCTTGTAAGAATTGTCAGTTACTTGTCTGAAATGTTATGGGGGCTGGACTAGAAGACCTCCAAGGTCCCTTCCAGCTAGAGCTGTTCTGTTCTGTTCTGTTCTGTCCTGTTCTGTTCACTTGTGGGTACCCATTCTGCCTGAATTGTTCATGTAGATACTTTCTCTCCAGTTGTTTAGTTTGTTGGGTGCTACAATGGGTTCTCATCCTGCCATACAGCGTTCTGATGCAGCTTTTTTTGTGTGATGCTGGATAATTACTGTTGAAACTAAAAATGCATGGAGTGTTGGCTCTTGATATTGGGGATCCCATGGACATTCCTTTTATTTGCTCATACATTTTCCTTTTGAATGTCAAGTCATTGCAGAAACCGTCCTGAGTGAACTAGAACATCATGCAGTTTGGTGTTGCTATGTGGATGATATGTTTGTCATCATCAAAGAAAGACTCTCATACCCTACTGAATTCCATCGTCCCAGACATACAATTCACAATGGAGGAAGAAACAGCTAGACAATTACCATTTTTAGATGTGCTTGTCAACAGGCAGGAAGATGGAAGCCTAGAAACCATGTTTTATTGCAAGGCTACCAACACTCCACACATTCTTAATTAATGGTATAAGGTTTCCTGAATGAGCAAGGGTTTGGTCCACAAGAGTTCCAAAGTACCTTTCAATTCTGTTACGCTGTTATTCTGTTATTCTTTAGTGGATTGCAGTCACGGAATGGTCATGTTCCAATAATCTTATCTAAAATTTTAGTGTCTGCTATCAGCTCTTGCTTTGAACTTCTCCAAAATTGTTGCTTGGCTTCTGTAATATTACACATCATTTCTATGTGCTTCTTTCTTATCACAATTAAGAGAGTGTCTTCTTCATTCTGCACAAACAGAAAAGAAATTCAATACAGTATTTTACTTTTATTACCCTTGTAACTCTCATCAAGTAGATCTATCTAGCTAAAATTATTTCTTGGATTGAAAGACATCTTATAAGTGAAACCATCCTTTTATTTCTGGTTTAATAAAGAATTTGGCTCCCCACTGACACTGTTTTGATAAAACAGTACAATTGCTTTTGTCTGCCATTTAATTTGCAACCTGATCAATACAATTTGATGTAAACATTGTTGGCATTAAAGTTCTCAATTTCTAGGGGAAATAGAGGTTATAATGTAAACAAAATATTTCATTGGCATTGATCTCAAAAGCAGTCTGACTGTGTCTGAAAAATTATCAGCATCCAGATATTAAACTTGTTAAAGTGATAAGAGATGAATTTGATTATTTTGCTTTTAATGGTAAGTAGTGCTGATGAAACCCTTTGGCATTGCCTACAATCTTTCTTCAGCACATCCAAAGAGTTGGGCACCTTCAGTCTTGCCCAACCTGGAAGCATCTCACCCAGAACTGCAGGACAAGATTTATTTTTGCCTTCTCCTGCAATGCTGTCCACAATTTGTTTTCATCTTTTAATGATTGTCGCTTTTTGACAGGAGTCCTTTACCTGCTCCACATTCTCAAGAGCTAAGCAGCTGATTTGAAAATTGGGACAGGCTAAATGGATGGAACAAGCATTTCAAGATTACTATCTTCTATCATCTACTTAGCAGTGAAGGAAAAAGCAACATAGTGGAAGGAAGCATTATTTCAAACTGCTATTCATCAGCTGGCAAACTGAGCATGTCCTATTTCTTCTTCAACTTCCTTGGGCTGTGACAACCAGGTAGCAATCCGGAAAAGAGCTCTCCATAGCTGTACTGATCCTGTCTAGCCTGGAGACTCCATGGTTAGCAATGCAGAGCCATCCTCCTTCCAGCCCTCCCTCACAATGTCACTTTTTAGATTACTGAGAAAATGAGTTACTGATTTAATTATATTGAACGTCTAGCAAAAAGACTGTATATATTATTAACCTGAAAAGACTTGATATCTTTATTCTATTTCTTCTGCACTCTGCATATAATTCTCAGCTTTCTACATTAAAAGCTTAGAAACCTTTTTTTTCCTCTACTCTGTGAGTTTGTATATCAACACCATTTCTCCTGCCAACTGCATGATTTCGCTTTTGGAACTCCTTATCTGACCTTGAAAAGGGAACAGTATATACTTGCCCACTTTTCTGCTGCCAGCAATTGTTTGTATGAGAGGATATTTGCAAAAAATGCCTCCTAAGAAGGACCTGAAGGAATTAAAACATGACTCAAATGAGCCTAGCACCAAATTTCTTTTAGAAGTATTTGAGAAAAGGTTTTCTATGCTACACGGCACAATAAAAGAGATGAATGGAAAATCTGGTTTAAAAAATGAATTATTAGTATCAGAGCTAAAACAAACTAAAGATGTTAAAAATATACAAATTAAATTGGATGAGACAGACACAAGGTTAAATCTTCTTAACCAATATTTACTGTTATTTAATAGTGGGATTCAAATATGTGAACAACCGGTTCTCTGTGTGGATGCCGCTTCCAGAAGTCCATTCTGGGACTGGGCAACAAAAAATTAGCTATCGGTTCAGCTGAAGTGGTGCGAACTGGCTGAATTCCACCACTGCTGTTATTGGATTTGAAACAGAAGGAAGTTTTTCTGCTCCTCAGGGGAATTCCTGAACAATTTTGCAACTTAAGTGATGTAATTGTAACAGAAATAACTGATGGTTTAATGATGAGAAAGTAGACTTCTCTAAAGAAATAGACAAGATTTACAGAATAAACTCAGCATATGCAGCCAGAAGACAACTGTCAAGAGATGTTATGAGACACTTTATAAAAAGATGTATAAAAGAGCAAGTAATTCAGAAATATTATGATCAGAGATTTAACATTTCTGGAAAAAAGGTGCAAATATTCAGAGAAATTCCAATGATAATATTAAGGAAACACAAAGACTATTTTTCCCTGACAGATCTCCTGAAACAAAATAATATTCTCTTTTGCTGGGATTAGCAAAAGGGGTTATCTTCACCTTTAGAAATCAATGGTATAGGCCAGTGGTGGCAAACCTATGGCACAGGTGCCAAAGGCGGCACTCAGAGCCCTCTCTGTGGGCATGCACGCCATCGCCCCAGTCCTAGGCCTTCAGCTGGGTTTTATAAAACCTTTTCACTTTAGGCCTCCACCGCCATGTACAAAAAAAAGTTCAATCAATCAGTCAATTTCAACTTCTTGCGGGGAAAAAAAGATCTTGCAAAGTTGGAATTGATTGATTGAACTTTTTAGTCCCACCCAGTCTGCCATTACCACCGCAGCCACGCCCACCCAATGAGTCACACCCAGCCAATGGGCCACACCCACACGGCACCCGACGATGCATAAGTGGGTTTTGGGTTGCAGTTTAGGCACTTGGTCTCTAAAAGCTTCGCCATCACTGGTATAGGCTAAATTCAGTCCTTAAAGGACAAGACTTTTTGGAAAAACGTGGATCAGAACTACATTATTTTTCAGAAGATAAAGATCAGAAAGAAAAGGATAAAAAGAGGTCTGACACCTAACAGGGACAGGCTGTGGTGATGGGAGCCACTGCTGGAATCCCTGGAGCTTCCTCTTAACAGATGCATTGCAAGATTTTATCATGGAATGTTAATGGGACAATTTCATCAGAAAGAGAAAAAAAGTAATTTCATTATTTGAAAAAAGTGAACCATGATATAATATGTTCGCAAGAAACTTATATTAAACAGACTAACAAAAAGTATTTAACAAATAACACCTTGGGCCTGGAATTTATTTCTGCAAATTCAAAGAAAAAAAATCAATGGGGCAGTTTTGTACGTAAAACTGCAATTATATCCACTTTTATTGTTTGCTGATGACCAAGGAAGGTATGTAATTGTGCATATTGAATTACAGGGCATTTGTTGTTATAGAAATGGCTAGTTTAAACTATTATGTAAAAGAGCATGTCTTCTTTTCACTTCTTTGTTTTTCTTTTATCCAATTAAACATTCATTAAATTCATTATTATCAGTCCCAGGTCAGTAAATAAATCCTGGTATGACTTTGAAAAAAAAAAAAACAAGAGATGAAGACACAAGCTAGACAGCTTCAGCACAAGCTGCAAGGAATCTTACAACACATCATGTTTTTCTATTGGTAGCTGAACAGTGAAGGTGGGAGGTTAATGAGCCAGCCCTCTCCCATTAAATCTAGAAAGTGGGTGTGGAGGAGGTTGACTCACTGATAAAAGCTGGCTGACTGGCTGAGATCCAGGTTTCAATTTGGAAACATGTTCTCCACAGCTGTACTGATGCCATCTAGCCTGGAGACCACATGGTTAGCACTGCAGAGTCATCCTCCTTCAGCCTTCATCACAACATCACTTTGTGTCTTAGAACACAATGTCTTAAAAATGGAAGTACCACTCTTGCTTTACTATGCAGCTTTAAGGAGTGATTATTTTAAAAAATATTTTGAAACTTTATGAAAGCAATATACACTGAAACTTTGCATAGCCCCAAAATGGGAAATTCTAATAGAGATGTACAGTACAAATGTGAAAACAAACTAAAGGTAGATTTCAAAGTAACTGCAAATGGAAATTGGAGGATATACGTGCTTGAGATAAAGACTTAGAAGCCCAAACTTCTTATTTCCCCAGAGCGAAATCCTATGACTGTTGAGTTTTTCCCCCTTTCTGTTACAAATGTAAAAATACAAAGTAAAATATTGTCTAACAAGTTCATAAAAATAAGTGAAAAAATTCAAAAGAAAAATATGCAGTAAACTGTATATATTTTCCTTTTGTTTTTGTTTTTCTAATGCAAATTTTATAGAATTTATTTTCCTTTTTGGAAGTTTGAGCATTTCTCATTTTAAAAGAGGAATCTCAAAACCTGATTCCCTGTCAGTATCCTGAAATAACATTTCTAATACTAAAAGTCTCAGTGGTGGGATTCAGCTAGTTCACACCAATTCGGCAGAACGGGTAGCTAATTTTTTGTTGTCCAGGCCCAGAATGGACTTCTGGAAGTGGCATTCACACAGAGAAATGGTTGTTCACATATTTGAATCCCACCACTGAAAAGTCTTTATCTTAACAGGCACCAATGTGGATTCACTGTGGGCCAGACAGAAAGGCTGGGAAGATTGGGAGCCCAGAATCTAATACTGACCATAGTCCATCGTTATGCTTTCCCAGTAAAAATGTGGTCTGCATTTGTCTTGTTTAAAATATTTAAATAATATACTTGTATATCTGTGTGTGTATGAACGTATACACATGATTGTTGTTAGATTGCATTAGAATTCCATTAGGAATTTCAGATTCATGTTCATGGACACCTAACAAATGCTCTATAAAATGTATTTAATCTTGAATCAGATACCTTATCTTTAGATGTTTTCAATTCATTTGCTGTAGTTTTTCTTTAATCTGAACTGAAGAATAAATTGCAAAATGTACCTGAGTCTGTTTTAACTAAAATTTAATTGATATTTGGGGAGTGTTCCAGACTGCTGCTTATTTTATTGACAATGCCTTTGGAATTGCCTTTTACTGAAATTCAAAAATTTGGAGAAAGATAAATGAAATTTTAGTAATACTGAAATAAGTCAACATGATGAGAAACCATCTATATATAATGTCAGCAGAGTCAGGAATGTTATACTGGTTACAGAAGGTTTATCATATGTTCCTTCAATTATAAAAGGAATGCATAATCTATTTCTGAAAAATGAGCTCCTAATATCTTTTGGTTGTGTTTATACATATTTTAAAATGAAAAGCCAGGGTTTATTTGGCGCATGTATCTTCCCTACACACATTTACACATGACACAGACATACATTTATTGCCTATTCAGATGACCTATATTTCACAAAAGATTCTGATGAAATTTTATCAAAAGGTATAGCTTGTTTTATTGCAGATTTTACAGTGTATATTTATAATATTATATTACTTCATTTTAAGAAAAAATACAGAATTTGAATTAATTTTTGTTCTGTTTAGTTTTGTTTCATTTTCCTGAAAGCAGCGTCAACTTAAGTCACACGACTTTGAAAATATAGACAAGAAAGATTCACCTGAACATTTTTAAAATTTCATGCAGATATTTTCTAATAGACATATTTTAATAGTTTTCAGTTTACTAATTCCATAATAAAACTCTGAAAAGTCCAGATTTCATTGTTTCAGAATATTCCAGTTTATGGTTAAATATAGTAGGTAAACATCATATGCAACTTTGAAACTGATTATGATTTGTCATCCATTACTATTTAGTTGAAAGTGAATTCTGATTTATAGTAATCTTTTGTTGAGCTACATCAGAAGAAGAAGAAGAAGAAGAAGAAGAAGAAGAAGAAGAAGAAGAAGAAGAAGAAGAGAAGTAGTTGTTGGAAGGAACCTTGGAGGTCTTCTAGTCCAACCCCCTGCTCAGACAGGAAACCCTATAACGTGACCCCGACCCGCGCGCGTGTGCGTGCGCTGGCCCGATCCATGCATGCGCGGTGCGCAACGAAAAAAAACAAAAACAAAATGGCGGACCACAACGGGCCGATCCGCGCATGCGTGGCACGCGTGTGGCGGGCTGAACTGCGCATGCGCGGTGCGCGTGCGATGAAAAAACAAAAAACAAAACAAAATGGCGGACTGCGGTGTCCGGCGATCCCCGCGAAACTGTCGTTCGACCCCAAATGGGGTCGCGAGCCATAGGTTGAGAACCACTGCCCTATACCATTTCATATAAGTGGCTATCCAGTCTCTTCTTAAAAACCTCCAGTAATGGACCACTCACAACTTCTGGAGGCAGCTGTTTCACTGGCTAATCATTCTCATTGTTAGGAAGTTTCTTTTTAATTCCAGATTGCATCTTTCCTTGATTAGTTTCCACCCATTGCTTCTTGTCTTGCCTTCTAGTACTTTAGAAAATAAGTTGACTCCCTCTTCTTTGTGTCACTTCAAATACTGGAATACTGCTATCATGTCATCCCTAATTCTTCTTTTCTGTAGACTATCCATACCCAGTTCCTGCAACCATTTGTCATTTGTTTTAGTCTCCAGGCCTTTAATCATCTTAGTTGCTCTTCTCTGCACTTTTTTTTTGTCAATGTCTCAACATCTTTTTTGTAATGTGGTGACCAAAACTGGATGCAGTAATTTAGTTCATGGTCAATTGCATGACTATGAAAATCTTACTTCTTCCCTTGCCCAATACACCACAGGAAACACGTTGCAATCTTGATCCAGAAAGAACTGTGCTGATAAATAAAAATCTGATACAGTTTTTCTTGTATAGCTATGTTTCAATATGTTTTTCTTTTTTGGTGTTTTGTTTTTGATTGCCAAAGCAAAGTTGTTGGAAGGATTTCAATACTTTACTAGGAGTTTCTTTAGTGCCTTTAAAAATGATTGAGAAGTATAATTTCTATACAACTTCTGGAAACCTTTTTTTTCAAGCGGGAAGATAGAAAACAAATAAACTCAATGTTCTTATTTCTTTGCTGTTCTGACAACTCAAATGGGCCAAGAGACCTGGTGGGAAGAATCATTGGTACTTGTTTTGCTTCCAGAGCAATAAATATACATTTCTTTTCACAAACACCTATTATATGTTGTCAAAGAGTGCATGAATGAGTACCAGCTTCAACGGCCATCATGACTATTGGTTGGAATCTTAACATTCAGGTAATGCACAACAACAACATATAATAAAACACTTTGCTTAGATCTTCATTAAATTGATAAATAAATAAATGAAATGAATAAAGAAAATAAGGATTTATTATTAAGTGCACATCTTTCATTTTTTATTGATCATTCATTGTTTGGAATTGTTACTAACCATCCTATTTGCACATTGGTATTTTGCTATCTTCAGTATTCAAAAACTGTCTGTACAACTGATACATTGTGGAATATCACTGATTTTTTTTTTATAAGGATGGTTTTCCTGTGGTCTGTTCCCATCATTCCACTATAATTATCTGCCTGAGGCTACTGTACAGAACCTTGCAATTTTAATGCATGCTTCAGCATCTTTTCTCCTCTCTTTTCTTTGGACAGAAAATGTCTATTTAGCCGTATCTCCTTTTATAACATTGTTGAGTCATTTTGGAGCCATTTTATAGGGTTTTTGCCCATATTTAGAATGGAATATTCATCACCATTATTATTGTCAGTCAATGTCCAGCAAATGAAACCTTTTCACTGATAGGACTAAGGCTAAAAGTACACCTAAAAAACCCATACTTTGTCACTTGAGCAAAGCTGAAATGATCCTGTTTACCCAGAAAGTTCTTGAAGTAGCACTCAATAAGGGGTTGACACAGTATGGGAAAGAAATGCACTTTCTCCAGTCTTTTCTTTGGAATCACATTTACAACCCATTTTGCCAATTTGAGATGTTAATGGGTAAAACTGAGTGTTTTATCTTATTTGGCAGATAAATCAATGCTGTCAATTGCTTCTTCCTGCCACCCTTTTTGTTTTTCTTCCCCTCCATGTGTCATTCATTTGGGGGAGGTTGCTATACTTTGCCACTGTCTAAATGGCTCTACGAAAGTCTTCTACCCTCACATGCCATTATTGCTAGAAGTGAATTTCAAAAATAGGAATGAAGGATATTATTGATGGTACTGAATAGGGAATAAAAATTGAGATGTCTTGAGTTTGCAACAGATTTTAAAATGCAAATATATAAATTGTAGAATGTGTGTCTCCGAATTCTGAAATGTTTAAGTCAGAAAGTTAGGAGAGTAATAGATGGTATGCTGCTACACATTTGTTGTTGTTGTTAGTTGCGAAGTCGTGTCCGACCCATCGTGACCCCATGGAGAGCATTCCTCCAGGCCTTCCTGTGCTCTACCATCTTCTGGAGTCCATTTAAGCTCACTCCTCCTGTTCAGTGACTCCATCCAGCCACCTCATTCTCTGTCGTCCCCTTCTTCTATTGCCCTCCATCTTTCCCAGCCTTAGGCTCTTCTCCAGTGAGTCCTTCCTTCTCATTAGGTGGCCAAAGTACACATAAATAGTATTAATAGATAATAAGTTTTTTTTTTTAAAAAAAAAACCAGCTATGTGAAAATGTCTTATTATACTTTTGTATAATTGTTGTTTAGTAATCAATTACATCCTCAAAGCCTAGGGAACTGTTTTGATTAAGGTTTATGCCTGCTAGTTACTAAACATAAAAATAACTGTGTCTGGGGTTTGTGTTTCAGTGATTTATACTGTATTTTCCCCTTGTCATCTCATTTAAGGGAATATATTCAGGTTAGAGGTAGACACCAGCATACGTTATCATAGTTACAGCATGAAATTAAGGTATATTTATGAGCACATTGTGAAAGTCATACAAGTAATTTTTTAGATTCGGAATTAATGACTGTTCTAGGTTTTGAGAGCAATAGGCAATCTGACTCTGTTACAACCTCACAAAAATAGTTATCTTTTACTCAGTTTTATTTCTATGCCACTTGTGTTTTCCATGGCAATAAACCAAAAAAAATCCAGAGCTTTTGGGTAAATTGCAAATCACTTCTTACCTTAACTCATTTGTAGGATTTGGCATTCACAAACTTTTTCTTCACAAGAAGTTCAGTAAATTTCATCTAGATTAATTTCTCCTCTTCCAGTTATAATAGAGATGAGTCCATGTATGTGTGGAATTTGCTGGATTGATTTTAAACTGAGGAAAGCAAACTTATTAGCAGTCTTGCTAAATCTGTGAGAGAGTGTGTGTATTCACATGTGTCCACACAAATGCATATACACACATAATCTGACATGCATTATTCACTGTGTTTAATGACTACCATCTGGCATGACTATTTATGCTTATGATACATGTGACCAAAAAAGAAAAT
Organism: Bothrops alternatus; assembly: GCA_034064705.1. Classification (NCBI taxonomy): domain Eukaryota; kingdom Metazoa; phylum Chordata; class Lepidosauria; order Squamata; family Viperidae; genus Bothrops; species Bothrops alternatus. The sequence continues at coordinate 2,615,305 of JARGCV010000085.1, forward strand.
GAAATGAAAAAATAAATATAGTATGCATCAACTGGGCTTCTTTTGCTGTTGTTGCTTGCAATCTTAGTAAACAGCTTAGAGTATTAGGTTGATTTTTATTTTCAAAAACTGAAGCGGTCTGTCATTTCAAATTAACGCTAAGCTCTGAATTTACAAGTGGAAAGAAGATCAATAAAAATAAATGAATATTGATATTGCAAGATCTTAGCAGTACTATGTTTATAGCACTGCAGCAAGTTAGGCTTTGAGTTAAGAAATCAATACTACAGTGGAATAACTAACACCTTTTATAAAAAAAGGTGGATTTTGGGGGAGACAAAGAAAAGCTTGTAGATTTATTTCTGTAATTGGGATGACTTAGCACATTTTTTCATATTTACAGTATATACCTAAACTTGGGCAGTGAATATATTTTTCAGTTATGATTAAGGCTATTTTATTATCCTGAAGAATATGCTTATATGTTAATAAAAATATCTATATAAATTAACAGAACAGAAACAACTTTCACTACAACAGACCCACTTCCATGTTTAAAGGAATGCTATATCAATAATATGCCAATAACTTTAAATCATATACAACAGCTGCTTGGAACACTGGGAGAAATATAGCATGTTGATATTTTCCAAATCCTACATTGACCAAACACTGATTCAAATGTTAAACTTTATTAGGGAAGTTGCTAGAAAAAAATTATTGACAATTAACTTATTAGAACATTCTGGAAAATCACTTTGAAACCTATCCGTATCTGTAATTCTTAAGAGGTTTGCACTGTTCTCAGTAGTTTAGTTTAAATGTACAAATACATGGAAGTTTTCCAGTTCCATCAATGGTTTTCAAGTAAATAAAATCAAATATTTAATTAAATATATAGGTTCAGTAGTCAGATCTTGGTTTTGGAAATGCTATGTGCTTTTGTAGAAATAATTGGTGTTCAAAAGTGCAGCTTTGCATGGAACTGGGGTGATTTTTGTAAATTAGAATATATTTAAGATGGCACCAGCAAAACAGAAATCATAAATATCCAGGGACAGATCAAGGATGGAGAAACCTTAGTACTACAGATGATAGAAATTGGACAATGTGCAATGGTGATCATACCTACACGCGCCATGAAATATAAGCGTGTGTGTGTATTTGTGTGTGTGTGTGTGTGTGTAGATACATATAATACAAAGTGACAAAATAGAGATAGATCAAGTTCTCACTTATTTCCTTGCCTAAGATTCACCCAAGGAGGGGATGGATGATAGTGTCAGCTGGGGAAACATAATTTTAGCTGGTGCATGCTGGTTTTATGGTCTGATGAGACCAAGTTTAAACTTTTTGGCTATAATTCCAAAAAGCATGTTTGGAGCAAAAACAATAGTATGCATCACCAAAAGTATCCCATACTCACACAGAAGCACGATGGTGGCAGCTTTAAGCTTTAGGGCTTCTTTTCTTTAGCTGGAACTGGCATTTTAGTCAAAATGGAAGGGATTATGAACAGCTCCAAAGATCAGTCAGTTTTGGCACAAAACCTTCAGTCATCTGCTAAAATCTAAAGATGAAGAGGATTTTCACCTTTCAATGCGACCCAAAGCATATCTCCAAATCAACAAAAGAATGTATTGGTAGTGGGCTTCAGTAGACAAGGAGCAGACCAGCATAGTTACAATGTTATTTATTGACTCAAACTAGAACTGGAGAACTGCAGGCAATTGCCTATAATTTATACTCTGAGCCCTTAACCAATCACAATACTTAAAAATCTCACCAAAATATGAATGTTCAAAGTTTCCCTCCAAAACAGTTGGAGTTTACAGTCAGGGTCATCTAAAGGTTAGTTTCATTTTAGCAGGGATTAACACAACTTTATATATATTCAATACATAACAGAATGGTTTCACCAGAAGAAGATCAAAGTTTTGGAATGGCCGCCCAGAGCCAAGACCTAAATCCAATTGAAAATCTGAAAATCTTTAAATGACATAATTTATTGCATATGTGTAGCCTGAGCAAGCTGTCTAACATATTCTGATTATATTGTCTTTTAGCTAAAATGTTTGTCTGGATGACTTTTCTTAAATTGACAATGTCAATTTAATTTTGGCTATTCTGGATATTAAATCCCAATTCTTTTTGTTCTGGCGATGATTGCATGTCAGACCTGCTGCAGTCAGTTTCCTTAAGAAAGAAAGACCCTCAGCTCTGTTTGGGTGAAGTGATAGGTTCATAGGGTGAAGTGAAGTAAAATCAGGCTAGAACTAAGATTCCCATACAAAAGCTACACATTTTTCCCCTCATCCCAGCCCTCTCCCCATAACCAGTTCATATTCAGCCAGTGGAAAGCTGCACAGGTGTTTTGAGAGTTGCTGAGATGTTTGGGGCAATCCACATTCTCAATCCACTCTCAGGATATGTGATCTTGAAGACTGGCACAAACTGGTTCTGCATCTCTCTGGTCTTCATCAAACTGTCATTTCTGCCTCCCTATTTCCCATCACATCCCCATACATGTTTTATTGCCCATTAGTCATCCCCCCTTGCTCCCTCCCCCCTAACTTTTGCTGGCAGGATGCCGGTAAGGCACCAAGCAGAAAATGGCAGAACTGACACCACAATAAAGTTAAGATGATAATCATAATGCAACCCAAAAGGATATAATAGAGTTAAGAATGGTTTTTTTTTTTAAAAAATAACACTTTGATTCAAATTGGTAGAAATTTGCTATGAAAAGTAAGGTAGCTAAAATCTGGGGGCCAAAGATCTTGGCGTGTAACATATTACAATTGATGAGAAAAGAAACTCTGGAGAAATCAAATAGATCAGATTAAGAGAGATAAACTATGTCTGTTGTTAAAACTTGATTTTATTGAAAAACAAAACAAAACATTTCTAGGCTAACCTGTTCCCAATTGATTCTGGGTGATTAATTCAGGGGAACAGAGAGTGAATGAGTAATATTTATTAACTGCCAGAGTGTTGTTAGGGGCTGTTGCTTTAGTCTATTATTTTTGGGGTTTTGCGAAGTATCATCTGGTTACCACTATGGAAGTTAGAAAACTCAATTAAACAGAATGTTTGCTTCAACTAACAAATCATTTAAAATTATGTTCCTTTTTAAGCATTGCCAAAATATTCCTAAGAAAACAAAACATAGACTAGTTTGAAGTTAGCTGGAGACATTTCCCAGCAGTCATTAAATCTCTTCAATCTTCGAATGCACATGGAATCAAGGATAATTCTAGTAGCCATGATATATTATCAGGAATGATCTCCTAACCCCCACCTTCTTTTCTTTAACAGCTGTTACACTGGCAATTTCTGGAACAGTGTTTCAATGGGCACAATCCTTTCAATTAAAAACTTAGCCATCTGTTTCACGGACTAGTTAACAATGCCAGGAAATTACATTGCTTATTCTCTCTTTTCCACCACCTCTCTCTCTCATTTTGTAGTTGTGATTTTTTTTCACATTTCATCTGAAAATTTACTGATAATTTTGTGTTAAATGCACAGGATCACAATAGCTAACGTAACCTTGAAATACACTTTTAAAAATCATAACACTGTCCATTTTTCATACAGCATCTGAATTATGTATTTCACTTTGCTTAATCTGCTGTGATGTGTACGTTACTTTCTTGCAACTCAAACACAAGCGCATGCCTGGAAAACTAATGCTAACCTATCTCTCATTCCAATAATCTACTTACTATTCATTAAGAAACACTACAAGCTTAATTTATAAAGAAAAGGGGACAGTGTTTCAGTCATCCTTTAACATAATTTGGGGAGCTTGTCTTAGATTGCAATTGATGGGGCAATGACATGATCATCTCACAGGGGTGGCCAGGGAAAGAGTTTCTGAACCATTTCCATCAGAATGTTGAAAACGTTTCTGCATCTTAGTTTTTTATACTATAACTTCTCTGAATTCTGAGGCCACAAAAAAGGGTTCTAGGGACGCTTCAGACATAACACATGCAGCTTGCCTTCCCCTAAGACAGTGGTTCTCAACCTTTTTCAGGTTGAGACCCCACTTGCGCCGCCCATGCGCAGCGCAACCCCGACCCGTGCACGCGCGTGCGCGCACGTCCGACGGGCCGATCCGCGGTGCGTGCAATGAAAAAAAAGGTGGACTGTGACGGGCCGATCCGCGCGTGTGCAGCACACGCGCGAGATGGCCCAAACTGCACATGCACGGCGTGCGCGCGACAAAAAAAATGGCGGATCGCGGTGTCCAGTGACCCCCGCGAAACGGTCGTTCGACCCCAAATGGGGTCGCGACCCATAGGTTGAGAACCGCTGCCCTAAGATGTTTATCTATGTCTCTCTGAGTGTATAGCCTTTGTGGTATCTGATAAGGGATTTCACGAGTTCTACCTTCTACTTTATAGGATAAGAATTACAATAAAGAGAATATTTGTAGCTCAGGGTTGAAATGAGTGGCTCTTTGTGCTCTCTAAGAGCAATAAAGAACCCTCATAAGAATTACAATCTGAAAAAAGGGAATATTTGAAGTTCCGTACTAGGAGCAAAGAAATCAGGGCCACACCTTAAGTTCCAGTTAAGGAGATTTGTTGCTCAAGCCTATACAAAGGAATCTAGTCAACTAATGGTCAGTACTTAATTGGCATTAGGTAAGAATTTACAGAATTCAGATGGAGCTATACTTGGATCACTTGTGGAATGTAAAGACTCCGGACTGATTCCTCTCTTGACCCCATCCCAGGGTCTGCCTCTTCTTCTCCTAGATCCCCCTGATTAAGTATGTATACTGTGTTTAAAGCCAGACAGTGTTCACCACTGATCCTGTTGATTAGTAAACTGCAGAAATGTGAAAGTTTTTAAATTATCGTTATATGAAAGAGTGTCACTTTAAATGATAGTCTTTTTTAAATAGTTTAAATAATTGAGAAGAGCCAGGGCTTTTTTTGGTCATAGAATTCCCAGAACAGAGTTCCAGCACCTTTTATTTATTTATTTATTTATTTTCAAAAAAAGCACTGGCAAGGACTGATGTCTAAACTTTATAATGATTTATTTTTGAATGTGATTCTGTTCCACAATGAATTTGCCTGTATTCAGATATAGGGTTAAGGTAACAATATTCTTTTCCATGGTATTCATTTATGGAATTTTTGCTTCTATCTTTTTTCTTCATAAATGTTTGATGTTTTCTGCTTTTTGTCTATGGAGTTTCTCAATCATCCAGGTCATGGTTGTCCCAAACATACTTTTTCCAAAAGGCAACTGTATCATCTTGTTTTTTCCCTTTGAAAACATTTCACTTCTCCTCCAAGAAGCTTCTTCAGTTCTAACTGACTGATGGAGAATGAAGGATTTCTATTCTTTGCAGTTATTTAGTTGTTAGCACTCTGAGGGTCAGTGGCTGGCTTTATGACATGCTACAGTACATGTTCCCATGGCAGAATGGGGACATTCACAGAATTCAGTTATTGCTCCAGATCGGGGGTCAACCCAGGCTTCCGCAAGTGCTCCAAACAGGAATTCTCCTGAAAGGGGGTTTGCCATGAAGGCGGCTCCTGAATCGGGCACCTCCGGCACGCACATGGGGCCAATGGGGTACTGGGGCACATCAGCCACTCAGGCCACTCCAGCTGCTGGTCTTGGGCTTGAGGGACGGTGCTCCCGAGAGGAGTCCATTGTGGATTTGGGAATTCCACCCCACCACTGGACTTGGGGAATTCCACCCCCCCCCAAGATCCCTGGCTGGAACTGAGAGGATTCAGCCAGTCAGCAGCTGGGTGGGGCACCTGAGCTTTTGGGGCATCAAAGTCCTGGCCTGCCTAGCCTGGCAGGCAAGCTGGTAGGCCAGGCACACTCACCGGCCATCAGAAGATCACAGCGGGCCAAGGGCCCACCCAAACATCTTGAGGACTATGTGAGGTTTCTGTCAAGTCAAAGGGAACCTTACTAGTCCTTAAGACAAATGCGGAACGAACACTCAGCAAAAGGGGTGTTCTTCCCAGCATATTAGTTTGGTGCGTTTCTTTTTCTTTGATAATTATAAGGCAGAGTGCCCTGCCTGTGTGCAGGCATATTGTGCTTCACAATAACCTCCAATCCCTTGAATGCAAGTACCTGTGCTGTTATGGAGTAAGGTATTATTGTTTCATCCGGGGGGAGGGGTGTTATGTCCTGAGCCTGCTGAAGCATTCAGCAGGCTCAGAAATGTTGCAAAGGGTCCCAGGCAGACCCAAAGCTGCCCGGGACCAGACTGGCTGTCTCCCGCATTGCGTGCATGCGCAAGGTGGGAGACAGCCTCTGCAATCATTGGTTGACATTGTCCAGGTCTGTGTGCCGTTTTGGTTAAGAACATAAGAACATAAGAAGAGCCATGCTGAATCAGGCCAAAGCCCATCGAGTCCAGCATTCTGTGTCACACAGTGGCCCACCAATTGTACATGAGGATCTTGAGCAGAAAGAGAAGGTAAAACCCTCCCTTTCCCTTGACCCCCAACAAATGGTACTCAAGGGAATCCTGCCTGCCTCAACCAACATAGAGGCGGCACATGGACATCCATTTTAATAACCACCGATACACTTGGCATCCATGAATCTATCTAACTCTGCCTTGAAGCTGTCAAGGCTGACAGCTGTCACGACCCCTTCTGGAAGTGAATTCCATAAATCAATGACCCTCTGGGTGAAGAAATATTTCCCTTTATTTGTCCTCACTTTCTTAGCTATGAGCTTTAGGGAGTGCCCCCTTGTCCTGGTATTGTGTGATAGAGAAAAGAATTTTTCTCTATCCACCTTTTCTATCCCATGCATGATTTTATACACTTCGATCAAGTCACCCCTTAAACGCCGTCTTTCAAGGCTGAAGAGACCAAGGCGTTGCAATCTGGTTTCATAAGGGAGGCGCTCCATTTCCTTGATCATTCTTGTTGCCCTTTTTTGCACCTTTTCCAGTTCCATTATATCCTTCTTGAGGTGCGGTGACCAGAACTGTACACAGTACTCCAAGTGTGGTCTCACCATCGATTTGTACAGAGGCAATACAACACTTGCTGACTTATTTTCGATTCCCTTCCTAATCATGCCAAGCATGGAATTTGCTTTTTTTACTGCTGCTGCGCATTGGGTTGACATCTTCATCGAGCTGTCCACCAAAACCCCAAGATCCCTTTTTTGGGTTGTCTCAGAAAGTTTGATCCACATCAGTTGGTAAGTATAATTGGGGTTCTTTGCCCCGATGTGCATAACTTTGCACTTGTTTAGGTTAAAATGCATTTGCCACTTTGTTACCCACTCACACAATTTCGAGAGATCCTTCTGGAGCTCTCGACAATCAGTTTCACTTTTCACAACCTGGAAGGTATTCTTCCCAAGATTCCTGCCAAGTTCGCTTCTCCCTTTTTATTTCCTGTTTTAATTCCTTATTTGAAAAAGCTCTGCTTAAGTAAAAGCAGCTGACTCTGCTTCGCAAGGAAGAGTGAGCTGTTTGCTCCCAGCTACCAGGGATTAGCCAGCAGGGGGGCTGCAGCAGAAAGCTCCACCTCCTCCAAACCTGTGCTGAGGGCAAACTTAGAAGAAGGGGGGAAGGAGAAACCCCTTTTATGGCTGCTAAAAAAAGGAAAAAAAAGGTGAATTTGTAATTAAACAAGAAACCCCACAAACTTACCAGGGCTCAGCAGGTATTCTTCCCAAGGTTCCTGCCAAGTTCCCTTTTTATTTCCTGTTTTAATTCCTTATTTGAAAAAGCTCTGCTTAAGTAAAAGCAGCTGCCTCTCTGCTTCGCAAGGAAGAGTTGTTGTTGATAGTAAGAAGAGAGTAATAAAGGAAGCTTGTTTACACAATGTGTCTCCACTTAATGCCTCAACCCTGCAAACATAAACCATCAGGAAAGCTGGAGCTAGAAGCTTAAGAAGACAAAGACCTAAAATCTGCATACCCCACCTGAGACAGGACATGGTAGGATTAACTCACAAAGGCCAAAGGGCACATCCAGACTCAGGTCAGAATACGTAACACAGGAAATACAAAGCCTGAAACAGGAATAGGAACCACTTCAAACAAAAGGCTAGAAGGGGTATAAAAACCTGCTACCCACATGTGCTCAGACCTGTTTTCTCTCCTCTTTCCTGCCAGAACCATCTTTTGGTCTAGCTCTTCAATAAACTGCAACCTTCTTTCTAAAGCAGTCGCCATGTTGTTTATCCCCGGCTTGGATGAACCAGGATGAAGACTTTTCCTTCAACAATACACTGCAGGATGAAGGCCCCTTCCACATGTTTCTAACCAATATGGTTTTCAGTTGTAAACAATCTATATATACAGTACTTGAATCTATCTCTTGTCTGCTCCAATCTATATATACTTAAATCTATATTACTAATACTAGGATTTGCACCTGCTCATCAAAGAGAATAGAAAATTTTTTTTTGTTTATAGTCAACTAACAAGTTTCTTCTGCCTGCTAATCAGAGAGAAATGAGTCATTAAGCTATAGTGTGGGAAATCATGCATGAAAAGGTTACTGGAAGTTCTCTTGTACAGTCTTATAGTTTTATTTTTTCATCCTTATCTAATATTTTACTTTTTTGAAGGATGGAGAGAATATTTCAAGGGCTTTATTTATTTATTTATTTATTTAGACTTATATGCCACCCTTCTCCCCAGACTCAGGGCGGCTTACAGTTTTAATTTGCTCACATAGTTTATTTATCATATTTAGATACTGCCAAATCATCCAGGATGTCGACAACAATGCTGACAATTAAAACAATTTAGCAAAATATCCTTGATGAGAAGATTCCAATAATATAGCATACTAAAATTCAATCAACCTATTAATAATAATATTAAGTTAAAATCATGCCCTTCATTTGCATAATGATGTTGACAGACTCTACTTACATTGACAGACTTTTCTGTGAAACTTTATATTAATGGTGGAGGGAGGGAATTCTATTAGAGAGTAGGACACTGGAGGGATTTACATAATTTCTATAATGAATGATCTTGTCCCACAATAGTTACACAAATCAAAAGGTAAACCTAATCTGCAGTATGCAAAATTCAAAGAATTGAAGTCTAATAATGTAAAATACTGTATTTGATTTGGGGCTTATCCTATCATTTTAATTAATAACAATATTGGTCAGAATAATATCATTATTAAATAACTGTAGTATCTTTAAATGATTTGGGGGATTATGTTGCAATTATTAATGTTTTATTTGGGTTTTGATCCAAGTAATGCTGGTTTATCTTCCCCTGACCTCCTTTATATAACTGAAATGGTCTTTTCTGGAAACATTCTTTTCTTTTTATAAAGGATAAATTCTAGTTTTGCTGGTTCAGTTTTACTGGGGTGAGCCTGCAGTCTTTCCATGACGTTATATTTATCTTTATTAAAATGACTGTTCACACAATAACCCCAATAGTTATATTAAATAAAGAGCACATATTTTTCCATTCTGCCAATCTTTGGCTCATCTACAGATCTTTTCAGTTGTGTTTTCTTCCAGATCATTGATAACTGCTGTTTACTCCAGGGGAGGATTTTGCTCCTTTTTGGACTTCTTTGATAACTGCTAAGCTTCAGAGCCCTGGAGGCGCTTAGGAATTGGTTGACAGGCGGATCTCATTTGATTCGCATGACAGCAGCCCCGCCTGACACGCTTATCACTAAGGAAAAATGTCTGACCCATTATTATGTACAGCATTCTGCTAGGTGCATTTTAAACTTCATTTTAAAACTAAGATTGCTTTACAGCTTTTATACATATAGATATCTAATGAGAATCATAGTCTGATCAGGGTAAACTATATATTTACACAACTACTCTAATTTCACACATAGATCTCTTTTAGATGAAATTAAAGGACTATGTCTAACTTGCACCATTTCAGATGGTATGTGGAAATCGCATATTTGAATGAATGCATGTCTAGATAAAAAAATGAGGTTTCGACTTAGCCTCACCTTCCCACCCCAATATTTTATTAACATTATAATAAATAAGTCTTACTGCATGAGGGGTCAAGAGGGAAGTCTAGACTGAGGAAAGAAAGAAAAATGGGAAGGGAAGGGGGAAAATTGGAGTTGAATCTGCCTTGAAAGGATTTTTCCTTTTTATTTAATTAAAAATGAGGGGGGAATCAAACGCAGTATTATCTATTGATTTCTGAGAAAATAGTCTGGCTGAACCTTGTAAATGATTTTCTGCATATCTGAAATTCATCCTGCTTCTTGCTTTGGTTTCTTGGGTCTTCTGCTACATCAGTGAATAACAAGAACCTCCAGCAGATTTAAAAGAATAAAAAATTCAGAACACTGAATCCTTGTCCCTTTTAAAACTTGAACAAGGAGACCCTAGTGTCATCCCACCCGATACATCAGGATTTTTCTCCAGCTCTAAGGAGATGACATCTATCATCACTCTCAGAAAGGGAAAATAAAATAAAGGGGAAAAAAATAGAGCTTTGCAGCTTAGAATGACTACCCATCAGAATGAATTTGTTCATAATTTATTTTAAGATTGTCCATGGGTCAGAGTTACTTGGCGAGATGGCCAGCCATACAAGTCAAATAAATAATGACTTTGTGGACAAGCTGTGTCATGTTCTTGCCAATATTATGGAAGTGGTTTGCCAGTTACTTCTTCTCCAATGTTTATTTTTTTATTTTAATTACCCAGACTAGCCTAAAGCCTGTGGCTTTCTGGAGGTCTTCCATCCATGGAATAATTGGTGCCAATCCTGTTTAGATTCCAAGCCTGGACCCGCTTAGTCCTGCCATTGCAGAGAAAGAAGATGTAACTATTTAAAGTTGCTTCAAGACATGTAAAGACATGTAAAGACATGGAATATAAACAGCAAAATAGGAAGTTAATTGGTTCATCTATCATGGCCTATATTGTGAAGACAGCCTTTAGCAGTTCAATTATCTCATGCGTAAAATCTTGCATTCAGATAATTACACACTGATTCAGTCTGGGTATAATGCACAAACATTTTATAACTAACTTGTAGGGATAGATTAATCGTGAAATTTGAACTTTTAAAGATAGAATCTAGTATGCTTGGACTATTATTTCATATTTAAAAATTGTAGTAAGCATTTTTGCTTCTTTAATGAGAAACAAGTTACTATTTATAATCAGTCCTTGTCCTTGGTCTAATCAGTTCATAAAGTTCAGAAACTGAGCATAAACATGAGTATACACTGTGAAGAATAAACTGAAAAACTGAAGTCTAAACTGGACAGTCCTTTATTATCAATTTTACATCAGAAAAATGCCTTGAAGGCAACTGTATTTTTATTGCAATATGAAATTGTAAAAATGTATATTGTTATTGATCTTCATTCGATATTTAGAGGTTCATGTTATGCAGAAAATAAAATGTTCTCCTAAGCTCCAAGCAAATTAATTAATTAAATAAATAAAACATATATTGTATGAAATAATTTTTACTATGTACAATTTTGTTACAATAACTCTGAACATAGCCATTTACGGCACAATAATTTCACACAGTATTGGATTGGTGCTTAAAAAGACTTGTAGATATATTCCAAATAAAACACACTTGAATAAGTGTGTGTGTGTGTGTGTGTGTGTGTGTGTGTGTGTGTGTGTGTGTGTGTGTGTGTGCGGGTAGCTTTCACATTCAAGCAATTTTTAGATAATTAAGAAGCAAGACTGTTCTTTTTTATTATTAGTGATTCAGCACATTTATTTTTCATTCCTATTAATTTATTCCTTATTTTTCCATGTATAAGAAATAACTGTAAGATCCTGCCTCAGCTAGTCCTCCCAAGAAAGCAGAACTCTTAAAACAGGCATTGTTTCAAAAGGAACTTTTATTGAGAGTGACAGCAGAAGAGCAAAGCAAGATCTAATGGTTTTCCGCGTGAAACATTACATAAAGCATCCCTTTCAAAAGCCCACCCCAACAGCCAAATGTCCAGTTTGATTTCATCCAATCCTCAGGTATGACATTGTTATGGGAACCAAGCAGATAAACATGGATTCCAGGCATTGTTCTCAGGTTTCCATTTCTACCTGACCTCCTCCCATTGGAGTAGAGATAAGGCAGATGGCCCAGAACACTTTCCTCTCCCACTGACATCCCGAGACATCAAAAGGGGCGAGGAACAAAGCAGAAGACAGTGACCGACTGACCTCCTCCCAACAGCATAGCCAAGCAGCGTCCCCCCTCCGAGCAAAATGGCAGAACCTGAAAGTAAAAAAAGAATAGAAAGGTTGAGAGGTCTGACAATAGCACTTAGACTTATATACCACTTCACACAGCTTTACAGCCTCTCTAAGCAATTTACAGAGTCAGCATATTACCTCCAACAATCTGGGTCCTCAATTTATGACCTCGGAAAGCTGAGTCAACCTTGAACCATTGAGGATCGAACCCCTGGCAGCAGAATTAGCCTGCAATACTGCATTCTAACCACTGCACCACCACGGCTCTTCTGTATGCTAATCAAAGAACTAAGAATATTATGGAAGTCTGAGTTAACCTGGGGGTCTAATAAAGTAAATTTTCCTGCTTGGTATCAGAATAAGAAAGCAAAAATAAAACCATTATCCTTTTGCTTATTATAACAAGAAACATACATTGATCAGGTAACTTAAATAAGGGGATAACTTATAACCTGTCAACATAATACATCTTAATTTCTAGCTTATGTCCTTTAGAACAGCATGAAAGAAAAGGAAGTCAATTAAAATAAAAATCCTACATTTATATTTCATATATATTTGATCTGCAGTAATTAATCCGATTTTATCCTTCCTTTAATTTGTACAATTCAAGGCAATCTCTTCTTTTTCCACCATCACCACCACCACCACCCACAACAACAACAACAACAACAACAATCCTGTGAAGTGAGCCTGGCTGAAGGAAAGTGACTAGCCTGCCTGCTTTTCTGCCCGAGTGGATTAGAACTCACTGATACTCAAATTAAGAATAAATAAAAGTAGATGTAGTTTCCCCTCCATGAGGATGCCCCCTTGTCAAGAGAGGAGGGGCCTATGTGTTTTGTTGAGGTTGGGACCTATGCTGGAGGTATACCACCAGAAAGTATAAGAGAAGGGTCACCCAAGCCAGACAGGTCTGAACTGAGGAGGGAGACTAAGAGTATCCACAAACCCATTAATCATGATAAGAAATCAGAAGAAAAATCCCACGCTGGCTCTGTCGTCCCCTGGGTTAACAGGGGCCACTGCTGTCCCTGTTAACCCAAGGATGACTGGGTTAACCATTCAGACTTGACTGAATGGTCAACATTATCATAATCATTACCATGAACATCACCATCATCTGATGGTGATTAACATCACTAATTTTGCTTTACAGGTATTTCAAGTGGTCCTTCAGCTTGAGCTTCACAGATGTTTTCACCATATGTCTTCTTTTCAAATATAGGCATCTCTGACTTTGTAGAGAGGAATTTATTCTGTGATGATTATTTCTTAATTTTCTTTCTACCATTCCTCTTCAGCTTGACTTGAAATTTATTTAGAGAAGAAGAAAGCCATTTTCACTGCTTAGATTCAGGGATCTTGTATTTACCTTACTTACAAGGTTGCAAAGGGGTGAGTGTTGTGTTTGGCTACATATATGATCTTTTCACATTTCAAAAGCTACATTTTTCAGGCCAGGAATCATATGTAGTACAATATTTCCCACATCAGATCAGTAAAAGCATGTTCAAAAAGAGATGCAAAAACATCCTAGGACTAAAACAAAACAAAACAAAACAAAACAAAACAGGAGCATCTTTCACAAGGAAGAAAACTTTCAAAAAATTGAAGACAAAGGGCATTTTTAAAAAGTCATATGAGTCCCAAGGCAGTAGTATCTGGCCTCATGGAACCAAAGGGATATCCCATTGCTTGCGTGCATGTGACCCCATGCCTCTCCCTTCCTTTCCCTCCAGGTCTCCAACCTAGAAAGGTTGGGGACCTCTGTCATAATACATTCACTAGATATACAAAGTCTGTCTGTCTTTCTTTCTTTCTTTCTTTCTTTCTTTCTTTCTTTCTTTCTTTCTTTCTTTCTTTCTTTCTTTCCTTTCTTTCTTTCTTTCTTTCCCTCTTTCTTTCTTTCTTTTTCTTTCTTTCTTTCCAGATAGCATTAACTGTTTTATATTGCAACATATGCACCATAAAAGTAATGATCTAAAATAATAGAGTAAACATAAAATAATCAAACTAAGGCAGTATAATGATTTATCATTTATTTATAGCATTATACTCTTAATTAATGGAGTTCTGACTGATGATCTAAAGAATTTGCATAACTGTCTGGAATACCACAAATGAAAGGACTGTTCCATCATCAAAAAGCTTCGCACAGAGAATTCTTATCTCTTTCTATTGGACCTTCTGATATGTGTGAACTTTTGCAGACACTCTCATTTTTGCCCACACTGGACAGACAAATTCTACATGGACTAAAGAACCCTCAAAATAGCCAGGAGGACATAAAGGCATGAGAGACTGTCCACTGCTTAAGGGGTACCAGTCAAAGCTAGATTAAAAACCCTTCTGAGTAACAGCCATCATTATAAGAGAACCCACAATTTATGAGTATGTGCTTTTCTGGAAACAGTTATCCAGTCCAGAATCAAAGTTGGTGTAAACTTGGAATTGGTTAATTTTAAGACCAAGGTACCCCCATAATACCTAAGTATTATATATACTTCATAGCAACACAACAACAACAACTTGGTGAGTTTACAAAGCATGGGTAGGATTTAGTCACAAAGAAAAAAAATAAAGAACATTCTGGACATGAAAAATTCTAGAACACATTTCCATTAAGACTATCAAACTGGTCAGTCCTAGAGAAGATCAACCCTGACTGCTCTTTAGAAGGCCAGATCCTGAAGCTGAAACTCAAGTACTTTGGCCACCTAATGAGAAGGAAGGACTCACTGGAAAAGAACCTAATGCTGGGAAAGATTGAGGGCAAGAGAAGAAGGAGATGACAGAGAATGAGGTGGCTGGATGGAGTCACTGAAGCAGTATTTGTGAGTTTAAATGGATTCCAGAAGATGCTAGAGGACAGGAAGGCCTGCAGGAATGTTGTCCATAGGGTCGCGATGGGTCGGACACAACTTCGCAACTAACTTTCTAAATCTGACCTTAAATGCAGAGCAAAAACTGAGTATATTTCAAGAGCTGCATTTAAAAGCCCATAAATTTACAGGAATAATTTCAGCACAAAATCAGTTAAGAAAAACTAAAAAAGGAAAAAAGAAATTAAGCAAAGAGCTGTGTGAAACTGGCACGCACGCCCAGGATGTATGTATATTAACTCTTTAAAAGAATCATTCATTATTTACAACTAGCAGCTGTTGTCATTTCTGTTAACATTCTTTTCTTTGGGAAGAAGAAGAATACATTGTCTAATTATTTGTTAAAGGTTCTTACATTTGTGGACTTTGCTCTCCATGCTCAAAAGCAGTCTGTGAAAATTCCTAGAGTCCTCTAATGAATTTCTTTCTTTACAATATCCTGAACAAAGAACGTCTCCTGTGTCTGCAAATGTAAAGAACCAAACTGACAGTTTAAAAAAAGCTGCTCCATATTTCTTACTACTGTCCTAGAGAACGATGTTCATGAACCTCAGAGAGAAAACTATTGATCAGTGACCATCCATTTTGGCTAATGCACCTCAGTACTTTTTCATAGTACTGTTTTCTTACATCTGCCTCAGCAACAATCTGATTTAAAAAATCAAAACTGTCAGTATCAACTCGATCCTTCAGATATATCAAAGTACATTCAGTAAGGTCCTTTGCTATGGTAGAGAGATGCTGATCAGGATGCAAGCGACCATTTTGACATTCTGCTATCTTTGTTCCCTTCAAGGGCAACAGAATATATTGAGCAAGCTGGACTTCTCTTTTGCCTTCCCTTTCTTCCTTTAGCCTTTAATGGATTCAGTTTTGTGTAAAAGAAAAAGAATACCGCAAGTTGATAAAATATTTAGAGTGTAAATTACACCAGCTTTGCCTCCAGGGAATGGAATGAACTGAAATCACTCTGAAAATACGTTCAAAAGACATTAAGTATCCTGCTGTCAGACACAGAGGCAAGGAGGAGGGGAAAACACATTTTTTTCATCCATTTGTATGCAACAACCAGTTAGTGCCATAAATCGGAGGCAGATAAAAGAAAGGCAACCCTACGTCTAACGCCATACTTATGCAAATAGTACATCTGGTGCAATCTGAGGGAAAGCCAAAAACTATTTCAGAGCAAGTTTAGATACTTGCTGTATACTCTGCGATGGAACAGCTGGACAAGGAAGTCTCTAGCTGGATCTGCTGGATATAATATTCAAAAATGGTGATATTCCTAAAGGCAGCATTGCTTTTTAATGATACCTCAGCTTATAGAACTTGTTATTCTTGTTTGTTTTTAAAACTTGCCATGTCAATTAATGAGTTTAGGTGTAACTTATCGCCTCTATTCCTTAAAATGCCTGTTACCATTTTTTTAAAAAAACAAAATCCCTTCATTTTTCTTCTTGGTATAATGATAGCAACATGCAAAGATACCCCTTACCTTTAGGTGTCAGATTTTTAATTTTTTAAAGAAACATTTTGTTTCTTCTTTGTACAAAGAAAGTCAATAACTAAATTCTGGAATGGACACAAAATTATTTGAGTATGATAAACCTATTGATAAAGATGGTTCAAATATTTTAGGGGGAAGACTCAAATATTTCAGAAGCTTTTAGCTCTTTTTAGCCACTTTCGGCTTTTTTAGGGAAGCTGGTTGAAAGTCAGATTGATCCATCACACTGACTACAAACTGCCAGCAAACTCTGTGGTTTAAACAGTTTTTTTTTTTTCTAAAAGAAGAGGATCACCTGGCATGGAATAGTTGGGAAGTGAACCTGAGTTCTTATTTATAGAATAAGAAGAGCAAATGGTCTCCTACTGAGCTATTACTTATTTTAAAATATTTTGTGCTGTTTCACAAAAGCCGTGCTATTAGGGGTTGATGCATAACAAGTTGGCAGGGTCCAGGAAAAGAGCCTTGTGATGGCCCCATCCTTTACAATATTTTCCAGCTAGATGTGACTGCCTTCACACTACTAGCTTTCCAGAAAAACCTTAAAACCTGGCTCTGCTGGATGGCCTGAGACCCGATATGGGTGCTCCATGTTGGGAGTGGAGAGAAGATTCCTCATGTTGACTGTTCTCTTGGTTTTATTCTTTATTTATTTTTTCTTAATTTTAAGTGTTCTGCATTAACTTTGTATTTATTTTTTAATCATTCCATAAGCCACCTACTAAGGTATTAGGCATTCAGACATCAAAACTTACCATTTCTTTAATTTTATTTTTAGCCCCCTTTTAACTCTATGTTTCACTCCAAGCTACTCTGCCTCTGAATGCCCCATCTTGATTGAGTTTAAGTAGGTAAAGAGAGAGAGGGAGAGAGAGAGAGAGAGAGAGAGAGAGAGAGAGAGAGAGAGAGAGAGAGAGAGAGAGAGAGAGAGAGAGAGAGAGAGAGCCACTGGACAGCCATTTGTCCAAAATGGTATAGGGTTTCCTGCCTGAGTAGTGGGTTGGACTAGATGACCTCCAAGGTCCTTTCCAACTTTATTATTGTTGTTGTTGTTATTATTATTATGAGAGAGAGAGAGGGGGGGGGAGGGAGGGAGGGAGGGAGAGAGAGAGAGAGAGAGAGAGAGAGAGAGGGAGGGAGGGAGAGAGAGAGAGAGAGAGAATTGTTCCCTTTTCCCCTAGAAGCAAGTTTCATGCTGAATTGGAACATGATTGTTATATTCCTAGAAATACTACTAAAGCTGGATAGTTCAGTGATTTCTTGTTTCTTTATTATTTTGTTTGGCAAAATATTTAGCTCTTACATGCAACATGTGCTGAGACTAATCTAAATTGAATATTAGAACCTTAATTTGTTTGCAGCTGCTTCTTAAGTTCTGTAATATTCAAAAGCCAGATGGTAACACATCTTGCATGTCTTGTGGACACAAAACGAAGTCCCAATGGAAACATTTTGGTGCTCTTGTTAGAGTAGAATCCATATCTCTTATTCCAACAACCTTGCTGTTTCTCTGCTTTTCATTTTTCATTGGGGACACATTTGTTTCACTTTTCAGAACTCTTAATAGAAACACTGGCAAGCAGTGTTACTAATACTTTTTGTTCCTTTAAATATCTGCACTTTGAATATTAAAGTTTATGTCCATACCAGTGTGATTAAGAAAAGAAATCTGGAAATGGAAAACATGCCAGCTCCTGAAATATATCAACTAATTCCCAGAAAACAAATGTACAATACTTAAGAAAGCTTGCTAGTAACAAATACATGTGGTCATAATTTTATTTCTGTTTCAGTAATGTATGTTTTCATATTGTTTTAATTAGGTTGTAAACTGCCTCAAACTTCTTGGTATGAGAAGGAACATTGCCAATCATTTAATAAAGTAATAAAAAGTTGATATTTTGTGTGTTTGAATAGTTTATTTCTTTTATTTTTTCCATTTACTACATATTAGAATACTTAGCCATTAATATTTGGCCTGTTCATGGAGCAGGTGGCAGCTGTATCTAGAAGGACCTGTGCTCAACTTTGCCTTGTGTACCAATTAACACCCTTTTCTGGATCAAGAAGACCTTCTTTCCGTCACTGTTCATCTTATATCTTAATTAACAATTTATTTTATGTCTTTAGAAACAGAAAAAAAATTCTTTAAAAATAAAGAATGAGAAAATAAATAAATAAATGACATCATTTCATCATTTTGTTTTCTATAATTAACATCGTTTCATCACATGTTGTCATAGAGCTAATGGCATAGTAAGAGGAAACTCAATCAATAAAATGCTCTCAGAATAGACGTGTCATGACAACCAATATATAAAAGGCAAATATGGGATAATTATTAGTTATCATCAGTGTGAGAAAATTGACAACAGATACTGGAGATGACAAAGCTGATGCTTCATTTGGTAATTTAATTTTGATTATTTTAATAATTAAAAAGTTTTGCTGCTTTCCTGTTAACATTTGAATGGACTGTGGCCATGATCTATAAGGAGTGTGTATGATATTTCAGCCTGAAAAGTTCTCTTCCTTTCTCTCTTTCTCTCTTTCTCAATGTGAAAAAGGCACTGAACATTTCAAATGAAGAATCAGGAAAAACAGGGTTTTTTTTAAAAAAGAAAGAAAGAAAGAAAATGCATTTAACACTGATTTAGAAATAAACTGATTTTAGTCTTCCTCAGTTTAAAGTGTAAATATTTTAAAATATTTAAAGACATCTAATGTTATTTTTAATGTAAACCAAAACAGAAATATCTATTAGTAGGGCTAATCAACATATCTAGTCAAATATTGAAATGAATTGAATCGCTTCAGAAAGGTCTTTTTTTGCTTCTGTGAATGAAGAATGAACCTGCAAGACTAACATGAAACTAACTGGACCTTCTCAAAGTGTTGAGTACTTCAGAGATTTCCAGAATGTCTACAAACATTTGCCATAATTTTACTAAAGTATGGAAAAAGTAGAGTGGGAATGTTACAGTCTAAATCCAATAGTATTAACTCTTCGACGCCTTGTGATCTATTGCCCACAAAGGGGCAATAAAATGACAAAGAGCAAAAAATAGATAAAGAGAAGATAAAGAGAAGAGTGAAAGAAATAAAGAGAAAAAGAGTTATTTTCTCTCAGTCTGCCTGAATTTTGAAAAACTGCTACTCTGAGCTCATTTCCTTTTGCCTTCGTTCCCATGCATAGATACACCAAGCACTTTTGGACTCTGGTAGCATGTAGCTGTCTAGGTTTTGGGCTTACTTATTCCCAAAATCTGTCACCTACAAATAGATTTATTTTCCTTTAAAAGTTTCATCCATTATTGCTTTCTGCTCTTGGATATATTCATACAACTACACAAAATTCTTCAACCCCCCCCCAACAGAGAAGGTAGAAAATGAGACTTGCCATGATTTGTTATTGCTCCAGTTACTACACACTCTTCTGCGGAGAACTGGAGAGATATCTCTAAATCATGAAACATTTTTTGGATTTACACAACTGTTTCAAAAATTAAATAAGGATAACCAGCAGCATTTAATATGCAGCATGTCTTTTGATTTCTATGTAAGTGCTTCTCTCTCTCTCTCTCTCTCTCTCTCTCTCTCTCTCTCTCTCTCTCTCTCTCTCTCTCTCTCTCTCTCTCTCTCTCTCTCTCTCTCTCTCTCTCTCTCTCTATTTCTCTCTCTCTCTCTCTCTCTCTTTCTGTGTATATGTGTATACATTCATGCATACAAGTAGGTTATTTCTGTACAATACGCATATGTGTTATCTAGGTGATATTCATCCTGTTACTTTACTTAGTTAGGAATGTGCCTTGACCGTACATCCTGCACATTCTTAACTGCACAGGAATTAGAAGAAAATAAATGCTTCTCTTTTTATTCAGTGCCTCACAGATGGAAACAATGAGAAGCCAAATTATTTTCGGAAGCATCACACTATCTTTAATGAGGTGCCAAGAGCTGAAATGGAAGGTATCTACTGGCACCAAATTCAAATATAGTCTCCAGATTTTATTTCCCACAGTGAACATATTGCAGATAGACTTGATGTGTTGATTTGTACATTTATATTACTGTTTGAATAGATTATTCCTGTTTCAGCAATAACAATTAATCAAAGGTGTGGCAGGCACAATGTGTGAAAAATAGCACAAGTTATCACCACACAGATGGTTTGAAATAGTAACCAAACTTAATAAGAAGCTCAGTCCAGAAAGATTCATTTCTAGCAAATATTTCTCAGAGTATGGCAGAACAAGAACTAGAATTTATTTGTTTGTTTGTTTGTTTACTTATTTACTTACTTACTTAATTTATTTATTTAATTTGTTTGGCTGCCAAATTCAACCAAGTGACTCTGGATGCCTTACAATTCTAAAATTCTAAAACAGTTTAATATACATTAAAACAATAAAAACATCCACAAAATTAATAAGTATGAACAGCACCTATGATGATAAATCAACTAATAGTAAAGCCAAGTAATGGCTTCAATATTAGTTGTTAATATTAGTATTCACACCTTCCAAACCCCAGGACTTGGTACATTTGAGGTGCAATCTTAATATGAGGAACAGGAATAATGAGCAAACTCTAACACTACCATTATTCTTTTCTTTTGAATTGAAAATGATATTTGTATTACTTTGTTTCATAACCCATTCCACTGGCAGTATCACCTCCAATGGGGCTTATTGGTTTACCTGCCTTTAAGAATATTCCTGCAACTGGAATCCTCTGTCTCTTAAAATATAAATTCTGAGACTTTTGCAATATCAAATACCCACTTCAACTCTCCTGATTCTGTCCCACTTAGCATTGGCAAAGCAGGAGACTGCTAGCAAACTCGTAGGCAATTAAGAAACTAGCTGTATTGTAAGATATAGCCTATAAAAGTGTTAATTGTGGCTTCTCAAATGGGTCCAGATTATTGATTTCTCCTCAACCCCCAATCTTTGTTTGAACACCACCATAGAGATAGATTCAGAAGTATTTCTTTTTAGTGAACTGATCTATAATTATTCAGTCATATATGTTTGTAGCCAATCAAGTCCCCCATTTCATGACATGTTCCATTATATTTAAACTAAAGTAAACTTTTCTTGGTCCTTTTGACTCTTCTTGGTAAACTAGAAGTCTACTTTGTAGCCTTTGTATTTTATGTGCAAACAACAAGATGTTGCTTTTTGAAATCCTGGATGGCCTTGAGTAAGCAAGAAAGCTAAACATAGATAAGCCTGGTAGGAATTAAAATGGGGATTATCTAAGAGGACCTTAGTTGAATGCTAAAAGAAGGCAAACCATAGAAAACTATTATGGATATGTTCATCACAACTTAACTTTGGCTTGAAAATAATTTTATTTCAAAGCATTGTGCTCATAAAATATTTTCCCAGGAGATACTCTTGGTTTTTTTTTTTACTGCCTCTTTCCTCTGTCTTTGTTTCCATATTCAAAATTTCCTCTTAAAGAAGAAAAAATGGACATGTATTTTGCTTGATAGCAGTAGGAGTCATCTGTATGGAGGCATCCTTTGTTTTATTCTGTCCTTAATGGAAGATTTTCTCTTTTCACTCTAAAACCATCCGCTTCATTTCTTTTTTTCGGTCTCATTTTAAAGTTCATGCTTTTTGCTGTCTTTTCAGCACACAAAGAAATTGTTCTTTTCACCTGCTTCCCTCCTCCTTCCCAATGATCTGCTTCGTAAAAAGCATTTATTTTCTGAACTCAGATGTGGCAAAGTGCTGATTATATATACAGTATAAAACCCTACTCATTATTTTAGGCATTCTGATGCTAATTTAATGCAGCATAATTCAAACTGCATCAAATTAATGTCAAAATGTTAAATACTATTTGGGGCACTTGTCTGACAAGTTTGACAATGCTTACTCATCAGTCATTAGCTCTGTGAGTGTATGCATATGTATGTATACACACACACCACTGTATATGTATACACACAGAGAAACATTAATCCACATTATTATAGAATTTGTTTAGGAAAATAAAGGAAAAATATAGACTCATCAGTTTTTGCCATGTACCGGTAATGCTTTACCTTGTGTATTAATAATTTTGAATTTAGCAGAACTGTTTGATTTTTAAAGGGTCTTAACAAGATTTAAGGGGTCTTAACAAGATATTCTGACTCTTCCTACGCTTCCAAATATTTCATATAGACAAATAGTATTATTCACAATTCTGAATAGCTTTCTCTTAATCAAGCCACAGCGTAAGAGGAAAGAAACTTTGTCTGTCATGGACCACCAAATAAAGGTAGTGTAAAATGTTTTTAATACTGACATCTCTACTATATGTAGAATGTGAACAAAATACCTAGCCTGGCCTTTTATTTTATCCTATGCACATAAAAATGTATATACTGGGGATTTTTTTTAAAAAAAATCATAGATTGTTATAGAAACAGATTAAAATACATTTGATAATAGAAAAATAAGAATATGAATAATCCATCTGCTGAATTATTTTATTTCATATTTCTTTATCAGGAAAGCAAAGTCACCTTCAGACACCATTTCTTGGTAGTCTCTACCAAATATTTAAAGAAAAATGACTGGAAAAGTAGCATGTCACATGCTGAAAATACGTTTCCCAAGAGATTCACGGACCACTTTTATGTGGTATCTTTTGAGGCATTTGAAGAATGCGATCATTTCCCTCTTAGCTGCCTTTTCTAAAGGCTAAACATACCCAGTTCTTTCTTTCCATAACATTTATTTTCTAGTCTTTCGGTAAGCTTCATTGTCATTCCCTGAACATGTTGGTCTGAATGCTTCTTAAAATGTATGTCCCTACAGGACATTGTACTTGAGGTGGGGACTGCCAAATCAGAGCAGAATGGAACAATTATATCCTGTGTTTCATATACACATGGCACAACATAGGACAGGGGTGTCAAACTGCCAGCCCACGGACCGGTTGCATCATGCAAAAGTTGCACCCACCCCAGCTCCAGCAATGCAGCGTGATGCAGCAAGTTTGACACCCGTGATATAGGAGAACAAACCCATCAGGACAAGATTCAGCAGTCCTTCTGCATTTAAAAGACAAAGGCCACTCTTTGGAAGACAGTAAAGTCCATATTTTGGTCAGGGAGGACTGCTGGTTTGAAAGAGGGGTCAAAGAGGCCATCTATGTCAAAATTGTACAGTCATCTTTCAACAGAGGGGGAGTGATATAACATCATCTGTCTCCAGTCTACAATACAGTCCTTTCAGCAGTTCCAAAAAGACTCATTTGCACTACTGAGGTGATCCTTAGGACACAGATAAATCTCCAAGTGTTTAGTTTAGTTTAGTTTAGTTTATTCAAACTTATATGCCGCCCTTCTCCGAAGACCCAGGGCATCTCACAACACAATACAATAAAAATTTAAAAATTAACCACATTCATACATCATACAAACACAATCAACTCAGAGTCACTGATAGAAGGACATTCCTAGGGCCCAGGGCAGAGCACAGCTCATACGCCCCAAGCCTGTTGGCATAGATGCATCTTCATCAGTTTCCGGAAAGCTAGGAGGGAGGGAGCAGTACGAACCTCTGTGGGAAGCTGGTTCCAGAGAGCTGGGGCAGCAACAGAGAAGGCCCTCGCCCTAGGCCCTGCCAGACGACATTGTCTAACAGATGGGACTTGTAGGAGGCCAACGCTATGTGCCCTAACCGGTCGCTGGGATTCATGAGGCAGAAGACGGTCCCGCAAGTATCCTGGTCCATTGCCATAAAGGGCTTTATAGGTCATAACCAACACTTTGAATTGTGTTCGGAGACCAATAGGTAGCCAGTGCAGCTCACGGAGAGCTGGAATAATATGAGCATGTCTTGGGAGACCCAAGACAGCTCGCGTGGCCGCATTCTGGACTACTTGCAGTCTCCGGACATTCTTCAAAGGTTGCCCCATGTAGAGAGCATTACAGTAGTCGAGTCTCGAGGTGACAAGGGCATGGGTGACTGTGAGGAGTGACTCCCGGTCCAAATAGGGCTGCAACTGGCACACCAGGCGAACCTGGGTGAATGCCCCCCTTGCCACAGCCGAAAAATGATGTTCTAAACTTAGCTGTGCATCAAGGAGGACACCTGAGTTGTGAACCCTCTCCGAGGGGGACAAAACTTCTCCCCCCAGGATAATGGATGGACAGTTGGAATTGTCCTTGGGAGGCAGAGCCCATAGCCACTCTGTCTTGTCGTGATTGAGTCTGAGCCTGTTGGCACCCATCCAGACCTCAACAGCCTCCAGGCACCGGTTCATCACTTTCACTGCTTCACTGTAATGACACGGGGTAGAGATATAAAGCTGAGTATCATCAGCATATTGATGATAACTCACCCCGTGTCGACGGATGATCTCACCCAATGGCTTCATGTAGATGTTAAAAAGCAGAGGTGAGAGAACAGACCCCTGAGGAACTCCACATGGAAGAGGCCTCGGAGCCGATCTCTGACCTCCTGCAAACACAGACTGCGACCGGCCAGAGAGGTAGGAGGTGAACCACCGTAAAACGGTGCCCCGCACTCCAATCCCCTCCAACCGGCGCAGAAGGGTACCATGGTCGATGGTATCGAATGCCACTGAGAGATCAAGAAGCACCAGGATAGTGGAATAACCCCTATCCTGGGCCCTCCAGAGATCATTGATCAGTGTGACCAAAGCAGTTTCCGTGCTGTAACCGGACCTGAACCCAGAATGCTGAGGGCCCAGATAATCAGCTTCATTCAAGGACCATTGGAGTTGGAGTGCCACCATCTTCTCGACAACCTTCCCCAAAAAGGGAAGGTTGGAGACTGGACGATAATTATTTAAAACTGCTGGGTCCAGGGAAGGCTTCTTGAGGAGGGGGCGCACAAGTGCCTCCTTTAAGGGAGCCGGAAAGGACCCCTCCCTCAATGAAGCGTTGGCAACAGCCTGGACCCAGCTCTGCGTCACCTCCCTGCTAGCCGAAACCAGCCAGGAGGGGCACGGATCCAATAAACAGGTGGCAGAACTCACAGCTCCAATGGCCTTGTCCACATCATCAGGAGTTACCAGGTCAAACTCATCCCATACAACAGGACTAAGACGGGCCTCTGTCATCTCAACTGACTCATTGTCAGCCGACACTGCATTCCAATTGGAGTCCAAGTCAGTCCGGATCTGAGTGACCTTGTCTGCGAAAAAGGTATTAAATTCTTCGGCATTGCCCTGCAAAGGTTCCTCCCTCCTCCCCATATCAAGGAGAGAGCGAGTCACCTTAAACAGGGCAGCCGGACGAGATTCCGCAGACGCGATCAATGCAGAAAGATACTGAGATCTTGCCATAGTGATCGCTTCCAAATAGGTCTTAATATAAGCTCTCAATTTGGTTCGATCAGATTCAGATCTGCTTACCCTCCATTGCTTCTCTAGACATCTCTTCTGGCACTTCATCCCCCTGAGTTCCTCGGTAAACCAAGGAGATCTCCTGGGTCTGCTACCACAGAGAGGTCGCAATGGCGCAATCCGGTCAAGAGCCCCCATAGTGGCCGTATTCCAGGCCATCACTAGGGACTCCGCCGAACTGTGTACGAGCGAATCTGGCAATTCCCCAAGCACCCTTTGAAAGCCAATAGGGTCCATCAGGCGTCTGGGGCGGAACCATTTAATCGGTTCCGGCTCCCTGCGAGAGAGGATTGGTATCGTAAACTCAAGCTGCAGCAGGAAATGATCTGTCCATGACATGGGCAACACTTTTAAGCCCCTTAGCTTCAGATCATAACTCAATTGTTCCGAGAGGAAAACCAGATCAGGTGTGTGTCCCCCCTCATGGGTTGGGCCCTCAATTACTTGTGTCAGGTCCATGGTTGCCATGGAAGCCATGAACTCCCACACCAACCCAGATGGCACGTTGAAGACCCCCAGGACAATAGGTCTGGGGAACTCAACCGCCAACATGGCTACCTCCTCGAGTAGTGTGGGCAGGGCTGTAGAAACGCAGCTGGGAGGCAGGTACATAAGCAACAGATCCACCTGTACACCTAGGTCCAACCTCATAAGGAGGGACTCACAACCTGATATCTCAGTAGCAGCGAGTCTGCGCAGCCCGAGTATCTCTTTAGCTATAATTGCCACTCCTCCCCCCCTTCCCTGGGGTCGCAGCCGATGCCAAACCTGAAACCCAGCTGGACACATCTCAGAGAGGGGAACTCCTCCCTCTGGGGTCAGCCAGGTCTCAGTCACCCCTGCCAGGTCGGCCTCCTCCTCCAGTATTAAGTCCCGGATGAGGAGAGCTTTATTTACCACTGACCTGGCATTGAGCAGCAGCAGCCTGAGTCCAGGGTCCGGATTTCGCTCATTACCAGCACCCCGGGAGAGGTTCAAGGGGCCGGAACAAGAGATTGCTTTCAGGCAGCGAGGCCTTGTTCCCCGAGAGCGGCCTACCCCAGGCCTCCCGTCATATCTGCATCTTCCCCATAAGACCAGTATTGACTGGCCCTCTGATCCCTCAGAGCAAGGTCCTCCACTTCTCTAGCTTCCGTAAATGCCGACAGGTCGGCCCTTCCATTTATCACAGGTCCACAATCCATCCAATCCACACAACCACCCATCCATTCAACCCGATTCACTCCACAGTCAATCCCCCCCCACATCGTCCATAAATTCAGTAAAAATTAGAATTAAAACAATATTAAAACATTAAGATAATTAAAATTTAAATAGATAAAAAATTAAAAGCATTTTAACCAGGCCCTGTTGTAATTATGCTTGCATTTGGGAACAGTGTTCCTCCTAAACCAGTCCAGGCTCCCCTGAAAAAAAAGTCCTGTGAATACAGTTATAGTTGTTATAGTTGGAGCCGTGGTGCCTCCCAAATTTAATATAATCCAGAAGAACCAACTGCTGGAGCAGAAGTAAGGGCAAAAGGTAATGGAAGTCCAGAAGAAGTATGAGTAAAAAGCTGGAGTAAAAGCTGGAGCAAACAGGGTGGCTAATCCAGCAGGTTTACTGAAACCCAAATTAAGGCCTGTGGTGGAAGTAGTAGTAAAAACAGGCATGCCAAATGTTAATCCTGCTGCAATAGTTGTAGCTGTTCCTGTATTAGTCCCTCCTAAGATAGAACCTGTGGTAGGCTCTGAGCTAAAAAGTCCAGAACCAAAACTCACAGAAGGAGTAGTTGTAAAAGCAGTATCTGTTGAACCCAACGTCCCAAAATTAAAGCCTTCAGATAAGCTCAGGATGCCTCCAAAAGAAAAACCTCTGTCGCCGCCTCCCCCACCGGTGCCCACAACAGCTGCCGTGGCGGAGGCCAACGTGCCGGCTCCGAATGAGAAACCTGCCAACATAATGGCAGCAGCGACGGAAAGACCTCACCCACAAGGTCTTGCAGTTTAGCGGGAGTTTAGCAGGAGGTGCTTAGCCAAAGGAGCAGGCTCTCTTTCCCCACAGCCAGGGCTTCACCCCCCGCGCGGCAGGGATGGCGGCACCCCTGCTAGCCCCGTGCGGCAACCTCAAAGAAAACACTCGGACTTCCGAGGACTCGCCGCTTCTACCGACCCCCAACTGGCCTGCACACGCCGACCCGACTCTCAGCTGGCTGTCGGGAGCTCGGCGGTTCACAGCAGCCTCGCCGGCACTCCATCGAACTCCAGACGCCGACCCAACTCTCAGCTGGCCAACCGTCAGAAGCCGGCCAGTTCCTAGTGGTCTCGCCGGTCCTCTGCCGAACTCCAAACGCCTGACCTGACTCCCCACCGAACTCCAAACCGCCGACCTCCAGACGCCGACCACGCCGACCACGCTGACCTCCAGACGCCGACCTCCTCCTGATGGTTTCTCTTTAGGCTCAGCGGAGCCGCTGAGCCGTGGACGTCGTTGTAGTCCTGGAGCTGCCCTTGGTTCCACACTGTTGGCTTGTGCTCGCTCACTCGCTGTCTTCAGGACTCTCTAAAAGAATGCAAATGACCAGCTGACAGCAAGGAATATAAATCCTTCCATTCCCCACCCTCCAGTCAAAGCTGAAGAAGCTTCTTGGTGGAGAAGCGAAACGTCTTCAAAGGAAACAAGAAAGTCCAGTTGCTTCTTGAAAAAGCACCTTCGGGACATCCTGTGCTTCAGAAATTATATTTCCTTTGGTGCACCCAAAATTGCATTTGTCTTCTTTGCAGTCATATTATAATATCTGCTCGTTCATATTCAGTTTGTCATCAGTGACTGGCTGTAAGCTGAAGGAATATACCGGTGCAGTGTCTGATTTTTTTTAATATAAATCAAAGGTGTCAAACTGGCAGTCCATGGGCAGGATGCATCATGCATTAGGCCATGCCCACCCTGGCTCTGCATCACAATACGTCATGTGATGTGATCGAGTTTGACACCCGTGATATGATACTGAGCTTCAATGGTTAGAAGGCCTAGATATTGGTATTTTAACATAGATCTTTTTAAAATTTATATTTTATTATGTTTTACTAAACTAGGTGTAATGTTAATATATATTGCTAGTCCATGTATGATATGCCATATGCTAAATAAATACATTTAGTGTTAGTGTTCCAATATCTTTATATAATCACTGTTACCAAAGCAGGTATCCTACACGTCATTTTCTTTTTATTTTCATATCTTTCTTTAACCATACTGGATTTTTGGCTGTCCCTTTTTTCTCTTCATTAAATTATTTGCATTTGTACTTTTAGTAACTCTTCCCAATCTTGTTTCCCTTCCTATTTAGTTTATCCTGGCAGTGAACTTTTATTTTATTAAAATAAGTCTATTAAAATAGTCTTTTTTAAAAAAAAATATGTTTCTTCATTTCAAGCTGTTTCCTAGAATGAAGAACTGTAACTTTAGATGGACACTTTTCCTCAGCGTTTCTGGAGAAAACAGATTTTAGGGCAACTTAACCAGTGACTATTCTTCATTCCAAGTTGTATCCAGAGTTGTTGTAAGGAATGGAAGAATATACCAGCCAAAACCTAGGAGAAAGGGGGATATATATATATAACAAATGTATCTTTGGGACAGCTTTCAGCTAGGGGAATAGTGCAGAGAAGAGCAACAAAGTTGATCAGGGGGGCTGGAGGCTAAAACATATGAAGAACAGTTGCTGGAATTGGGTATTTCTAGATTAATGAAGAGAAGGATTAGTGGGGACATGATAGCAGTCTTCCAGTGTCTCAGGGACTGCCACAAAGAAGAGAGATCAATCTATTCTCCAAAGGACCTGAAGGCAGGACAAGAGGCAATGGATGGAAACTACTCAGGGAGAGAAGCGGCCTAGAGTTGAGGAGAACTTTCCTAACAGTTAGAACAGTTAATCAGTGGAACAACTTGCCTCCAGAAGTTGTGAATGCTCCAGTGCTGGAGGTTTTTGAGAAGTGATTGGACTGCCATCTGTCAGATATGATGTAGGGTCTCCTGTTTGGGTGGTGAGGTTGGACTGGATGACCTACAACTCTATTATTCTAATCATTCTAAAATGAATGACTGAAGTAAGTAGCTTATTTTTTTTTCCTGACTTCTGATCCCCTCTGGAAATTCATTCAAAAATGTTCTAAATGGTACAGTGATGTCAGTGGATATATGCATGTTTCAAGATTGGCAAAATGGTGGTCATAGCATCATGGGGCAAGCTTTACCCTTTTGAATGTGGTAGTGATGTCAATAAATGTATGGGAAAATCTGAGTTTGCACTGCAGGGCTCCAACTGTCATCTTGTCAATTTTGCCTGGGTGTTAACACCCATGAAACCCTTTTTCTCTTCATATGTTCCATTAAAGATTAAAAGTTGGCTTTCAGAAATTATTGGGTTTATACATGTAAAGTAGTTCAAATATTTACACATTATTTTAATACCCATACAGATTTTGGATACATTTTCTTAAGGACAGTTTTTAGAACTCAACTTTTCTTTACAAAAATAAACTTTGACATTCTTCTTTTTTGCCCCTGACTGATAGACCTCTCATTTTGCAAATGTTCTATGCCAGCTATGCCATTTTCCTGAACATGAAGTTAAAAGCTATTCAGAAAATGACAAAGGAAATGGGATATTTCAGAAGAAGGTCTGTAATATCGAGCCTTCTTTTACTGCCCTTGCTTTAATTTGAATGTGGATGTGCTGTTAAGAAGGAGATTGCAGCTGAAAATATGCTTCATTTGTTTTCTCTGAAGCCCAGGCATGTTTACAATGCATATATCATGTAATGTTCCCATATAATTAGGATGTTATTACCTGTTGTGTTGATTTTCTTTATTAGATAAAAAAATAAGCAAAAAAAAGAAGACAAAAAAAACCCCATCATATTTTTTTGCAGTTTTGCAAAGCTTTTTATTGTAGCTTTTAGCTTTGGATAATTGGTTGCTGTCGTAACATTGGAATTTATAGTTAATCAGTACCAAGTGTTCATGGTTTTTAGTTGATAATATTACCATATTTAATTATTGTTATTATCTCAATCAGGGCTTAACTTTTAAACCTGCACTTGTATTTGGGAAAGAGCAATTTAAACACTCAGCAGGTGTTAAAAATCAGCAGAACTGGGAAGTTACTGATTTCTTTTTATGTCTCCCTATCCTGAATTATGAAGATGTATGATGAAATACGTTTCTTACAACTTCTCTACCAAGCCACTGCTTCTTAATGTGTGTTTGCTGACACATTCTTCTACATGAAGAATTTAATCTAATGAATCAGCCCCAATCCATTGTGCATATAAATATGCTGAACTATTTTGTTCCCATTGCATTTTAAGTGAACTTTCCTAATTACAAGATCCCAGATTAATACAGTACTCCCTTAGTTGTTTGTTTGGTTGTTTTTTAAAAATATACTTTTTGTACCTTTTTATACTTTTCCTGACTCTTGCTTCAGAAGGTATAACCAAACTTCAGGCTATTATGCAAATGGTAAAAGAAAGAGATATTAATTTGAGATTGAGGGCAATACTGTAGATGTTTGGCATGCTATGGAAATAGTAGGAATCTAATACTAATTAAATCAAATTTTGAGTCTGAAGCAGTCTAGAAGAGTCAGATTTCAATCTGCTCTGCCCTGAATTTATATTAAAACTCACCAATTCTGGACAATATTGGAACAGTCTCCATGCTATTCAAATGGTTGCCATTAATTCTTTGGACACATTGTTATAGAAAACTGAGCATAAATTTTATTCACTTATATCTTTGGTGTCATCCATCTGCCTCTTGAAAATAAGTTATTAAGACTTCTGTCATGTATTAAGGTACTCAAAAAGCAGTGATAACATCTGGGGGAATCAACTGTAAATTTGGACATCTTTTTAAATGTGATGATCTCATAATGGATCAGTTTGGCTCCTGTTAGCCACATACTTTCATAAAAAGAAATGCCCATAGGATCATTTTATAATACAATAGATACTACAAATGTTTCCATTCTTGATATTTTGCCACTAGTCAAACCTGCAGGTGGCTACTGTTAATCTATTTCCTGTCAATTCCCATATGTTAGGATAAAATGCATTTCATTAATAATTGATTGATTATGTGCCATCAAGTCATTTTCAACTCATATCAACCGTATAGATAGATATTTTCTGTGATGATTTGTCCCTAATCTGATCTTTTAACTCTTCAAACATTAACAGTAAAAAAATTACTTATTGCTCATCTACTTTCACAAAATAAATACAAGTACCTGCATTCTGACTATTATAAATTGTCTAAAATGATATTTTTTAAAAATAATTTCTATGGCAGAGTCTCAAACATCAAATTATAGAAAAATGGAAGACAGTGACATTTGTAGAGGAGGCAAAAGTTAAAAACAAAGCATTACAGTACAAGTCCCTCTCCTTTTGTATCTGAATCACAATGCCATACATATTCTAAAGTGACAAAGCCAATGGTCAATTGTCAGCTTATTTATACACATGAAAGCAGGAAGCTTCTGTAGACACCCATGATGGAAGATAATTTCTCTAGCTGTCACTAAGCTTTATGTTTCCTGGTGTCAAGTTCTAGTATTGGCTTTAGCATGGACAGAATATGAATAGGACTGGTCTTTGCATTGATTCAGTATAATAGAACTACTCTTATGTACCTCCGTATACACCCAAATTATTGTTCTATACTCGAGATATTAATTCCTTTAATATTTATTATAAAGTAAAATATTATAGACTTTTCATAAACACTATCACACAAAAGCCAATGCAGTTGCTTCGTCAGTGAGATGGACAACATATAAATGTAATAAGTAAATAAAATAAAAAGTTGCGGAACCACAGAGTCAATGAGCAAAATACAAATGACCAAAATAATATTTAAAAAATGGGAAGAAGAATATATAGCTTTAATTTATGAGAAAGAAAATGATCTGAAGGAACCTTAGTCACATAAACAATTTTCTTTTTTTTTATTAATTATTTTTATTAAATTTTATAAAGTTTTAACAAATTTTAACACAAAAATATAATAACTCAACTGATAACAGAGAAATAACAAATTTAACAAGCAATACAAATAGCTGCTCGGAACCCCCCCACCACATCCTCCCACATCCTAACCCCTAACCTCCAAACCACCTTCCTCACCATCCAATGCGGTGTAAAGTTTTCCCGAGCACCCTAAGAAAAAAAAGAAAAAATCTATTCCCTTAATATCCCCAACTACAGTTGAGAAACATAATCTATTATTTATTATCTCCCTCCCCCCTCCCCCCCAGGCTTCCCGGAGTGAATACAGAGTAAAAAATGCAAGAAACCCCGCTAATCTACTATTTAGTAACTATTTATCTATATATCATATCTAGTTCTTTCAGTTGATATTTCTTTTGCATATAATCAATCCATTTTTCCAATCCATCAAAAATGTTTCATTTGAGTGGTTCTTCAGGTACGCTGATATCTTAGCCATCTCCACCAGATGGGTAACTTTTAATGTTTGTTTGATTCCTAAAGAGGGCAAAGATAATGTACAAGTAGAAAATTTTAGACCTATCTCATTGTTAAACACGGATTATAAGATTTTTGCAAAAATTTTGGCTAATAGATTAATGACAGTTTTGACACAGAGGATACACCCGGATCAGACTGGTTTTTTACAAGGGAGACAGATGAAAACCAATGTTAGACAACTTGTTAACATACTGGAATACTTGGATAAACATATTCAAGTGCCGGCTGTTTTAATGTTTTTAGATGCAGAAAAAGCTTTTGATAGATTGAATTGGACATTTCTGCAAAGGCTTGTGGTAAGGATGGGAATGGGGGACCAGTTTATTAATTCCATAACAGCTATATATCAGAAACAAACAGGACAGATTATAGTAAATGGTCAATTAACAGATTTGTTTAACATTGAAAAGGGTACTAGACAGGGTTGTCCCTTATCTCCTTTATTGTTTGTCTTAACTTTAGAGGTCTTATTGAATAGGATTAGAGCATCAGAGGAATTAAAGGGGGTACAAATTAGAAAACATGATTATAGATTATGTGCCTTCGCAGATGATTTACTTGTGACATTGACTCAGCCAATGCAATCGGTTCAGAGTTTGATGGAAATTATTCGAAATTATGGAAAAGTATCTGGTTTTAAATTAAATTTATCCAAGACAAAGATGTTGGTCAAAAATTTTGATAATAAATTAAAACAAGATTTGGAAAGGGGGTTTTGCGCATGCGTCAAAGTGGATAGACGCTATGCCGGACGCTCTCCAAACAAATATTAAAACATCGGAATTAAACCTCCGCTAAACCCTTCAGAGCCTCAAACAATGTTAGACTAAAGAAAACAGCTAAAACTTCTGAACCTGGAAATACCCTGGGTGGATTGGAGAAGGAAAAGGAGCCGTAGGAAACTTTACTTTCTGTTCTGAACTGTAAGTAATTAAAGTTGCAACAGAGAGAGAAAATGGCGTCGGCCACGGAAGTAGAACTTACAAAAAGAATGGAGGCTTTAGTGCAAACTTTTTCTGTTATTGGCCGGCAGATAAAAGATATGCAAGATATTGTTGCAAAAACAGCGAATGAGTTAATAGAGGTGAAAACAGAACAGAAAGCACAGGGTATCAGGGTAAAGAAGTTGGAGGAGGATAGAGATCAAGATCGCCTTCGGTTGCATATTTTGGAGGACAGATCAAGAAGGGCTAATATACGCTTGAGGGGGTTCAAACAAGATTTCGCTGACGGAAGAAACATGATTCAGAATGTTAGCAAATGGCTTAAAGATAATAAAATTGAAATTGAAGAAGACCAAATTGAACGTGCACATTGGGTTTTTGGTATACGAAGACATGGAATCCAAAGGGACATTATAATCAAATTTTCTTTTGAAAAAACAGCTACGGAAGTATATAAAGATTTAAAGAAAATTACCAACCTTAATTGTAAGGGGATTCCAATCAGAGTTCTGAAAGACTTATCCAGGCAAACATTACAAGCCAGAAATAAAATGAGACCAGTTGCGGATGCCTTATTCCACAGAGGCATCAGATTTAGCTGGCAATATCCGGCGATCATAATTGTTTATAAAGATGGGAAAATGTACCGGGCGCAATCTTTGGATGAAGGGAAAGAATTGTTGGTGAAGCTCGGCTTTGATCTGGACTTAAATCAGCAGACGGAGACGGAGGCAGCTGGAGCAGTTGGGAACGCAGGAGTTAAATATGTTAATGAGCTGATTGCAACGGCCCTCCAGCCCTTGGAAATGGAAGTGGGTGGAGAAATTCAAGCGTTGGAAGAAAGGCTAGCACTTTTAAAAGGCAGAGAAAAAGAAAAAGAACTG
The DNA here is from genome assembly GCA_034064705.1 of Bothrops alternatus. Taxonomy (NCBI): domain Eukaryota; kingdom Metazoa; phylum Chordata; class Lepidosauria; order Squamata; family Viperidae; genus Bothrops; species Bothrops alternatus. The sequence continues at coordinate 2,650,626 of JARGCV010000085.1, forward strand.
CAAAAGGCGATGCAGCTGGCCTCAAAAGAAATTCACAAAGAGGCAGAACTAGCAGAAGACCCAGCTAAAGAGGGCAGGATCACGAGGCAGAAGAAAAAATGAACAGTTTGAAATAGTGTGATTCACAAGGTTTTCCTACTTGTAAGGGGAGTGATAAAGGCCTAGTCCTTAGTTCTAACTTTAAACTTTGAAGGAAATAGGTAAAGGAGGCTTGGGGAGGGGGAGTGCGGGGGTTTTATTCTTGATGTGATTTTTATTAAAACTGTTTAGGGGGAGCAGCAGATTCGGCAGAACCGCACCCCCAATGGTGCCCGGCTGTTATAGTGGAATGTTTTTCCGCTCTTCTCTCATGTTGAGAGAAGCGGAGGGAGGGGCACTCTGGTGGGAAGGTTTTTTTATAAAGGTGGAAATCTCATTAAAGCTCTGGGTTGCAGGAGGGAAAAATATCAAATGGGAAAGTTATGAGTGATCAAACAATTATGGCAGTGAATATAAATGGTCTGGCATCGCCCTTGAAAAGGTATAGATTAATGAAATTAGCAAAAGAAAACAGTGTGGACTTTTTGTTCCTCACTGAAACTCATAAGGTAAAGACAAAAATGGATAAATTGATTACTAATAGTGATTGGAGGATTTTTGAATCTCGGGGACAAACAAACAGTAAAGGTGTGGCGATATTAATTCATCAACGGAATCAGTTTCAAGTGGTACAAACAAAAGGGGATAAGGAAGGAAGACTATTATTTGTTAAAATTAAAGTAAATCAAATGACGATGACTTTAGCAGTAATATACGCTCCAAATGTAAATGCTAAACAATTTATATTGAATGCAAAACGTAAGTTAGACGCTTTCTCAGAAGGGACTGTGGTATTTGCAGGGGATTTCAACGTGGAAATAATGGCGGATAAGAAAGAAAAGAAACAATTGAATTTAAATAAATTAAATATGATAGACACTCATGCTGACAAACTACATAGGGGAACGTTTTACTCTGCAAGACACAATAAGTTTAGTTGTATTGATTATATACTAGTGAATAAATTAGGAAGTATTCAAATCAAAAAGGCAGAAATAAAAGACAATTGGATTTCAGATCATGCTCCTATAATGGCGGTCTTGAAAATACATTTTAGTAGGAAACAAAGAATTTGGAGATATAATCAGGTTGTCTCAGTGAATGAAAAAAATAAAGAAAAAATACAGAAAGAAATTCAGGAATTTTTTAAAACAAATGAGGATGGGGAAATAAAGCAATCAGTAATTTGGGATACTAAAAAGGCAGTTATTAGAGGACATTGTATTAGCCTGGAGTCTTTCATTAAAAAAAGTTGGAGATGGGAAAGAGAGGAAAAAATTAGAGAGATAGAGACAATACGTGAAAGATTAAGGATGACAAAGAATAGGGAATGGAATAATTTACTAAAAATTAAGCAAAGACAATTAAAGGATATAGAAGAACAACAATGGAATAATATGAGGACGGCGGTAACGCAGAGAATTGAAATGTGGGGAAAGCAGTCAGCAAAACAAATGGCAAATTATTTGAAAAGAAGGAAAGAAAAATCAAATATCAATGCTCTAAGAGATAAAAATGGGTTATTAAAATATGATAATAGAGAGTTAGAAGTTGTAATGAAAGAGTTTTATGGAAAATTATATGAGAAAGAACATGTCACTGTACAAGATATAGAGGTTAATGAAGAGTTAAATGAAGAAGAAAGACAATTGTTGAATGCAAATATAACAAAGGGAGAAATAACTAGAGTTATTAGAAATTTGAAACCTGGGAAGGCCCCAGGCCCTGATGGGTTTACAGGAGAATATTACAAAACGTATATGGAGGCTTTATTACCACATTTGGAGAAATTATATAATAATGTTTTATTAAACATGGATATTCCACAAACGTGGAGAAATTCTGAAATTGTAACTATCCCAAAACCAGAACGAGATTTAAAAGAACCTGGTTCCTACCGCCCAATCAGTTTGCTAAACCAAGATTATAAGATTTTTATGAAAATTCTAGCAAATAGATTAGGAAATATATTACCCAGAATAATAGGGAAAGATCAATATGGGTTTATAAAAGGAAGAAGAATTTATGAACCAATTAGAAATATAGTGAATGTGCTACACCATGCTACAAGAACTAAACGGAAATTAGGATTGTTGAAGTTAGACGTTTATAAAGCTTTTGACAAAATAAATCATGACTATTTATTTCGACTATGTAAAACTTTCAACATGGGAAATAGATTCAGTCATATTATACAAGAAATATATAAAAAAAATACAGCTTATATTAGAGTAAATGGGAATAGAACAGATGAGATAGAAATAAATAATGGAACTAAACAGGGGTGCCCCCTATCTCCGATGCTCTTCGTAATGGCAATAGAAACACTAGCTAATAAAATTAGAAAAGATAAACAGTGGAAGGGATACCGAATTGGAAACTTAGAATTAAAATTAAATCTCTTTGCCGACGATGCCATAATAGTTACAGAAACACCAATAGAGATGGTAAAAAGAATGACAATTTTACTTCAAGAATTTAAAGAACAATCAGGGTTAAGAGTAAATATGGAAAAATCAGAAATTATTTGTTTAAATACTGGACCCAAAGAACAGATTGAGATACGCAAAGTATCAGGTTTAAAATTGGGACGTAAAAAGATGAAATACTTAGGAATATGGTTACTAAAAAATCCAGAAAGAATGGCTGAGTTTAATCATAATTTAGTATGGAAAAAGATTCAAAAGCAGATCACAAAATGGAAAAATAAAAATTTGAGAAGAATGGCAAAGATTAGGGCATTAAAAATGATGATAATTCCAAAAATGTTATATATGTTACAAGTAATGCCGGGGACCCTCCCTAAAGCAAGATTAAAAGAGTGGGATAATAAATTGAATCTTTGGATTGAAGGTAATAAGAGACCAAGAATTAAAAAAAGGTGGTTGGTAGCTATGGAGAGCGAAGGGGGGTGGGGACACCCGTGTTTGGAATATTATAGGGATGCTTATCAAATAGATAGGTTAATGGATTTACAACTATTTGAAGAGAGATTCTGGGTAAGATTAGAAAAAGAAATTAATGACATACAGGATGAAGAACTATTATTTAGGAAATGGAATAGGATAGATATAAAAAGCTTAATAGACCCCGCTAAGGCAGTTATAGAGAGTTGGACGAAATGGCAAAGTAAATTGAAAATGACGAATTCTAAACTAGCGACGCTGCAGGTAATAAATACAAATAAGGAAGGTAATCTCACGAAAATAATAAGGGAATTAAGGAGTAAAGGAATAATGAGAATTGAGCAATTATATGAAAAAGATGGAAAGATTATTAGAAGTAAACTAGAGCAATGTCTGGGCCAAGAAAGATGGTTACAAGTTAACGCAATATGCACATATTTAAGTAGACGTGAGAATAAAGAAACACTCCTCAGACAAGAAACAATTTTAGAAAAGATATTACAAGAAAAGAATAAGTGCACAAAAGCGCAAGCAAGTAACATATATAGGGTCTTATTGCAAGTAGAGGAGGAAGTTGTAAAAGGATTGACAAGGTATTGGCAGGACGAATTAGAAATTAATGAATGGGAAATGGAAAGCATAGTGGAAGACATCAGGAAGATTAAAAATACAAGGATAAGAGAGATGAGAAGAAAAATTTTACATAAATGGTATTATACACCATTACAATTAGCGCACTTCCATAGGGAGAAGAAAGGGAATTGTTGGCATGGATGCAATGAAAAGGGAGTATTTATGCATATGTTTTGGGAATGCACTGAAGTTCAAAAATTTTGGAAGCAAATACAAATTGAGGTAAATAAGATGCTAAATATTAATTGGAGAATAACTAAGGAAGTGGCGCTATTAATAAAAAATAGTGAGGTAAAGGAATACAAGGAAATTAAAACTGCAGCAATAGAAAGCGCACAAGCAACTATAGTGCTTGGGTGGAAAGATGCGAAGAAATGGAATATACAAAATTGGTGTAAGTACATGGTAGATCACATTCACTATCAAATAATGGAAATTAGATTACACAATTATAATGAAGGTAAATTGGTGGCAACGATGAAGCGGTGGGAAAAGGTAAAAAATTATATGTTGAACTTAATAGGCGATGCAAAAATAAAGAATAAAATTCAGTCACTCTATAAAGTATGAATAATGTAACCCAGAGTTGAGAAGTATATATGTAATAGAAATTGAATCTTCCATATTGGTGGTGGGATTAATGTTTGTTAATGTTTGTATTTTGTCTGGTGGAGGGCACTTTTCACAGTGCACTGTTTTATGTGTTCAATTAATAAAAAATTAAAAAAAAAAAAAAAAAAAAAACAAGATTTGGAAAGAATAACGGGATGTGAGATAGTTAAAAAAGTTAAATATTTAGGAATTTATATAGAAGCCTCAAATGGTAAATTATATAAGAATAATTATGAGTTCTTATGGAGTAAAGTTCAAAAAGAAATGGAGAATTGGAAAAAACTACAATTATCTATCCTGGGTAGGATAGCCGCTATTAAAATGAATGTATTACCGAAATTTCTATTTTTATTTCAAATGTTGCCAATACTTAAAAAGGATGGGAATCTTGATGAATGGCAGAAAGGTATAAACAATTTTATTTGGGATGGCAAGAAACCAAGGGTTAAACTTAAAATTATTCAAGATACAAGAGAGAGAGGTGGAATGAAAGTGCCTAATTTCAAATTATATTATTATGCAGCAGTTCTAGTGGCAATAAGTGATTGGATTAATTTAACAAATGAAAGAATACTGAATATAGAAGGATATGGGTTAGTGTATGGGTTCCACGCCTATTTAGTTTATGATAAAAAATTGGACAGGGGTTTTAAAGAGCATATATTAAGAAACTCTGTGATGCATGTCTGGAAAAAGTATTATTATAAGTTAAATGGTAAAATTCCTTTATGGACTGTTCCCAGACATGCAATACAGAGTGTGGGTATACAACAAATTCAAGACGTGGAGCCCTATGATAAACTTTTGAATAAAGATGGGAATAGCTTAGAACTGAAATCACTAGACAGATTAAGGGAGGAAGGTATAGCTCATAATTGGTATCATCATGCACAACTTCAAGCCAGATGGCAAAAAGATGTTAAGATGGGTTTTTCTCTAAAGGATGAAAAACTGATTATACAAATTAGAGACCAAAGAGCGATGCATATTAAAAGAATATATGACGCTTTAATTGAAATTGATTCTGGAAAGGAACTAGTTAAAGACTGTATGATCAAGTGGGAAGGGAATTTTGGATATTCAATCAGGATGGAAACTTGGAAAAGAATATGGGTGAAAAATGTTAAGTTTACACAAGCTCAGCATTTAAGAGAGAATTTTTATAAAATGTTTTATAGATGGCATTTAGACCCAAAAAAATTGTCGCTTATGTATCCAAATCTGAAACCCAAATGTTGGAGATGCGAATCTTTGGATGCAACTTATTTTCACATTTGGTGGACATGTAAAAAAATTAAGGCTTTTTGGATAAAAATATGGTGGATTCTTCAAAATATTTTGAAAAAGTGTATTGAGTTCGTACCACAGTTATTTTTGTTGGGTATAATAAAGGACTGTCCCACCACAGAGACTAAGTTGATCTTGAACTTGACTACGGCTGCAAGACTGTTGGTGGGTCAATATTGGAAGTCATCTGAAATACCATCTATTGAAGAATGGACATAAACAATTTTCTTTATCGAATGTTGCTTGTAAGCAATCACATAATAATAATAATAATAATAATAATAATAATAATAATAATAATAATAATAATAATAATAATAGTAGTAGTAGTAGTAGTAGTAGTAGTAGTAGTAGTAGTAGTAGTAGTAAAGTTGGAAGGGATCTTGGAGGTCATCTAGTTCAACCCCCTGCTCAGGCAGGAAACCCTATACCATTTTGGACAAATGGCTGTCCAGTCTCTTCTTAAAAACTTCCAGTGTTGGAGCACTTACCGCTTCTGGAGGCAGGTTGTTCCACTGATTAATTGTTCTCACTGTCAGTAAGTTTCTCCTTAGTTCTAGGTTACTTCTCTCCTTGATTAGTTTCCACACATTGCTTCTTGTCCTGCCTTAAGGTGCTTTGGAAAATAGCTTGATTCCCTCCTCTTTGTGGCAGCCCCTGAGATATTGGAATACTGCTATCATGTCCCCGCTCGTCTTTCTCTTCGTTAAACTAGACATACCCAATTCCAGCAACTGTTCCTTATGTTTTAGCCTCCAGTCCCCTAATCATCTTTGTTGCTCTTCTCTGTACTCTTTCTAGAGCAGCGGTTATCAACCTGTGGGTTGCGACCCCATTTGGGGTCGAACGACCATTTCACGGGGGTCGCCAAACAACGCATTCTGCCATTTATTTTTCCCCTTTTCTTTAGCTGTGCTACTCCCTCTTATTCTATTGGCTTTTGAAAGCCAATAGAATAGACTCTCTTGAATAGAGTCTAATTCTATTGGCTTTCAAAAGCCAATAGGAATTATCCATGCTGTCTCTGCCCTGCTGAGTCCGCCAAAAGTCCCAGTCTGCAAATGGTGCTGCAAGTTGTCTGCAGCGAAGGCGAGCTATCCGAAACTTTCCACCCCTCCCTGCTGAGCAACTACTAAAAATGTAAGTAAAAGAGGGCCAGGGGTGGGAGGTGGGAGGCCGGCAGGCGCAGGGAGGGCAGCTGGTGCACATCGGGCCCGGTGGGTTTTTTTACCTCCCTTGGGCTGGGCCTGCTGGTGGCCCAGCCGGTGGTCACCCTACGCCTTCGCTGCTGCTTTCTGCAGCCGCACAGGAGTGCCTGGGCCTGCCTCCGCTGCCCAGAATGGGCGGCGGCCAAGGTAAGGCTAGCAGGGCAGTGGTGGGCGCAGGGAGGGTTTTGGCGCGCGTGGGGCCTGGCGGGTGTCTTACCTCCCTTGAGCTGGGCCAGCTGGTGGCCCAGCCCGTGGTTGCCCTGCGCCGTCGGTGCCGCAGCCGCCCAGGAGTGCCTGGACCTGCCTGCCGACCTGAACGGGTGGTGGCCAAGGTAAGGCTAGCAGGGCAGCGGCAGGTGAAGGGAGGGTTGCTGGCGCATGTGGGGCCCAGCGGGTGTCTTATCTCCCTTGGGCTGGGCCAGCTGGTGGCCCAGCCCGTGGTTGCCCTGCGCCATCGCTGGCCCTTGCCAGCTACACCTCAGCCGGCACAGGGGGCAGCACCACGCATGCGCGATTCAGGGGGTAGCACCACGCATGCGCGGTGCTGCCAGGTAGGGAAAGTCCTCGACTTACGACCGGTCGGGAAGTCCTCAACTTACGACCGGTTGAGGGTCGCGGCCTGAAAAAGGTTGAGAATCACTGTTCTAAAGTCTCAACATCTTTTTTACATCGTGGTGACCAAAACTGGATGCAGTATTCCAAGTGTGGCTTTACCAAGGCATTGTAATATTGTATACTACAATATTATGTGAATTCATGAGGAAGTGCATTTCCAAAATCATACAGACAGGAAGATGAAAGATAAAATATTAATAACAAGAAAAATAAGGCAGTAATATATTTAGAAGTGGGAAAAGCCTTTGACAATATGAAATGGGCCTCCCTATTAGAAGTTCTGGACAAAATAAACCCAAGAGAAAAGTTGAAAACTTGGAAACAACAAATGGCAAAGATCACAGTAAATGAAACACTCTCTGCAAGCTTTTTCATATGTAAAGGGACAAAGCAAGAATGTTCAGTCTCTTTTTTATTGTTTGAAAATTGATCTGAAAGTCCTTGTGGACAAGATCCCAAAATACAAGCCAATAACTAGAAACAAAACCCAAAGAGAAGAATACAAAATGAAAAAATTCAGGTAAAGTTTTATAGGTTTGGAAAGAAAAAATAACAGATTGATGTGAAGTGAGAAAAAACAAGAGTAAGATTCAAAATGTGACCATACTTAAAAGAAAAAAAAAGATTCATTTTTCTAATCTCAAGCTGTATTAATGTGGAAATTGTTGATCATTAATAACTAAATTGAAAAAAATTTCTGAGTAGGAAAACTAGGTGAGCCAATAAACAGGTATTTATGGTATAGATTAAAAAAATAAGGAAAACGTTGAAGTGGCACATAACACACAGACTCAAATTCTTGATTCTATTTTGGACATATGTGAAGGGTCAGCTTTCTTGAAAACGATATAATTGTGGAAATTGTGGGGAAAAATTGAAAAGGAGAATAATAAGTTTAAGATGGATGGAATCTGTTACAGTAGCAATAAATCACCACTGAAAGATTTGAAAGGCCCTTTTTATTACTTGTGGACTTCAGCTCCCAGAATTCTTCAGCCAGCATGCCTGGCTGAGGAATTCTGGGAGTTGAAGTCCACAAGTCGTAAAAGGGCCAAGTTTGAAAACCCCTGTTGTAAGATAAAGGCTTCTAAAAATGTGAACTCTTCTGAGGTTAAGAATAAATCATTAATTTATTCATGGAACTAATGGGGATTAATTGCTATTAGTTTTGATAGGAGTGTGACTGCCTCTGAAAGACTGCTGTAATGGCCTTCTTGTGCAGTTGGTTGGCCACTGTAAGAGTATATTACTGACCTGATGGGTTTGATTTTATTTTATTTATTTATTTATTTTATTAAATTTCTATACCGCCCCTCTCCCGAAGGACTCGGGGCGGTGTACAGCCTAAACTTTAAAAAAACATATAAATATACAAAATTTAAAATAATTAAAAATAAATTAAATCATTTGGCCAAAATCCTAAAACCCAAAACATACAAAATTTAAAATCTTAAAAAATACTCAGAAGCTTCTATGCCAGGCCGGCCTGTCGGAAAAGGAATGTTTTTAGTTCCCGACGGAAGGTGCGTAAATCTGTTATTATACGGAGTTCGGGGGGGAGCTCGTTCCATAACGTGGGAGCTCCCACAGAGAAGGCTCTCCCCCTGGGGGTCGCCAGCCGGCACTGTCTGGCCGACGGCTCCCTGAGGAGGCCCTCTCTGTGGGAGCGTACCGGACGGCGGGAGGTATTTGCTGGCAGTAGACGGTCCTGTAAGTATCCGGGTCCGATGCCATTTTGATCCAGTAGTGCACTGTCTTATGTTTATATGTCCGGCATATTCATCACTGTTAAATGTTTTGTATTCCAAGGGTAATCACAGTGGGAAATATGTAATCACATATGCCAATAGGATGTATTCAGATTCAGAAAACAGATTAAAGACACAGCAATAATTGTTTAATAGAGGTATGGATTTACCTTGTTAATGTACCTACAAATTATCAGAAGAATAAAAAGATACTGCTAGGAAGAAGAAAGCATCCTGAGAAAGATGCCCGAATTTAAAATGCTTATATAGAGTCAATATCTTCTATATTGGACCATGTCTATAAACTTGACAACAAGTTAATAGCTGCTTGATTAAATGGTGCAAAACTTCAAAGAAATGAACAATGGGAATTGCTATGGGAAAAAAATAAATAGAATATACTCCAAGCTATGATTTGGGTGAAAATTGGTGCCAAACATTTTATAGATAGTATACAACCCTGTCAATTATTTACAAAATTTGAGGAAATATACAGTAACAAATGCTTCTGTAAATGCTGTAATAAAGAAAGAACATGGTAGTGAAAGAAATAGGCCAAAACCTTTAGAAAATTTAAAAATAAAATTTGAATTGAGACCAGAAAGTACCAATACTTCAGTAGTGATTTAGTGGCTGGGAATGATGGAAGAGAATGGAAAAAAAATAACTCTATGATGTTTCTATGGTTCTTTTTAGTTTATATCACTCTTTATACTCTTTATTTGTTTAATAACAACTTAAGAAATATTAAGTGACTGTGTGCTTATAATAAATTTTATCCTGTTTCTTTAAAACACAGGTCCTGTTTTAAATCGGGTCACACAAACAAGTGATGTCCCATCCATGGGTTGCAGGTAGCGCACGAAACCATGCCCCCTCCGGTACGCGGAAAAACCTTTCCCCACAGAATCGGTCCCTGGTGCATAAAAGGTTGAGGGCCTCTACTTTAAAGAATATGATAAGAAGCTTATGCTTTGAATATGAATAAGTAGAGCATGCAGCAGTGTGAGCCTGAAAAGAAATAAGGCTACTTAATTTCTAATTGAGATCAACTTTTTAAAACAGTTGTGTTTTTGCGACTCATTAAAGCAGACACGTCTGTTTTTAGACATTTAAAAAAAATCTGAGAAAATGTATTTAAAAGTATTCCCTTGAACCAGAGATCTTTTTGCTGGGTATTTTAAACAGAAAATATAGTAAAGAAATACGGTACTTAATTTTACATATAAAAACGACAGCAAGAATAGCATATGCACAGTTCTGGAAAAATGAGAATATACCATCAGAGGAAGAAGTGATAAGAAAAATCCTGGACTGGGCATGGACAAATTAACAAAAGAGATAAAAGTAAAGGAAGACACAGAGTACTATCTAATATGGAACAAGTGATATGACTGGTTGGAGACTAGAAATAATAGAGGAGAATAAATGTGGAAAGGTCAAAAGTGGAAAATGTGTGTATAATAATGTATAGTAATAATATGTATGAAGGAAGAAAAATGCAAATAAGAAACAACGGGGCAATAAGGACAAATATTGTAAAGAAGAATAAGGGGGGGGAATGTAAATAATAGAAGATTACTGTTACAAAATCGCTGTTTAAAAAAAGGGGGATACTGTATGTGTATGTGTGTTTTGTTTTGTTTTGTTTTGTTGGTTTTTTAAAAAAGTATTCCCTTGCATTTCAGTGCATTTCTTTTAACCCATTCTCAAACCACTGGTAGCTCTTCCGTTTGATCCAGGGCAGCCCTCCTAACCAGCGGACAAAAGACTGGCCATAGAAATATGGTTTCTCACTAGGCTGCAGACAGACAAAGTCAAACTTACCACCAGGTACTTCTAAAGCATCGCAGATGAGACTGGGTGAGAGCTGAACCTCTCTTCAATCCTAAGTATTTTTTTTTCCTGTAAAAGCTGCCCAAAGTATCTTCCCCCTGTGAGGAGAGAGGGGAGGGAACGTCTATCCCACCCTCTAAGAATAGCGGTGACTGACTATCCACTGAAAGAATAACCTTAATTTAACTGGATTTATATGCTTCTTAAATCTGGGGACCAAAAGATTTATCTTTACTGAAGACTTTGTTTTTTATTTACAAAAAAAGAAATAAAATGGGAAAAAAATGATTATAAAAATTTTGGACTTAAAAAACTTCAAACGACCTTGGTGACATCTTGTGGCCATGTTTGATATTACAACTTGTTATTGTCTAAAGGGGACTTGGCTTGAAGCCCAGACTACAGATAAAACTTTTTCAACCTTGACAAATATCAGCTGTGAGAAGCTCAGCAGTGTTCTATACTCAGTTATGAAATTATTTTCAACCTCTGACTTTAAAGCCCTCAATTTAACACACCATTAAGAGAATATGGATGAAGATCAGGAACAGATTCTTTTTATGTTGAAAATAATACATGAAATCATTCTTTCAGTTTGTGATAAAATAAGATGCTACAGAAAAGAACAAGATGTCAGCCTAGATATACAAACCCAAATTTTGATTACAATTAAAGAATCAACTACGCAGAAGATAACAGAAGAAGTGGAACAATTAATTACTGTGATAGAGGATTCAATTGACCACCAAATACAGTCAATGGAAAATCCAGAAAAGGGACTGACAACACTGAAAATGGAAAAGACTTTCTATATAAACCAGAAGAAACTTGAGGAGCAAGAAGAAGAACAGACTAAGGGAAGACAAACATATCAGGACAACTATAGGGATCTCAAATAATAGAGAAATGATTTGCTAGCCCTTCCAAAAATATGGCGACTGGATGGCCTCTTTTATTTCAAATAATATATATAACAACAGAGGGAGATCTATTTGATGACTTAAAAGCACTGACATGGAAGGCGAGTGGCAAAGGAAGAAAGCCAGAATAAGGCTGAAGAAAATTGGGGTTTTGATTTATTAGAGAGGATTTTATATTACTAATTAAAATAGAATATACTCAAATAGACAAGATGTGTATTTTAAATACTAGATTTTGTTATGAATTGAGATAAAACTTTGGTTATTTAAAACTTAGAAGTATAAATATTAAAAGTTAAATTTGAATATTGATGGGAAATTAAAAATTGGGGAAAACAAATAAATAGGATATTGATTGTCTATAAAGATTGAATGTAAAAGTAACTAAGATATGTATAAGCTAAAATGTATTGATAAATGTAATAAACATATTTTCACTTAGTTGATATAATAAGAACTGTATTAGCTTAAATATGAGACAGTAGATATTAAGGGAAAAAGAGAGGAAATATTTGATGTTGAAATAGGGGAAATTTTGGTCATTAAATTTAAGACATTTGGAAATTAGTTGAAAATAAGGATGTTATACTGTATTATTAACTAGATGATGTAAGATGGTAGGAAACAGAATATACTCAAATAGATAAGATGTGTATCTTGAATATTAGACTTTGTTATGAATTGTGATAAAGGAAACTTTGGTTACCTAAAACTTGGAAATTACAAATATCAAATGTTAAATTTAAATATTGATGGGAAACTAAAAATTGGGAAAAACTAACAACAGGACATTGATTGTCTATAAAGATTGAATGTTAAAGTAACTAGGATATGTATAAGCTAAAAATTTATTGATAAATGTAACAATGCTATTTTTACTTAATTTATATAATAACTGTATTAGTTCAAATATGAGACAGTAGATATTAAGGGAAAAAGAGAGGAATTATTTGATTGGTAGCTTGAGATTTGTACTAAAGATTTTTGTATGTTATTGAATTATTGATTAACCCAGCCAACCACGTTGCTTTTTAAATACTTAACTGTAAAATTAGAAAATTAATAAAATATTACAAAAAAAGAGAAAATTTTAGAGTGTTCAGAAATGGATAGATTGGCTTTAAAGATAAAAGAGAAAGAAGACTTAGTGTATTTTAGAACATGGGATAATTTCTATCAATGGCTAGAAAAACGAGAGAGAGAAAGGAATGTGATATGTAATTTTGAATATATATTAGCAAGAAGAAGGCTATTGAGCAATTAATTAACATATTGTTTATGACAATTAACTATTATCTATTATTGTTTGTTAAACACATGAACCCAGACATTATGCTGTTTGCTAAATATTGAGAACGTTATTTGGAAAAATCCCAACCCTAATCCTAACCCTAACGCAAATCCCAACCCCAACCCCAACACCACCTTATTCCTAACCCTATTAAAAAAAAGTATTGCAGAGCCTTGAATCCAGCTTGATAAAAGCAAAAGTATGTCTCGGTCTTCTTATTCACATGAAATATATATGCATATATTTGTGCCATTATGCACAAACGTGAATGGCAGTGGTGAACATTTTAATTTAAACTTATAAACTACAGGCTTATAGAAAGTAAAGTAGAGGCGGTTATTTAATTTCAGTTCAGTGACTTGTATCGCAGTGTCTTTTATTTATGCCTCTGTGGCATTTATTCAATTTCAGCATCTATTTTAAAGAGCTAGTTCAGCTTTTTGGGGAAAAAATTAATATTTTATACCACCGCTGTAGTTTTGATCTTTGATATGCATGCATAGGCATGCTTAATGGCCTTGTATAATATCAAAACATTCTATGTTCCAATTTCTGCAAATACCTTCCAAAAATTGAAAATGTGAGCTACACTGAAGTCTGATTTATATCTAGAGAAATTCAGTGAGCTCAAGGGAGTCTTACAGTTATTCTTTAAGAGTTATTCTCTTACCTACATTTCTACAGTATGCAGTACAATTCCAGCTTGCACTTTCAGATCAATAAAAGGATGGGTTTTAACAGCATGCCTTTTTAACACCTAAATTGAATCATTTGATTATTTACCGTAAAATATAGGGTGAAATTTTTGCAAAAAAAAAATGCTCATTTAGTACTTAAATATATATTCTTCAGGCCTTGTATTTTTTGTTTTTATGAACTGAATTGATCAGCCATACTGCATGATGTAAAGGCCATTTTGAAACTCTTCACTTAAAAAAAAAAATCCTAATTCATTGACAGACTTGAACACTGGGCGCTATCTAACAAAATGAAATTCAATGGTGAAAAAAGTAAGGTTCTACATTTAGGCAAGAAAAACCAAATGCACAGGTATAGTTTAGGAGGTACCTTGCTCAATAGTAGTAACTGTGAGAGGGACCTCGGAGTCCTAGTGAACAATCACTTACAGTAAATATGAGCCAACAGTGTGCTGCAGCTGCCAAAAAGGCCAACACAGGGCTAGGCTGCATTAACAGATGGTTAGAATCAAAATCATGTGAAGTGTTACCACTTTACAATGCCTTGGTAAGGCCACACTTGGAATACTGCATCCAGTTTTGGTCACCACAATGTAAAAAAGATGTTGAGACCCTAGAAAGAGTACAGAGGAGAGCAACAAAGATGATTAGGGGACTGGAGGCTAAAACTTATAAGGAACGGTTGCTGGAATTGGGTATTATTATGTCCTGTGAGCAGTGAGGAGTGACTAAGGCTCATCTTGTAACAACAGGCTTTATTGTTCACAACTCTTCCAACTCAGGCACTCTGTGAGGCATGCAGGCCTCTCTCTTAACAACCCAGAGACCCGGACAAGAAAGATACTTTTTTGGAGTGCTTTCACGCCCTGCGCATACGTGCAGGGCTGGCGCCACTCCGCCTGGTCCCGGGCAGCTTATGAAACTGCCCGGGACCATTGCAATGTCCCGAGCCTGCTTCTGCAGGTTCAGGACACAACAGGTATGTCTAGTTTAATGAAGAGAAGGACGAGGGGGGACATGATAGCAGTGTTCCAACTTCTCAGGGGCTGCCACAATGAAGAGGGAGTCAAGCTGAGTTTGACTACGTGACACCTGATGACGTGGACAGGTTGCTGGGAGGTCTTAGAGCAACCACATGTTTATTGGACCTGTGTCCCTCCTGGTTGGTACTGGCCTCCAGTGAGGTGATGCGAGGCTGGCTCCAGGCAATTATCAACGCCTCGTTGAGTGAGGGTGTCTTCCCCGCCGCCCTGAAAGAGGTGGTGGTGCGACCCCTCCTCAAGAAGCCCGCCTTGGACCCGGCTGTTCTATCTAATTACCGTCCTGTCTCCAACCTTCGCTTTGTTGTGAAGGTTGTTGAGAGTGTGGTTGCTCGACAGTTCCCTCAGCACCTGGAGGAATCGTCGTACCTGGACCCGTTCCAGTCGGGCTTCAGGCCGGGTTACAGCATGGAAAAAGCTTTGGTCGCATTGGTGGATGATCTCTGGCAGGCCCGGGACAGGGGTTGCTCCTCTATCCTGGTGCTATTGGACCTCTCAGCGGCTTTTGATAACATCGACCATGGTATCATGCTGCGCCGGCTGGTGGGGCTGGGTATAGGGGGCACCGTGCTTCGGTGGTTCTCTTCCTTCCTCTCTGGCCGGACACAGTTTGTGTTGACAGGGGGTCAGAGGTCGACCCCGAGGCCCCTTGATTGTGGGGTACCTCAGGGGTCGGTCCTCTCGCCCTTGTTGTTCAACATTTATGTGAAGCCACTGGGTGAGATCATCCGAGGTTTTGGGGTGGAATTCCATCAGTACGCTGATGATACTCAGCTGTACATTTCCACCCCGAACCACCCAAATGAAGCTCTTGATGTGCTGACCAAGTGCCTGGAGGCCGTGCGGATCTGGATGGGGAAGAACGGTCTCAAGCTCAACCCCTCCAAGACCGAGTGGCTGTGGTTACCCTCGTCCCGGTACAACCAGCTGACTCCATCGCTGTCTATTGGGGGCGAGTCAGTGGCCCCCACGGGAAGGGCTCGCAACTTGGGAGTCCTCCTAGATTCACGGCTGTCCCTTGAGGACCATCTGACGGCCGTGGCCGGGAGGATGTTTTACCAGATTCGTCTGGTACGCCAGTTGCGCCCCTTCCTAGATAAGGACGCACTACGCACGGTCACCCATGCCTTCGTCACTTCCAGACTGGACTATTGTAATGCTCTCTACATGGGGCTCCCCTTGAAGTGCACGCGGAGGCTTCAACTGGCGCAGAATGCGGCCGCGCGGGTGGTAGTAGGGGCACCCTGGCGGGTACGAATGGCCCCTATCCTGCGCGAGCTGCACTGGTTGCCGGTGGCTTTCCGGGTGCGCTTCAAGGTACTGGTTACCACTTTGAAAGCGCTCCATGGCATAGGACCCAGTTATTTACAAGACCGCCTTCTGCCAGTAAATACCTCCCATCGACCAGTTCGCTCCCACAGAGAGGGCCTCCTCAGGGTGCCATCGGCTAAGCAGTGTCGGCTGGTGGCGCCCAGGGGGAGAGCCTTTTCTGTGGGGGCACCGACGATGTGGAACGAGCTCCCCCCAGAACTCCGGACATGTCATGATCTCCACACCTTCAGAAGAGAACTGAAGACTCATCTCTTCAATCAAGCCGGCCTGGCCTAGATCTCCTTGGGTTTTAAAATGTTTAAACAAGGCTGTTTGGGTTTTAGAATTGGGTTTTTAACAGGTTTTTAGCAACAGCCTTGTATTAATATTAATTTAATTTATTTTTAAATATTTATTGTTTTTATGTTTTTACTCTGTTGTGAACCGCCCCGAGTCCTACAGGAGAGGGGCGGTATAAAAATTTAATAAATAAATAAATAAATAAATAAATAAATAAAGCTGTTCTCCAAAGCACCTGAAGGCAGGACAAGAAGCAATGGATGGAAACTAACCAAAGACAGAAGCAACCTACAACTAAGGAGAAACTTCCTGACAGAACAATTAACCAGTGGAACAACCTGCCTTCAGAAGCTATGAATGCTCCAACAATGGAAGTGTTTAAGAAGAGATTGGACAGCCATTTGTCTGAAACGGTATAGGGTTTCCTGCCTGAGCATGGGGTTGGACTAGATGACCTCCAAGGTCCCTTCCAACATTATTATTATTATTATTATTATTATTATTATTATTATTATTATTATTATTATTATTATTATTATTATTATTATTATATTAACATTTTAAATGACTGTACAATCAATTGGAATCTATTGCTATTTAGAATAGCAATGGTCAAAGCATAACATCCTCCTCCCCCCAAGATATTAAAGTTCAATTTCCTTACACAAAACAACAAATAACAGAGAGTCATGGGATTGCAGCCCATAAACATAAACAGTACAGTACAATAATGGATTGTGCTGTTCAACTGTTGAGATATTGCATTCATTGCATATCTTCTTTAAAATATGCATATTTTAACTGAGCATGTGAACTGGTGCATTCATAGACACGTAATCATCATTCCTTTCAGGGAAACAACAGAAAGGTACTGTATAAGGAAGAATATGACAAAGAAATTAAAGCCATGAGATAAGAATAGCCAAGCTTTCAAGTGATGCCTGAGTTGCAATTCTATAATTTTGGACTCTATCTTCCCCCAGTCAAAGTAAATCTCATTACACTATTTCAGTTCAAATCAAAGAGTGGAGGGCTGTATATTCTGATTTATTTTTATATCCAAAAGCATTTTCATTGCTTAATTTTTATTTAACAGTTGGTCTACCATTGGTGAATTAAATGTATATACATATAATATATAATTTTCAAGAAAATTAAAGCATTCTTCAACAAAGAAAAACTAAAAAAGTAATAAGGTGAAACTATGAAGGCTGACCCAAAACAAAGAAATGAATGCTATAGAGAAAGAGTGATTAAGAAAATGGTACAGATAAGGAACATGAGGTTCAAGAAACAGGAAGAGAGGAACACAGGACAGTAGCCATTATTAAAACATTTTTTTCCTACAAATCCAGAGATATGCTGAAAAGTCTTCTTTGCTTTTACCTACAACATTTTCACCCTTTCAATCTAACCACTGGATTTATCTTGATCTTCCACTTTTGACATCAGCAATTTGTGAAAGCAAATGTGTGGTTTTGGAGTCAGCATAAAGGAGGGAAAAAATCAATACTGAAGTTGGGATTTATAGTTATTACCAAGTAAATGTGAAGGAAAAAGATAGACAAAGAAATGGCACCTTTTGCACAACAAACTATATTTTATGAAAGCCTTTGAATGAAGATATGTGTTTCTTTATCCCTGGTTTAAATTTATTACTTTGAGTATATATCTTGAAGATTTTCCACTAATATCAGTGATAATAATTTATCTCTTTAAAAGAACTATTTCTATCTCCCAATGTTTATTTAGAAGTAAATGCCAGTGTGTTCAAGCTTTTTCCCCAATTGGGTCTACCGATTTTATTCAATTTCACATTTGAATCAATGGGGCTGTTTACAAAATATAGTTTAATTCTCTAACAAATATACAGAGTTCATGATCTGAAACTGTCTTTGGAGGCTTGGATGAGATTTGTAGTCCTATTGACATATAGTACAAACTCTGACTGGATATATATATATAGTATGTACTATATCCACCCATCCTGAGGCAAAATTCTTTGAAAAGAAACTGGCCCTTGGAGTTCTTAACTGTTGGTGACCTGTTGTCAAAATGTTTTCAGAACTATTTTTGGACAATGTGGATGATATCTGGCATAAATCCTTTTGATTTGTGCGTTTTATCTCTGCAGAGAAAAAATATCCTCTAAGATATCTGTTTAAAATTTGTGCCTCAAATATCTCATTCTGAGCAATGAGAACATGGCAGAAAAGAGACGTAGAAAGTGCTTAACAGATGACTATATTCTAGTGATCACCTGGAGGTATTTCTGCAGCCTAGATCTGGTGGCTCTACCAGTTCTGCTATTGGCTGCCACTAGATTGGTGAAGATTCACAAATATTGATCTGTAAAACCTATTTTCATTACTAAGGTTCAGACATTACATTATTAGATCTTCACTACTGGGCAGAGGTCAAGATCCTATAGCCTAAAGGGATCCAAATCCAGCATCACACATTTGATAAAATAAAAATTTGATTTCCCCCTTCTTCTCTCCATCACCTCTAATTCCTAGACATCTTTCTGACTCTCTCCAGTTCTGGAGCAAGAGAGGAACTGGGGAGGAGAAACAAACTAAAAAAGGTAAAATGTCCAAAAGGTACAGAAGTCACAATCTGAAAGTAAGACCTTGGTCAGGACCATCTGAACCCTGGTAGGACCATTAATTTTGGCTCTTACTCTTAATACAATTGAGATTTGACTAGCTGAAATATTTTTCTGGTATAACGTGTCTACTACAAAATAATTGACACATAAGTAGAAAGCCTCACATTAAAACCTAATGACAATTTAAAATCAGATGTCAAACTAATACTAATTGTCACTATTATTGCACTTTTAAAAAATGAAGCAATTTAGAATAATGGGAGTGAAAGGAAGAAAAATAGTTACTTTTGTATACGTACATGGAGAAAACTATTTCAAAGAATACTAATAGAAATGTATAAAATATTGTTTTCTGAATGGTCAAGTCTAAATGGTAAAAGCTGTGTTTTAGAGCAACGGTACGGTTTATTTATTTTTTAATATCTCAAAATAATGGGGCTATTAATATTCTTGAGAAATAATGAGATGAAACTCAAATGTGGTGAGCAGACCTGGAGGGCTCATTCTCTCTATTTATAGTGAGGAGTGCTGACAAAATAGAGTGACAACTGTAATTTGTTATTTACATCAATACAGTATTGTATCTGAAAGTCAGAAGTTAACGAACATCCTTGCAATTTATGCAAGTGCATATGCTCAGGCAGAAAAAGGTGCTTGTGGCAATGAATCCATTTGCATCCAATCACAAAGCATCTTTTTCTAACCTGTAGAAATAAGCAAGAGTAATCAGAAAATATATTTGGATTTGGAATGAAATGTGGAATTCTACTATTTCTTTAAATAACTTACACGGGTCCATCTTAACCAAAGAACTGGGTAGCTAATAAAACCAATATATAACATAACACAAAGTACGATACATACAGATAATTTAAAAATGACCCCCCCACACACACTTGAATTGTATTGCATCACCTGGCCCCAGGACCTGAAGGAAGACACAAGTTATCAAGGTCTTCCTGAAAGCTAACAGAGCTGCAGCCACCCCTATCTCAGGGGGATGACTGTTGTATAGAGCAGATACCATGACAGTTAAAGAACAACACTGTATTTGAGAAGAGACTCATAATATTCCTATCTGGCTAAATTTGGTGTGATGGGCAGAAATTTTATGGTAATTTTTAGGATCAGCAAGAATAGGTTGAAAAAAATGTATAATTTCCAACTGCTTATTCTTTTTTAAAAATCAACAGAGATACTGGAAACTATAAAAAGACTAAACAAATAAAGGAAATGTTACTTTTTAGTTTTCTGTTATCAAAGTTCTTCTGGATTAATGACTCTTCTGTAACATAAAATATAATAAAATGAAGCACATTCTTCCACTGAATATTCTGCAAAGAATATTCAATATGTGTGCCTGTGTGTAAAAGAGCACTTTTCATAGTGCATAAAAACATTCCCCATCTTTTTTTCTTTAGTAAGACATGTAATGTGCTCTAAAATCCCTTATAGTGCTCCAATAAAATAACTTTAAAAAATTACTTATTTATACTAGTATAGTTCTTATAACAAAACTATTCAACTTATAGTTCTAAAGACTACTTCCCATTTAATTCATTCATAGTTTGTATGAAAATAAATGTGACTGCTGACCTAATTCTTCCTTATGAAAAGCAGATTTTTTAAAAAAAAAAAAGCTCAAAAAGTAAAGATAGTTTAAAGCATTATATAAAGAAAAAAAAATCCACATTACAGGCCCAATGAACATTTCATTATAAAATTGTGCCGTAAGCAATTTGTACTATTAAAATCTAAAGGACCAGATATCTTTATATCACTTGTCTGGCCTAGAGGCACAATGGAAGGTTTAATCACTATGTAAAATTTTAATTCCATTAAAATTAAAATCTTTAATATTTGGAAAAAAATATCAAAAAAATGGATATTAATAGCTACCGTATTATTCAGTGCTTTAATTTGCTTAGTGATGTAATTGTTACCAAAGAATTTTGCACAGGCAAGGCATTATTGTAGGCTATAACTTAACATCTGGTGATACATAAATATAGTTGATTTTTCTCCCACCCCCTGAACAGGGAAAATACAAAATTACATCATCAATGAGCTCTTATTTAAATATGAACAATAACTTACAGTTTATTCTAACAGATTTGTGCCTTCCATATGCCCACTTGGAACAACTTCCTTCTGGTTTAAACATTAAAGGTGAAAATCGATGCATCAGGAAATAAATGACTTACCTGTGCCATATATACTTCATTCAAAAGAAACTAGATTTTGGGAAATGCAGCAAGTGATAAAAGTTATCGCTGACAAATATATGAAATTATGTATTTTTTCTATTGTTCCTTGGATGTTTAATGCACAGTGCCAGTGGTTCAGCTGAACTTCTGCTTTAACAATTTTAGCTTTGTCTTATACATGTATAGGTATATATATAAGTATGTATGTATGTGTGTGTGTATGTATATGTATATGTATATATGTAGGTCTTTGGTTCTTTGGGTTTTCTCCCACGTAGAATTTGAACTGTCTTGGCGACGTTTTGACGAAGTCCCATTCGTCATCTTCAGGCTGGTGCTTTCGGCTTCGTGCTCCTAGAAGCACGAAGCCGAAAGCACCAGCCTGAAGATGACGAATGGGACTTCGTCGAAACGTCGCCAAGACACTTCTAATTCTACGTGGGAGAAAACCCGAAGAACCAAAGACCTACATACAAACACCCGCGAAAACCTCAGAAAACAAATATGTGTATATGTGTATACACACACAATAATACACACACAAAAAAACACAAGTTGACAAATGTGCCAATATTCTTTTCCCCATCCTATTTTATACCTACAACAAACCTTTGACTTTCAGAAAAAAAACTACTTGAAAATGTAGCCTGAAGAATTTCTTGTTTGTGTATAAGTGGTTGTAGTACAAATACCTACACATATAATCTGCTATATGCTGCTATAATCTTGTAAATGCATCAAAGTATACATGTCACAAATATTGTCAAGTTATGTGTGGGCCAATTTTCTCCCCACCCTGTTCTTTTAGGAAAACCAGAGCTTTCATATAGACAGATAAGATCAAGTCAGGTCAGGTTAAGTCAATCATTGAGACCAATGGATATTTTTTTAAAAAAAAAACTGCTACTAAACCAGAATTATATGAAACTTCCTAAGGTTTGTTTGTTTTTAAGCATGGAGCAGGACTCCAGAGTGGATTACCATGTACTGCAAAGATAGATTTTACTTTCAATTAGTGTTTGTGTCATCTTGGAACCTGAATTTGAATATGTTAAATCTAAAGAAGAAAAGTCCAAAGAGAGGCATGATAATAATCTATAAATATGTATCACCAAAAGGGTGAGGATTGGTTCTCTTGAATTTCTTAAAGTTAGAACAAGAAGCAAAGGATGGAAGCTGTATATAGAGAGATCCAAAACCAACATATAGAGGATTTTCCTGATCCTGAGAGCTATTAAAAAAGTGGGACAGGATGCCTCCTGGAGTCTTAGAAGCTCAATCTTTTCAAGCAAAGATTCATTTGTCTGGAATGATACCAGGACTCATGCCTTAGGCAGGAAATTAGTATAATTATAATTATTATTATTATTCTGCTGGAGACAGCAGAATAGACGAGAAAGAACTGGAGAAGATAACAAAATACAAAAACCTACAAATAGAAATAGAAAGACTGTGGCAAAAGCAAGCAAGGGTAGTACCAATAGTAATAGGCACCTTGGGTGCAATCCCAAAACAACTGGAGCACCACTTGAACACCATTGGCATTGACAAATTTGCCATTAGTCAATTGCAAAAGGCAGCCTTACTAGGAACTGCTTCCATCTTGCGACGATATCTGTAAGATATCCACATCTGCCTATCCCAGGTTCTTGGTAAGGACTCAATAGGTAGACAAAATGCCAAATCCAGTCTGAACATCTGGCTGACTGTGCGATGATCCATAATAATAATAATAATAATAATAATAATAATAATAATAATAATAATAATAATAATAATAATAATAATAATAATAATAATAATGTTGGAAGGGATCTTGGAGGTCATCGAGTCCAACTCCCTGCTCAGGCAGGAAACTCTACACCATTTCGGACAAATAGCTGTCCAGTCTCTTCTTAAAAACTTCCGGTGTTGGAGCATTCACCGGTTCTGGAGGCAGGTTGTTCCACTGGTTGATTGTTCTAACTGTCAGGAAGTTTCTCCTTAGTTCTAAGTTGCTTCTCTTCTTGATTAGTTCCCATCTGTTGCTTCTTGTCCTGCCTTCAGGTGCCTTGGAGAATAGCTTGACTCCCTCTTCTTTGTGGCAGCCCCTGAGATATTGGAACACTGCTATCATGTCACCCCTTGTCCTTCTCTTCATTAAACTAGACATACCCAATTCCAGAAGCCATTCCTTATATGTTTTAGCCTCCAGTCCCCTAATCATCTTTGTTGCTCTTCTCTATATTCTTTCTAGAGTCTCAACATCTTTTTTACATTGCGGTGACCAAAACTGGATGCAGTATTCCAAGTGTGGCCTTACCAAGGCCTTGTAAAGTGGTATTAACACTTCATGTGATCTTGATTCTATCCCTCTGTTAATGCAGCCTAGCACTGTGTTGGCTTTTTTGGCAGCTGCAGCACACTGCTGGCTCATATTTAAATGATTGTCCACTAGGACTCCGAGATCCCTCTCACAGTTACTACTGTTGAGCAAGATACCCCCTATACTATACCTGTACATTTGGTTTTTCTTGCCTAAATGTAGAACATTACTTTTTTCACCACTGAATTTCATTTTGTTAGATAGTCTAGAACAGTTTCAAGTTTCTTTTTTTATGCTTTATGAATGCATCCAGTTGTTTCATATGAAGAAGACAACAAATGCTCTGTTTTCCCCAGGATTCTTTTAGAAAAGTCTTTCCAGGTTAGTTTAGTAAGTTCCTTTTCTTTTTAAGCTCAGTGGAGGTTATAACTTAACTAGCCACCTGATGCATACATTTACAAGCATGTGTAAGTGCAGTGTACTGTTGATATGTTATATAGATATGAATTGGAACACTCTTTACCACACTGCTGCCACCAGTTGTACTTTTGCTTTTTATTTCTTCTTTCCACATTGATATCAGATATTCTTCTTTTGAATAAAGAGCCAAGAGCTTGACCAGAACACTGCTGCCGAAGGAGATATAGCATTTCAAAAACAAGCATCTACAGTTGGATATTTTGTGCTGGAGGCAGGATGGTTGTGATCATGCTTGGGGCCATTTGCCTACTATATAATCACCATATTTATTTATTCATTGTTGAATAAAACAGGCAGAGAAAAAAATCCTCTTTTGGCGGCTAGAAGTAGATATACATGTAGAAAAAATACATGTTATTTTGCAGAAATCATGCTAGTATAAGTACCTATACTAAGTTTTCAACTTCTTGCTTGTGGAGAGGAATCTAAAGATAAGAAAAGCTATGAAAATTCTTAATTTCATAGGAAATGTTTCTTTCATGTGTGGATTTCATGACTTATCTAAAGACAAAGTCCACTACTTTAGGTCTTCTATTTGTTGTTGTTAGTTGCGAAGTCATGTCCGACCCATCACGACCCCATGGACAATGTTCCTCCAGGCCTTCCTGTCCTCTACCATCTTCTGCAGTCCATTTAAGCTCACGCCTACTGCTTCAGTGACTCCATCCAGCCACCTCCTTCTCTGTCGTCCCCTTCTTCTATTGCCCTCCATCTTTCCCAGCATCAGGCTCTTCTCCAGTGAGTCCTTCCTTCTCATTAGGTGGCCAAAGTACTTGAGTTTCAACTTCAAGATCTGGCCTTCTAAAGAGCAGTCAGGGTTGATCTCCTCTAGGACTGACCGGTTTGATCGCCTTGCAGTCCAGGGGACTCGCAAGAGTCTTCTCCAGCACCATAGTTCAAAGGCCTCAATTCATTGGCGCTCAGCCTTTCTTATGCTCCACCTTTCTCAGCCATACATTGCAACTGGGAAAACCATGGCCATGACTATACGCACTTTTGTTGGCAGGGTGATGTGTATGCTTTTTAGTATTCTGTCTAGATTTGCCATAGCTTTCTCCTCAGGAGCAAGATGATTGTAATGAATAAGAATATTCAGATTAGCACTGCTTCTCAAACCAGTAGAATACTGAAATTCTTCAGTAGAATAATTCATATTTATTTCTTCAAGATTAAATGGTTAAACATTTTTCTTTCCTACTTTTCCTTTCTTTCTGTTGGTCTGCCTGCCTTTTGGAAGAGAAGTCTGGGTGCTAAATATTATAGAATTTGAAGCTGTAAAATACAATTTGTTCCTGTTGTTCTGCGCATTCTGTTTTGGCTTATAATTTATAAAGATTATACATCTATAAAGATTATATTTACTACAGAATTCATAAAAAAGGAGATCAACTGCATGTTGTGTTATTAGCCCAACAAGTATTATGACCCACAGATAGTTTAGCTTTTTTCATAATGGATAATGAATATTTTATGAAACATTTGCATGCTTTACATTAACATAAGGCTAAAATACCACTTCATTTGCTAAAAACATATGGGAATAGCTAGATCTACTTTAGGAAATCACAGGCTTTTATAAGCTGAGATGATGTGAGCACTTTAAAGTGAGTACATTTTAATTTATTCAAGCTAATTATGTTACTGATACTAAGACATCACCAACTCTTATTTGTAATAGTATTTTCTAAAAATCAGTTTTATATATATGTATTAAAAATCAGCTCTTGACCTAATCTGCTTGAATGCTTTGTACTTCTACTTTGTGATCATTCTTGACATTTAAAGGCTTCAGAGAAGCTCTGTTATAAATCTTCACAACCTTTATATACTTTATGTGAGTGGTATTCTTGTTTGTCCTTCATAAGAGTATTCTGTTCATGCTGTGTTATTGAGAAGTTTGTAAATGCCTGAACATTTTATTAAAAGTGGATGGACTGACCCTTTTGTAATTTGCAATTTAGCTCCCAAAATGTTCTAACATTTTAACTAAGGAGAAAGGATCATAATGAGACTTCAAAATTTTGAATTATATGGGATTATGGGATGATCTATTACCTAACTAAAAGCAGTCATTTATGATCATAAAATTATTTTCTTTCTATCAAAGAGATTTAGGAATTTAAAAAATCTCACACAATCTGTTTTCGTTGGGTAGGGTTGGAATGAAAAGATTACTTTACCTTTTGGAGAAAACATGTTTTTTCCTGTTATTTTTAAAAAGCTTCCGTATGCATTTGTTAAGAGACATAGATATCTTATTTGTTTACTGCTTTTAAATACTATCTACATATTTTCCTACACTTGTAACAATATGTCTTGGCTTTTTATTTGCAATACCTCTTCAAAAGTGCCATCATACTAAGATGAGATGAGATGAGATGAGATGAGATGAGATGAGGTGAGGTGAGGTGAGGTGAGGTGAGGTGAGGTGAGGTGAGGTAAGGTAAGGTAAGGTAAGGTAAGGTAAGGTAAGGTAAGGTAAGGTAAGGTAAGGTAAGGTAAGATAAGATAAGATAAGATAAGATAAGATAAGATAAGATAAGATAAGATAAGATAAGATAAGATAAGATAACCTTTATTGTCATTTTTTACTGTGGGCACAACAACACACATTAAAAATGAAATTTAGTTGCCTGGTCTCAAAGTGAACACATACATGACACACACCTAAACATACTATATAGAACATATACATACTATATACAACATATGTATAGACCTACAACCCTACTTATACATAACATATGAATATTAAACACTGTCCATCTTGAATATATAACGGAAGGAGGAAGCTTGAGAGTTCACAAGGTTTATACTGTATGGAACGAAACTGTGGCTGAATCCGGATGTTCTGCTTCGGATACCACAGAGCCCCCTCCTCCCAGAAGGTAACAAGGAAAACAGGTTGTGAAGAGGATGGGTAATGTCCCAGACAGACTCTGCTCAAGCAACACTTCTGTGCTATGTCCTGGATGAGGGTGGGAACTGCCAAATACTGCTTTTGTCTCAAGTTTGTATTTAATAAATCAGGTTTTAGTTTTCAATCTCCTGATTATCTGCACTGCATTTTGTTGTATTTGTTTCAGTTTGTCTGAATCCTTTGTAAAAGATTAAATAATTGGGTATGCTACTAAAATATAGTATATTTTAACAATCATAGCTACCTTGGGTTGCTCCTCCCATTAGCTTTTCTTGCTAATCATTGACCTGATTCTCTCAAAAATATGTTTCATTGATGTCCAAGATATATATTGGATTACATTCTCTAAACATTAACCATTTTTAGCATTCCATAGTAATTTTCCACACAAATCCCTATTTCTTCCATTTTCACATAAAGTTTCCTTAATGTCAGGTGTCAGGGAAGTCAGGAGATTCAAGCAGTTCAATGAGTATAAAGTTCTCTACAAGAATCTGAACTACTAATGAACAAGAGAAATGAACAGGAATTAAGAATGTGTTCAAGGTGGGCTGGACTTAGATCACTCGTGGACACAAGGACTCATGATTTGACCCCTCCCTCAGGCTCAACCTGGTCATCTCCAACACTTACTTGGTTAGAATCAAGTCAGGGATAGTTCATATATTTGTGCTTTCCTCTATTTTTAAAGGTGAATATTCTCAGCAGATAAACCAGGCTTTTTTAAAAAAAAATCATTTGTTTATAAGCTAAGGTTGGATAATTAAAATCTGCTATTCATACAATTTTATAACTATTTGAAATATCTGCTTTCGAACACATCATCTGTATATCTCTTTGGTTGAGTGGCCTTTAGTGGACACCCAATCTTCTGTCAGCAGATAATTTCTTTCATTGACACTATGCAAGCTAGTCAATCACTTATATATTCTTCCTCCCCTTCTTAGCCCTTTTCATAAACAAGATGGACAGATGGAGATGCCATCTGAAACTCCAGGTTCTTCAGTTTTTTTCCTAGAATTTTGAAATCAAAGGAATGTTGCTCTCCTTTGTGTGTGTCATTTGTTCCTGCGTAGTGTAGTAAGAAGGGAGATATTGAATGTTGTTATTTCACATCCCTGATCTATCCCAAGGAGGCAACCCATCTTTACAAATCCAAGCTGAAGATAAATTAGCTTCCATGGAAGTTCATCTTTTTGGATCCAAAATAGAAAAATGCTTTAGAAGGGTTGCGATGATCAGGACCTCCTTGAAGAAGCTGCTCTATTCTTAGACAGACATACCAGTAGTAGCTTTGCAGTCCTAGAAAAATACATGTTTGAGTTAAAAAAAAACCATCTCATTCTCCTTTAAACTTCCATTTAATTTAATGTATTTTCTTATAATAATCTTTCTTAGCCTGCATATACCAGTGGCATGCCTTCCATTTTTCAGGGAATCCATATATAATTTTCAGTTAAGCTTGATCTCTTGTTTCATTACTGTAAACTTCAAGAGCCTAAAATCTTCTGTATCTCTTGTTTCTTATTATCTTTGCTTTGGATTCTCTTTGGAGAATTCTTTCTTTCCTGAGGTCCTATATTATGGCCATTTTGGAAATTCATTAGTTCCTTGGAAATTCAGTACAAGATGATAGACAGCTCCTATTTTACCTATGCTCCTAGAGAGCATAGGTAGACTGGAGTTAACATAAAATAATGATAACAAAATGACTTTACTTTCTTCCCTTGTGAATTTGAGTCCATCTTTCAATCACCTCCCCTTAATTATATAATTCCATCTTCTTTTAAAATAAAAGGACAAAATAAAGAAGACCAACAGTTTGAAATGACATTTTACTTATTTTGAACAAATTGGTTAAAGAAATCTATAACTGATTGTTTAGTCTCCAAATATATTTTAGGATGTTGTAGAAGTGTAAAAGATGGCATTTCCATCCTGGAAAAATCCCCTATTCTATTGGCAATGTTCAAACAATAGTTAGGAGGAGGAGGAGGAGGAGGAGGAGGAGGAGGAGGAGGAGGAGGAGGAGGAGGAGGAGGAGGAGGAGGAGGAGGAAGAAGGAGAAGGAGAAGGAGAAGGAGAAGGAGAAGGAGAAGAAGAAGAAGAAGAAGAAGATGAAGAAGAAGAAGAAGAAGAAGAAGAAAAAGAAGAAGAAGAAGAAGAAGAAGAAGAAGAAGAAGAAGAAGAAGAAGAAGAAGAAGAAGAAGAAGAAGAAGAAGAAGAAGAAGAAGAAGAAGAAGAAGAAGAAGAAGAAGAAGAAGAAGAAGAAGAAGAAGAAGAAGAAGAAGAAGAAGAAGAAGATTTTTGCTCAACCATCTGTGAGGTTTTTTTGCATTGTTTTTGTGTTGGAAAGAAGTGCTTCCAAGTTTATTATAGACTTCTATTGATTGTGCATGTTTATTGCCAGAGAGTATCTCTAAAAGAATAAACACTAAACAGCATTTTAATAAGGAAATATGATTTTCTATTAGATTCTTTTTATAACATCCCCCTAAGAATGACTATTTTCTTGCAATTGAAATACAGTATTTCCCTTGATGTGACTTTAATTCTATTGTTATATTAAGTTTAAAGTTTTATTTCTATTATCTTCCAATGTAGAATGAAGGAGAAAAGGTCAAGCTGAAATATTAGCTAAGCCAAAAATGTTCAGATGTTTAAGCTGATATTAGCTTTGGTATGAATAGGTCAGATTTAATGAGGGAACATGTTCAAGGCAAGGCAGGGGATTTTATTCATCAAACTTTTTAATATGAAAATAAAACTAAGTTAAAGCCTAAGGAAAAAATACAGATAGACCTTAGGCAAAGTAAAATGTCTACTCCCCAGAGCTTTTCCAAAAGTGACTTTTTGTGTGATGAGAAGGAAATTTATTTATTAATTTGTAATAGTTTCAGATAAGTTTAAAGAATGCAAATAAGCTAGTAAAGTGAAAGTCAAGGAAGTCAATTTAAATTAAATTATTGATTTCTCCAAATATCTTTGCAGTCTTGGCCATTTTTGGTGCATGTCCCATGTCACATCTTTTAAAGAACATCTGTAACTGTCGGATGAAAAAGGCATATTGTGTTTTAAAGGGACACAAGCAGCCTATCCACTTGGGGTATGGTAATCTCTATATCCACTGAAAACGAGATTCTGTAAAGTGACCCATTCACCTCCAATCTAAAATAGGAGTGTCATAAAAAGTGTGTTAAATAGTTGTTTCAGGGAATACTGTATAATATTATAAAAACTGTTATCATTTCTAGACACAGTCCTTTGAAAAAAAAAGAAAATGCTTTCCTTTCGGGCATCCAGAGAAAACCACTGTACATACTTGATAAGTTGAGTTATTTGAAGGAATTACACATTATCTATTTGTGTAGCAAAATCCTACTTGATGGGCAAATGGGTAGAGCTTAGTTATGTCTTCCCTGTTATTCCTAGCATGTTGCCATCATCATAAATACAATTGTTCTAAATAATTACCTAGAACTTAAATGAAAAAGAAGGCCCTGGTTTTATATTCCATTTCAAAACAGAGTCATTCCCAAAGTCTCATCATCTCTCCATACTTTACACCAGGAATGTATGCGACCCTGGACATCCAGAATGCAAATTAACCGGCTAGGACCGGTGACGCGGTCTAGGAGCCGAGTGCAAGCGTCGACTAACCCTATTTAAGGCACCCTTATCAACTGGCTTTTTAACCCTGACGATGTTGGAAGTTCCCAACAAAAGCTAGGTTGTATTAAAATAATTTTTTTAATCTCCTAGTGATAGTAAATTATTTATTTTATACCATGAACGTGCCCAGGAGTCGTCATCTTCAGGCTGGTGCTTTCAGCTTCGTGCTTCCAGCAGCAATGTGTGATTGCAACTGTTTCTTCCTTTTAACTGCCAGTGGGGGTTTGAACTGATTGGCTGGGAGCTCGGCTGTGCTCTCATTGGGTGGAGGTGTGTTTTGATTGGTTAGGGGGTTGGCTGTGCTCTGATTGGATGAGGGGTTAGTCTGAGTTACAGGGGGATTAGAGATGGTGAGCTGCATAGCTGTTTGGCTTCGCATTCGTGGTCGTGCCTCATCTTCATGGTGGGTGTCAGTTTGCTTCTTGTATGGATTGGAGGGGTTTAAGGTGGCTAATGATGCAGCTGTGGTCTGGCTTCTGGTTTGTGGTCGTGCCTCCTCATCGGTGTGGGTTTGGGTTTGCTTTTTGCCTGGATGTGTGGTGGTGACATCGTGTGTGGTTTTTGTGAGTGTAGGTCTGGTGTCATTCTTTGTGTTATGGACTCTTTTGTCAATAAGGGCAGGTTTCCAAATGGCTGGTAGGCAGGAGGTATCATCTCGTTTGTTCATGCTGTGAGGGCGTTTTTCTATCTCGATGGCTTCTCTGATTATTCTGTTATTAAAGTGTTCAGTTTTGGCAATAGTTCTGGTCTTTTTGAAATCAATTTCATGTCCTGTGGCTTTAAGGTGTTGGACCAGGGAAGAAGTTGGTTCCTCTTTTTTGACTGAGTTTTTGTGTTCTTCAATGCGTGCACTTATTCTTCTGTTGGTTTGTCCGATGTATGTGGTGGAGCAAGCAGTACATGGGATTTCATATACTCCTTGATTTTCTAACTCAATTTTGTCTTTGGGGTTTCTTAGGATGGTGGATATTTTTCTGTTTGTGCAGAATGCTGTTTTGATGTTATGTTTGTGCAGGATCTTGCTGATTCTGTCTGTGGTGCCTTTTATGTATGGGAGGAGGGCTTTGCCGTTTTCTTGTTCTCTGTCTTGGATTTTAGCTGCATCATTAGCCACCTTAAACCCCTCCAATCCATACAAGAAGCAAACTGACACCCACCATGAAGATGAGGCACGACCACGAACGCGAAGCCAAACGGCTATGCAGCTCACCATCTCTAATCCCCCTGTAACTCAGACTAACCCCTCATCCAATCAGAGCACAGCCAACCCCCTAACCAATCAGAACACACCTCCACCCAATCAGAGCACAGCCGAGCTCCCAGCCAATCAGTTCAAACCCCACTGGCAGTTAAAAGGAAGAAACAGTTGCAATCACACATTGCTGCTAGAAGCACGAAGCCAAAAGCACCAGCCTGAAGATGACGAATGTGACTTCGTCGAAACGTTGCCAAGACACTTCAAATTCTACATGGGAGAAAACCCGAAGAACCAAAGACCTACATATATATATGCAGCCCAAGATAATTCCTCTACACTCAGTGGGGTCCAGGCAAGCCAAAATGCTTTATATCCATGCTTTATGCTATCCGTTCTGCTCCTCTGTCTGACAGTATTTTTCACTGTTTATTATATTGTTGTAAATCTTAGTATATATTATTTTGATACTATACAAAATGATATTTGTATAGTATTAAATAAAATTATTGAGATTTTATTGTTTATAGTTCTAGAGTATTAGAAATAAAGAAAAGAGAAAGAAACCATTCTATCACAGGGGTGTCAAACTCACAATGTCACGTGACGTATCGCGATGTATCACAACTTTTTTTTCCATTGATGGCAATGGGGTAGGTGCGGTTTCGGCATGAAGCATCCGGCCTGCGGGCCGGCAGTTTGACACCCCTGTTCTATTACAACTGTATTGATATTACAAACATACATTATTTGGCTTTCTCAAGAAATTGAGTATAGCATTAAAATAAAGAAACTGCTGCAGATTATATGCAGATGCTGTGCTAATTTGTTGTACAATTTTTTTTAGTTTTGAGCTAGGTGCTGAGTGTTGAAGTCTCTATTAACACACACACACACACACACACACACACATACACAAAACATGCAACCAATTGAACAAGAATTCAAATACCAAACTATCAAAAAGTAATTAAAAAGAAAAGGGGAAAAAACCCTTTGGATATCTAATTTCCCTTTTTAATACCTCTGCTAATTTACCATATTGTGGGCATTTAAGTCCTCTTAGAAGCCGAACTGTAAGTATATTTGCCATGCTGTGTGATATTTTGCACATATAGGAACCATTCTTTGTTTAATTTGATTAAACATCTATTACATATGCAAGTAAATAATTGGTTCTATTGTATGAATCCTTTTTTTTAACATCCTGAACCACCAGATAAACTATTTTCTAAATGAGGTTGAAAGATCAGGTAAGGAATCTTAGGCAATAGTAAAACTAAATGCAGATGTTGTTTGATTCACTGGCTCCAGGTTTCAGTGTCAAAAACCTCTCAAAAAGACGGAAAAGATTCTCTTTCTCAAAAAAAAGTCAACAGAATTACTGCCATTTCATACGTCTGAATCATAAAAGAAAGTTTCCGAAGTTCATTAAATATTTAGTCATGCTTAGTAACTAAAGCTGTCAACTTTTTATTGTATTCAGTACAATCAAATAAGACTCCAGTACAGCAATTTCTAATAATGGTAATGCACCATTTCTTAAGCAATAGTCCTCATCTTAAACAATGAAGAGTGTCATCCTTATCCTTCTAGAATAGGCTGTATTGTCTAAGGAGATGGAAGTGCTCATTAATCACTGTCTTATACTGATGTAACTTTTATCCAAACTAAAATGAAGAATCATCCTTCAATCAATCATAGTACATAATAACAGTTGTCCTTATGGTTAAATAATACCCTTAGTTCAGGAATAGCTGAATTTTCAAAGCACAAAAGGCTATACTCAATCTCAACTCATTTCAGGTGAAAATTTACCCTACTGCAAATTGGAGGTGAAGGTAGGAGGAATATGCTACTGAAAGATCTCCAGTATCAGAAAACTGAATAATCCATAACATTATATAGAACATTTTTTGTTCCTGATTGCTTGTGGCTAAAGTCTATGCAAAAACAACTATATTTGTCACAAACTTTGATTTTGTGACCACAGCCGACAACAGTTTTCTATTTATAGAGACAAAACAAGCAAATTTTTATTACTTTAAGCCACTTGGGAAAGAACTATGCCCACTTGCATGGCAAATACACAAGACAGTCAAAACCACTCAAAAGGGTGAAATGAATAGATTTTCTAGATTTGCGGCTATATTGCCAATCACTTTCTTGCAGAAGCCCTCAAACACAGTCCCCCATCATGTTTTTGTTGTGCTGTCTTTAGTAACAGCATTCAAAGTCAAGTATATCCTGGTGAAAGCACTCACCTTGCTCCTCTGGGTAAGGACCCATGTTATTTTTGAATTTGTCAAGATGAGCATCAAGGATCCGGACTTTCAGAGATATTCTGCATCTCATTTTGGCATTGTTCTTTATGAGAATCTCCCATAAAATCTTATATTTCACTCCTGAGTTTTTTGCTTTCCCTAAAAACCTTGATGTAACTTTTTTTTTTCGTTTTTTTTAAAGACACATCATTTTTCATTATTGGTATAATTCAAAATAAAAAAAAATCCACATCAATCTGGGTAATCCATTCATTTTTAATCTGCCAAGCAATGAAAATTTCAACATGTTTCAACTTATATTAATTTCTTATTTGTATTTCACAATTTAACATTATTATTCTGGAACACAATATAGTTCAGGGGTCTTCAAACATGGCCCTTTTATGACTAGTGGACTTGCAATCCCAGAATTCCTCAGCCAGTGTGCCTGGCTGAGGAATTCTGGGAGTTGAAGTCCACAAGTCATAAAAGGTGCAAGGAAAACACCTGCCTCTTTTTTTTAATAAACCAAAGCTCCTGGCTGTAGATGCTTGCAGACTCAGGGCTAGCTAAATTTAAAGACTGCTGTGTGGAGTTGGAGAAGAAGGAGGAAGAAGATGGCAAATAGAAGCTTATGAGACAGTTATTAAAAAATTCCCTTTCAAAGGGATAAACAGATCCCCCAGATGTCTGTGATGCCTGGTTGGGACTCAGTCCAATTGTTATGCAACTAAACAGAGCTTATTTTGTCAGGGGGGTCAAACTACCAGCCCATGGGCCGGTTTCATCATACCAAAGCCGCGCGCCCCCCTTGCCAACAATGCAAAAAGAGTTTTATATTTATATGTTACTTATATGTAAGGGTGTACGTCTATACATATGTTGTATATAGTATGTTTAAATGTGTGTTATGTATGTGTACACTTTGAGCGACTAAATTTCATTTTTAATATGGGCCATTGTGCCCACAGTAAAAATTGAGAATAAAGGTTATCTATCTATCTATCTATCTATCTATCTATCTATCTATCTATCTATCTATCTATCTATCTATCTATCTATCTATCTATCTATCTATGGCTGTAAAAGTTGGACCATAAGAAAGGCTGAGCGCCAAAGAATTGAGGCCTTTGAACTCTGGTGCTGGAGAAGACTCCTGCAATTTCCCTGGACTGCAAGGTGATCAAACCAATCAGTCCTAGAAGAGATCAACTCTGACTGCTCTTTAGAAGGCCAGATCCTGAAGTTGAAACTCAAATACTTTGGCCACCTAATGAGAAGGAAGGACTCACTGGAGAAGAGCCTGATGCTGGGAAAGATTGAGGGCAAAAGAAGAAAGGGACGACAGAGAATGAGGTGGCTGGATGGAGTCACTGAAGCAGTAGGCGTGAGCTTAAATGGACTTCAGAAGATGGTAGAGGACAGGAGGTTTTGGGGAACATTGTCCATGGGGTTGCGATGGGTCGGACATGACTTTGCAACTAACAGAAACATCTATCTATCTATCTATCTATCTATCTATCTATCTATCTATCTATCTATCTATCTATCTATCTATCTATCTATCTATCTATCTATCTATCTATCTATCTATCTATCTATCTATCTATCTATCTATCTATCTATCTAGCTAGCTAGCTAGCTAGCTAGCTATCTATCTAATTCCTATTGGAATTCCTTACGTGAAGAAAGAAGGAACCAGCATCTTCACAAATGGAGATCTTGCAGGATCCAATCTCAGTCAGTCATCAGAAAATTTTGTCTTCTGAGCTTCTCTGTATTCTCTGTGACACAGAGAGATTCCCTGAGTCCAAAAGCTTGGAAGATGAAACCTCTGGTCCTGGTGACTGCCCCCCCCCAGATTGGATCATGCAACATTATACTGGGATACGTATTCGCCTTCATTAGTGAAATGAGGATCTGGCCATTGAGTCTGCTGGTGCAAAGAAAAATAACAATTTTCAAGCTGCTGCTGGCTGTTCCCTTTTATCCTTTACTTGATATTTTATTTAAACAGAATAACAGAGTTGAAAGGGACCTTGGAGGTCATCTAGACAAACCAAGGCAGGAAACCCTATATCATTTCAGACAAATGGTTGCCCAATCTCTTCTTAAAATTTCCACCTTTAGCTTCTAAAAGCAAGTTGTTCCACTGATCAATTGTTCTAATTATCAGGAAATTTCTCCTTAGTTCCAGGTATTGAACTGATTTTGAAATTTACTTTTGAATTCCTGGATTGGACTGCTGACAGTGCAGAAAAACTGTGTTGTTTTCAACCCCTGCCTCTGAATGCTTAAAATCTGGGAGGAAGACCTTTGGAGTCCAGTATTACTAACCTTCTTTAGTGGTTTCTTACTTACCCACTTTGTGCTTACTCAGCTATTATCTTCACTGGATAATGGGAATTTTTTTACAGGGAGAGTGGAAGAAATAGATGATTGCATTATCTAATAGCTTTTTTAAAAAGTATTATATTCATCATCTGTATTTTTGTGTGTGGGAGAAATTATAACATTATATTAACAGAAGTCAAATAGTTGATAATTTAAGATGGAGGCCTAATATTTGTCATAACTTTGAAAACTGGGTCCGTGTTTTTTTCCCCTTCAGTTCATCAAATCAAGATTCACAGCAAGCTATCTTGCTGAAAATAATGTGTCACCAATTACTTTTTAACCAAACTTCTTAAAATAATGAGAACACAGTGTGACATTTCAGGGAAAGAACAATTATGCTTGTCTATTTAATTATCTTCTCTCAAAGAACTCTGTACCTCCCCCGCCCCCATTTTTTTAGTCAGAGAAATGGTGGATTGCTTCAATAAATAGTAGGCTTTTAACTACACTGTAAAATGTTCCAGGTACTTCAGTAGAATATAAAGCCTTGCTTTCAGAAGCTTTAATGTTTGCTGTTTTGACAGGAAGTACAACTTCTTTATATCTTGGTATTATGGTATTTATCTATTTATATGCCAAGAGGGCACTTAAGGCAGTTAACGACAATAGCAACAATAGCAACAGTTCAATCAACCAATCAATCAATCAGAATAGAGCTGGAAGGGACCTTAGAGATCTTCTAGTCCAACCCCCTGCTCAAGCAGGAGGTCCTATACCACTTCAGACAAGTGGTTCTCCAGGCTCTTCTTAAAAACTTCCTGTGATGGAGCACCCACAGTTTCTGGAGGCAAGCTGTTCCACTGGTTAATTGTTATCACTGTTAGGAAGTTTCTCCTTAATTCCAGGTTGCTTCTCTTGTTGATTAGTTTCCATCCATTGTTTCTTGTCTTGTCTTCTGGTGCTTTGGAAAATAAGTTGACCTCCCTCCTCTTTGTGGCAGCCCCTCAAATACCAGGATACTGCTATCATGTCACCCCTTGTTCTTATTTTCTCTAGACTAGCCATAGCCAGTTCCTGCAACCGTTCTTCATATGTTTTATTCTCCAAGCCTTTA
Source organism: Bothrops alternatus (assembly GCA_034064705.1). Classification (NCBI taxonomy): domain Eukaryota; kingdom Metazoa; phylum Chordata; class Lepidosauria; order Squamata; family Viperidae; genus Bothrops; species Bothrops alternatus. The sequence goes on from JARGCV010000085.1 coordinate 2,688,214, forward strand.
ATCACCCTAGTTGCTCTTCTTTGCACTTTTTCCAAAATCTCAACATCTTTTTTGTAATGTGGTGAAAAAAACTGGATGCTATATTCCAGGTGTGGTCTTACTAGTCTTACCAAAGTTTTATAAAGTGGTACTAATACTTCACATGATTTTGATTCTATGCCTCTGTTTATACAACCAAGGATTGTATTAGTTTCTTTGGCTGCTGCTGCACATTGCTGGCTCATAGTCAAGTGATCGTCCACTACAACTCCAAGGTTCCTCTCACAGTTACTGTTTTTGAGCCAGGTTTCACGTAATCTGTATTTGTATCTTTGGTTTTTCCTGCCTAAATGTAAAACCTTGCTTTTCTCCACATTAAGTTTCATTTTGTTGGATAGGGCCCATTGTTCAAGTCTGTCAAGATCTTTTTTGATCCTGAGCTTGTCTTCTTCTAGGTTGATGGCTATTCCTCCTAGCTTAGTGTTTGACTTCCCCTTCTATTCTGTCATCTAAATCATTTATGAAGATATTGAAGAGTACTGGATCTAAGACAGAACCTTGTGGTACCCCACTGTTTACTTTCCTCCATGTAGGTGGGTAAGGTTTGTCAGCCAATTACAAATCCATCTGGTGATGATGCTGTCTATCCCACATTTTTCTAGCTTAACAAGAAGTAGGTTGTGCTCTACTTTGTCAAATGCCTTACTGAAATCTAAGAATACTATGCCCACAGCATTTTTCTTGTCTTCTAATTTAATCAGCTTGTGAAAGAATGAAATAAGATTGATTTGGCATGACCTGTTTTTAACAAACCCATGCTGGCTTTTAGTTATAACTTTATTTGTTTCTAGATGTTCGCAGAACCATTTTTTAATTATCTTTTCCAGTATCTTCCCAGGTATTGATGTTAGGCTGATTCTTCTGTAGTTTCCTGAGTCTGTTTTTTTTTTTTTCCTTTTTTGAAGATGGGAACCACATCAGCTCTTTTCCAATCCTCAGGTAATTCTCTGGTGTTCCAATATTTTTTAAAGATATGCTACAAAGGTTCTGAGATAACATCTGCAACTCCTACAAATGTTGGGATGTAATCTATCAGGTCTCGGTGATTTATATTCATCAAGATCAGACAAGTGTTCTCTTACCATTTTCTTGTTTATTTTATTTTTATTTCTAGTCTGTCTTATATGTTAAAATCTTTTACGTTAAAATCTATTAAAGCCAATCAAAACTATTAACTGATGCAAAGTGTAAAAGTGTGGCTGAAAAGTAAAATAGTAGGGAAGTTTTGTACAGAAACCTGCCATCACTGTTCAAAATAAGTCAAGGCAACAACTTGGAACAGTAACATAAAAGTGGGGTGGGGAGAAAGACAAGTCCTTCAAAGTAAAAATCTGAAAACTATTGGTGATCTTTGTTTATGCAAGGGAGACAGTAAATATACTAAGTATATATGTATAATCTTTTTTTTTAAAAAAAACCCTAAAACTTTATTGGTTAATTATTAATGTTATATTGTCATTTTTAGCTTGAAGGATGCTGATGCTAGCACTCTCTGCTGTGCTTAAGTACCCTTTGAAAAACAGCTGTGCCAAGTTAAAATATCACTTTCTGCTTTAAAAAAATCTATAGTGGAAGATTTTTAATCTTCATCGTAGACTTAGTAATAGGAAGTCAAAGTTTAAGGTGATATCAGCTTATGACATAAAGTATGAAAACACGATTGACAATATCAGGAAGAAAAGACGTTAGTGAGCTACTTAAACTTGCATTTAAATAGTCACAATTACAGTTGAGTCTTATGTGCTGCATATAATCAACCATGAAAACTGTTTAGTAACCTCACAGTCCTGTGGATAGCCCTGTAAATTTGTTTGTGCCTGATGTATTTGTGGGAATTCTGAGGGTTTCATCTCTGATAACCTTTCCCTGTAGTCTATATATCGACTGGACATATTATTGTAACTGTTGGATGTGGCCCTCCTGCATGGATGACTTAGTGTACTTGTTGATCAAGCAAGGATAAATAAAATAAAATAATAACGAATAAATAAGACTGTGCCTAAGGAACTCTAGAAACTAAATTTGAACTTTATCATATGGCAAGGGGAAGAAGGAATCTCAGTTACATTCCTGCTCTTAGACCATGAAGAAGATCCTTAAAGGATCCTCTGTGATTCTTTCACTATCAGTCTAAATGGGATTGGAGGATCAGAAGGCTAGAAATGCAGGTTATTTACGCAAGGTTATGAATACTTAAAAAAAAAATAACTGAGACATTTTTATAATAGGAGGGGTCTTCAAACAGAAAGAGTAAGAGACTTCAAAATTTAATGAATAGTCTTGGATTCACAGATATTATGAATCCGGTGGCAAAGGTGCATACATTTTATTCAAATAAACATAAAACACACTCTAGGATAGATTACACATAGATATCTAAAACTTTTTCAAGCTAGATAGAACCCCTAACATACTCATTCTGTGAGATATTGTGGGATGGGCAGATAAAATTAGAATCCCTAAGTCAAGGTTTTTCAACCTTTTCACCCATTGTACCACTTTTAGGATATGGCTATATCCGAGTACTACCAGTCACCTAACAAGGTATCAAAAACTTGATGACCCCCCCCCAAAAAGGAAAAAAGTGATAAAGTACAGGTAGTCCTTGACTTACAACAGTTCGCTTAGTGACTATTCGAAGTTACAATGGCACTGAAAAAAGTGTCCGCCAAGCCACAGCTGAGCAAGACACCTGCCTGCCCACCCGGCGGCGCTCTTCCTCCTGTCCGAGGTTTTCATTGTTGTAAGCATTTCTGTTGAGGATTGGCAGCAGGGGTGGGGTGGGGTGTTTGGTTTTTATTCCCCCCCCCCGTCTGCTGGGTGGTTGCAGCAGGTTTTGGTAACTTCACATAACCCGGAGACATTGTTAGCATCATAAATATGAATCAGTTGCCAAGTATCTGAATGTAAATCACAAGACCCTGGAGATGCTGCAACATTCCAGCTGATCGGCACTTCTTCTGGGCTCAGCAGAAGGGCCAGGATCAGTGCCGAGCTCCAGCTGGAGCCTGGCGCTGATCCTGGCGCTTCCACTGAGCCCTGACAGTCCCGAAGAAGTGCTGATCCTGGCACTTCCACTGAGCCCTGATAGCCCTGAACTCCAGCCATCTCTCACTCAGGCTTGTGCAGTGCTGCCACCAATTCAGCTCATTCCCCTCCCCTGCTACCACTTTTCTAGGATGGTCACATACCACCTGCCAGGTGCCAATGTATCACAGGTGGTACCCGTACCACTGGTTGAAAAACCCTGCCCTAAGTAACTCAGTCAACACAAAAGGTCAACATAAGGATCTTGAATTGGACACGAAGACAAATTAGTAAACAAAGCAGCTCAAGCATCTGCTGTACCAGAAATACACAACAAATGCTCATGCTGCTACATGTTGCACCATGGATTCTCCTTTTTCGATTTCAGATTTCTTTGAAGTCTGTAATTCTATTCAAAGTGGAAAATCTCCTGATGGACTGTGAGAGAAAATTCATGAAGAATTTAAAGAGATTTTAATACCTGAATTTCTATTTTCAAATAGTATTTTGTACCAAGGGAACCGCTTACAAGAGTCTTGGAAACAATCTAATATAATTTTGATTCTTAGAACAGGTAAAAATTTCCAGGAACCAGCATCTTATAGGTCTATCTCACTTCTCAATATGAATGATAAACCATGCATTATTTGATTTGATTTGATTTATTTGACTTATATGCCACCCTTCTCCCCAGACTCAGGGTGGCTTACAGCAAAATACAAGTACAAATATAATATAAATTGATTAAAATACAAATATACAGTATAAAAAAAACTATATAAACACTCATACAACATACAATCCAATCAGAGGCCCAGGGGCAGAGCACAGCTCACACGCCCCAAACCTGTCTGCATAAATGAGTTTTTAAAAGTTTTCAGAAAGCTAGGAGGGAGGGAGCAGTACGAACCTCTGAGGGAAGTTGGTTCCAGAGGGCTGGGGCAGCAACAGAGAAGGTCCTTGTCCTAGGCCCCGCCAGACGGCACTGTCTAACAGACGGGACCCATAGGAGGCCAACCCTATGTGCCCTAACCGGTCGCTGGGATTCATGAGGCAGAAGACGGTCCCGCAAGTTTCCTGGCCCATTGCCATATAGGGCTTTATAGGTCATAACCAACACTTTGAATTGTGTTCGGAGACCAATTGGTAGCCAGTGCAGTTCACGGAGGGCTGGGGTGATATGAGCATGTCTTGGGAGACCCAAGACGGCTCGCGCGGCCGCATTCTGAACTACTTGCAGTCTATTGTTAGATAACTGATTAAAATTATTTCTATAGATCAATCTGATTTTATTCTAGATTAAAATATATCTGCCTCTATCAGGATATTATTAAATACCATGCAAATTAGTAAAATGAATAAATCTTTATTAACCATATAGAGGTATTTAAAGTCTTTGATTCTATGGAGCTACCATTTTAAAAACAAATAATAGATGAATTCAAACTTGGGGCTGGCTGTTTTAAGATGATTAAACATATATATGGATTAATTAGAATTCAAATAATGCTTAATAGTTATGGTTATATCATGACTGTAAGAAGCACCTCTATTTTATTAGGCTGAATATATTATGTAAAGCAAGACATATATCTTATGTATAGAAAAACACATATAGAGGAAAGTTAAAATGCCTATTTATTTAGCTTTACATTAAGAGACATCTGTTTAATTACAAATAAGTTTGCTGTAAGTAGGACAGGGGTGTCAAACTCTCAATGTCACGTGATGTGTCACGATGTATTGTGACTTTTTCCCCCCATTGCTGGCAATGGGGTGGGCACGGTTTCAGCATCAAACATCCATCCCATGGGACAGCAGTTTGACATCCCTGCATTAGGATAAGGAAACATCTGTTTCAGCAGAATATGAAAGGAAGAATTGCAGAGGGAAAATGCTGTCAGGTAGAAATGATGGTAATAAGGAAATATATTCCATTCAGTTGATAATGATTGGCTAATTTCCTATAAAAAGGGAAGTTGAAAGGTGTCCTGGTGTGGCCACCTATTCAAATCTAATAACTTTGGATTGAATACACATATCTCCTTTGACTCTCCCTTGATCGTCTGGTGATTTGTATTAAATTCAGGGCTTGGGACATGGACAGAAAAAAAAGAAGGAGTCTTATCATGAAACAAAGCTTTCACCAATAATTCACCAAGCACAATCCATGACCGATGAGCCAGTTCAACATTTTACAATTGTTGGCCTGTATATAATAATAGTATAATTGGATTGGCCCCAACGGTAATCATATTAAAGCTAGGTGTGATTAAGTTCCATTTATTTCAGTAGATCTATTCATAATACTAACTCTACTATTCATTTGTCTTGTGAAATATCTACTTATGCTGTAAATCAATGCATACAACTATATACGTAGATTCTTCAGTTTCAGGCAATTACAGTTAATCAGGAAGGATGACCCTATCACACGGGCAATGAGTAAGCAGTTAGACCAGCAAGGTGTATAAAAAGAATCTCCCCAGCCCCTGAGCCCCACTCTGAGGATGCTGGCAGGGGACCAGCGAAAGTTAAGTTGTTTCTTTTAATATTGTAAATAGTTTTTTTTAAATATCTTTTTAGCAATAAACAACTGGTTTATACCTCTCCCGGAGATCGAAGATTGTGTTATTGAATGTGTGTGTGTGTGTGTGTAATGTGAAATAAATAAAGGTGATCACCAGGATGAAATCATAAACAAAAATGTTTAATCTACAAAACCAAGCTTTTGTTGGTCACACTACCGACATCGTCAGGGTATAAAATGCTGGATCCGGGAGTCTGTTTTTATGTGGCTGGCTGCCTCTGCCTTCTGACCCTAGATCGGGTCATTGGTCCGCTCATTAGCATCAGCTGTGTAGTTCTTAAAGGGGCCATTTCTAAAGTTGCCCTCCCCTCTCCAATTGCTGTTGTTTTCTTTGTGTGTGTGCGGGTGCCTGGAGATCCGGTGTTCATCTGCTCCCAGTCGTCTGTCCCCATCCCCTCATGTGTCTTAGCTTGCCTCTGTATTGCTGTGCTGTCTCGCGTGCGTGCTTCAAGCTCCATTCTTCTATTTAAAAATGAACTCCCAGATCCAGCATTTTATACCCTGACGATGTTGGTAGTGTGACCAAGGAAAGCTTGGTTTTGTAGATTAAACATTTTTGTTTATGATTTCATCCTGGTGATCACCTTTATTTAATTCACATTATGTGTATATCTGCAATTCGTGTTTTCAATGTTATTAAGGACACATATATGTTTGTGTGTGTGTGTGTGTGTGTTACGTACACATACACATTCGTGTATGTATAAACACTTTTTTCTAAGGATCTTTATTCCCTCTCCCCAATAAAAAAAGCTATTTGTTGAAAATGTAGCTCAAATAATTATCCAGTCTTATGAATGAAGGATTGTTTAAAGTGTCTCATAGACTAAGCCGTATTTAGGTGTCCTTCAATCTAGCAGTTTTATTTTGCTAAGAAAATGAAACAATTTAGTCTACCCTTGCCAGATGAAGAAAAATTGATATAAGGACTATAACAATTAGAACTGTGCAATTGAGTTGGGCCATACTATTTTATCATTATTTTCTTGCTGCTTGTTTAGGGACTGCAGAAGAAGATATGCCAGGTTGAGAAACTTTGCCATTCCCTTTGTCTCGTGGATTCTCATTATAAAATCAATAGAAATAAAGCACTGAGATCAGGAGGACTGTGAAAATCATTAGAATGTTCTTTCCACAGTTTATATGTACAACTATTTTACCAAAATGGAAAAATAAACTGTAGTAGCTGCAGATCTCTCTGACTATTAATATTGATAGCTATATTTGCATGTAGAGACCTTGCAGGCTGAATCACTGTGTCTATATATCAATGTTCAAATCTTCAGGGAGCTTGTAACTCTACTCAGTTATGAAGGTGATATAATGACTTTGGACAAGTCATTTTTCTTTTTTAGGATTATTTTTTTAAAAATATGTTTTATTAATTTTTAACATACACCTTAATATTTGGTAAACATTGTGTTGTCTGGGTTAGTGTTTAAAAAACAATCAATAACCATTAATTTCTATAATTCTATAGTCCATATCAATAGCTTTACTTAATTTCCTCTTCTTCCAATAATATTCTCTTTTGCCAACCTTAAATTAATACAGTTCTTATTTAAATAAATGACAATTAAATATAAACATTTTTCTCATGTTTCTGCAAATAATGTTGTCCAGCCCTGGACAACATCTTCGAATCTTGTTGTTTGAGGCAGTTGTACAACATTCTCAGAGATTCTTCCCATCCTGCTTACAATCTCTTTGGACTATTGCCTTCTGGCAGAAGATATAGACCATTTAAAACTCGGACCACCCATTTTATGAATAGTTGTTATCCCAGAGCTATAATTGCACTTAATAATGAATTAAAGGGCCACCATCAGTGAAGTGTTAGACAGTATTACTTGGTCTTTTGGGTGGATGTTGGGTAGTTTAGGGGTGGGGAATTGTGGTGGGTGGGAGTGTGTTTGGGATTATGTGTGTGGGACCTGGTCTTTGGGTGTCATGTAAATTTCATTGTATGTGTATACTGTGTATGCACACACAATGACAATAAAGTTATTATTATTATTATATAACCACATCGATATAAAGCTTTTTTTCATTGATCATCTTAATTGCCTAGTCATAAATCCTGTTTACATTCTTATTTAAATTTGTTTTCCCCACAATATTCAAAACATTCTTATTGGTTAAGATTTTCTCAAAATTAGTTATACTTAAATATTTAAGTTTTTTCTCATCAAACCATCACATTTTTCATTTCTCATATCTTAAAGAAAAATAAGAGGGGAAAAAAGACAAAACCGAGAAAACATTTATTTTATGTAAACCATCCCAACATTTTTATATTTCTCATGTCAAAAAACCAAACACAAAATATAAAAGAAAGAAGGCATACTATATTACTTGAGGGGTTCATCCGTCTTAAACTAATCTTTATTTATATTCAAAATCTTTCTATTTCTTTAACCATATTCAAACAAATGTTTAATTTTCAAATACTCCCTCTGCTTTTTTCAAATATGTTGAAATTGTAACTACAGACTGTAAGAATGTAATTCCATGCTGGGAATTCCACCATGCTTCTTGGGATTTCTATAAAGTACCTTTCAGTGTATATGGAGGACAGAGATTTGGGGGGGATTTTTTTTTCTTGAATAAAATCTCTAAACCTTACCTTTAATTCCAGATTGAATGATTCCATGTTTATTATGTAATTTCAGGAATAGACTGTAGATTCAAATCCCTCTGAAAGGTTGAACATAGAACATCTAATATGGAGGATGACTTTGCCTGAAGACTCCTAGTCAAGATATAAGGATGAAACCTACTTGGGTTATAAAGAGTTACAGTAAATTCTGACCGTTAATGCTATCCTGTTGGCTGGGGCTGGTGGGAAGTGACATCCAAAAATCAGGAGGATACTTTATTGCCTACCTTACATCTAATCAACTTACACTACGTACCAAATTTCTAATGTATGAATATAGTAAAATTTACTAACTGATCAATTGGTTATACTTATTATTATTTTTATAAAAAGTAGTACAGGATTACATATCTTTCTGATGGGCTATATTTACCCTATGAGTTTGTCACATTATGAATATGCCTGAATTAATTAAAATATTTGGTAGTTATAAAAAGCTAATTCATTTTAGTTTGCAAAATTTTGTTTTCTGCTGCTGTACTTCTTTTTTAATTCAAAGTAGCAATTCATAATATCCTTTTTGATCAGAGATAATACCATGGTTTCAGAAGCAAGAAATGTTTTTAGCTTGTATCATACCAATCATTAAAGAGATTAAAAATACAGACAGGAACATTGTCTCTTTTTATTTTTTTTGTATCTGCAACTATTCCTCTAATTGGATAATTGATACTGTTAGGTATACCCTTCAACTTGCTTCCTATGAGAAAAATAGCACATTTTATTCTAACTTCCCCTTTCTCTCATTAGAAGAAAATTATTGATTGGATCCAGGATGGGTCTTCCAAAGAGTTCAGGACAATTGAGTGATGAGATTTGGTCTGGGGAATCCTATTGACAGAAGTAAAGTAAAGGTCTTCAAATTTTAATATTGAAAATAAATTTTAAAATTGAATTTGCTGTGTAGTGGAAACTTACTAAGTGGAGAAACAAGCCTGCCAAAGAAACTACAATGGATGGGAACCAGGAAAAGGTAGCATAAATGGAAGATGTAAGATAAACACGTAGGTAAAAATTTATCTGGGTCTCCAGAATTGGAAAAGGAAGACGAAATGGCTAGCCAGGAAAAATTAGCTGAAATGAAAAACAGGAAAGAATCTATTGTTACAAGGAGCCATAAAATATCAGAGCTCAAAATAACTAATATTTTATATTATTAAGGGACATGTGAATATGATTTAGTATGATTAAGGAAGGTAGGAAATATGCAGGAGGCAGTCAAAAAGAGTGTAACCTCATAATACCTCAGCTAATAAGGAATGAGGAGGATGTGGCGGCTGGGGCAGGGTTGTATAGAGAAAGGAATATTTTGGGTTGAAACTTTGGAGAGAACCAAGCTTTGATAGCTTCTCTCCCTGCTTATTGCAATAAATGAAACAAAAAGCCTTCTCTGTGTCTTGGCTGGTTATGGTTAGGCAAGCTTACATGTGGTCAAAAAGGAAAGTAGCCAGGAGCACATAACACTATTTTTTTTTTGTTTTTTAAAATTATAATCTAATTTTATTTTTATGTATAATATGGAGACAAATGGATTCAGTTGATTTGTTTGGAATTTGTATTTGTAAGCTCAAAGGATTTTCTTGAGGGATTTCATATGGTCTTGATTCAGCAGCTGATATTTACTAATCAGCTAGCAAGAGACATGCTTAGTCAATTTAAGCCCAAGTGCAGATTAAGGGCAGAAAAGCTTAAACAGTATTTTGTCTATTTCTTTGGATCGTCTGGTTTGGTGGGTAGTTATGGTACTACCATAACGGAAAGGTGGAAATTTTCTTTCTTTCTTTCTTTTTCTTTCTTTCTTTCTTTCTTTTCTTCTTTCTTTCTTTTCTTTCTTTCTTTCTTTCTTTCTTTCTTCTTCTTTCTTTTCTTTCTTTCTTTCTTTCTTTCTTTCTTTCTTTCTTTCTTCTTTTCTTTCTTTCTTCTTTCTTTCTTCTTCCTTCTTCCTTCTTCCTTCCTTCCTTCCTTCCTTCCTTCCTTCCTTCCTTCCTTCCTTTCTTTCTTTCTTTCTTTCTTTCTTCCTAATGAATCTAGTTTTAGACATTCCCTCCCCCCAATCAATGTCCATACACTCACAGGGATGTGGTATGCGAAAAACACACATTTTGAGATTTTCTTTTTCTTCCTTCCTTCCTTCCTTCCTTCCTTCCTTCCTTCCTTCCTTTCTTTCTTCTTTCTTCTTTCTTCTTCTCCTTCCTTCCTTCCTTCCATCCATCCATCCTTCCTTCCTTCTTCCTTCCTTCCTTCCTTCCTTCCTTCTTCTCTTTCTCTTTCTCTTTCTCTTCTCTTTCTCTTTCTCTTTCTCTTTCTCTTTCTCTTTCTCTTCTTTCCCTCTTTTCTCTTTCTCTTTCTCTTTCTCTTCTCTTTCTCTTTCTCTCTTCACTCTCTTTCTCTTTCTTCTCTTTCTCTTTCTCTTTCTCTTTCTCTTTCTCTTCTCTTTCTCTTTCCCTTTCTCTATCTCTTTCTCTTTCTCTTTCTCTTTCTCTCTCTCTCCTTCCTTCCTTCCTTCCTTCCTTCCTTCCTTCCTTCCTTTCTTTCTTTCTTTCGGATCTGGTTTTAGACATTCCCTCCCCCCAATCAATGTCCATACATTCACAGAGATGTGGTATGTGAAAAACACATACGGGAGGATTTTCTTTCTTTCTTTCTTTCTTTCTTTCTTCTTCTTTCTTTCTTTCTTTCTTTCTTTCTTTCTTTCTTTCTTTCTTTCTTTCTTTCTTCTTTCTCCTTCCTTCCTTCCTTTCTTTCTCTTTCTTTTTCTTTTCTCTTTTCTTTTTCTCTTTCTCTCTCTCTCCTTCCTTCCTTCCTTTCTTTCTTCCTTCCTTTCTTTTTTTATTTTTTTATATTTTCACCATACACCAAGAAAAACTAAACATATACAAACAAAAATCTTTTCTCTTAACAGAACCGTGTTATACATTCTAACCATTCTATTACATCTTATTTACAGTTTATTTACATTCAATCATTATATCTTTTTCTTTCTCTGTTCTAACCAAATATAACATTTATTCCAAATTTAATAAAATTCTGTCACCTCCTTGTCTTTTAATTCTAGCGTGAGTTTATTCATTTCTGCGCATTCCAAAATTTTATAAATAACCATGTTGTCTGTGGGTATATTTTCATTCTTCCAACATTGGGCATATGCTATGCGAGCTGCAGTCAATATATATATAATGATGTGTTGGAGTTGTTTTTCAATCTTTGAATTTATTATGCCCAATAAAAATAATTCCAGTTTAAAATCCATTTTTATCTCTGTTATCTCCTGTATCCAATCTCTTATTCATTCCCAATAATTTTTTGCTTTGGGGCACAGCCACCACATGTGGTAGAATGTTCCTTTCTTTCTTATGGATCTGGTTTTAGACATTCCCTCCCCCCAATCAATGTCCATACACTCACAGGGATGTGGTATGTAAAAAACACACACTGGAGGATTTTAAGCAAGGTTACTTCAACATTTTCCAGATGAACTTGCAATTTGGAGGGGTGAAAAATCCACACAGTATTTGTACTGTGCCCATTCATTTCTCCTTCCAGATTTATTAGCATGGCTGCAAACTTTGTGAATAGCAAAGTTGTGAATTTGATCATTCAAAATACTAAATGAACAAGATGGAAAAATGGCTTTCAAATCTTGGCTTTATTTCTCTGTCTTAAATGACTTTATTCTGCCCATCTTTGTTTCTACCGTGTTTGGGAACATGTAATATGAATTACATTCTTTACTAATGATGGGCTCCAGCACAAATGCGAAAGTTTAGAAGAATAAAACTTTGGTCCAGGTGACTGACTCAGATTGGAGCCTGTTACATTCTTTACTATTTCCTGAAATATAAAATAAATCTCAGTTCCTATCGAGTACCCACAGGGGAGAAAAGTCTTCTTTGAACTGATATTTACTGTCAGTAGATTGAAGACAGACAGAAAAATGAATGCTTTGAATGTGTACCTTACAAAAGACACATATTTGAATCATTCTTTATTGATTGGACAAGTTATTGCCACTACAGAAAGCATACTGTAGCTAAACAAGATGCAGAGGTTTTGATGATCAAATTAATAATTAATAATCAAATTAGCCTGGGGGGGAGCTTTTGACCCCTTCGGAGAAGGTCCGCAACTTGGGCGTCCTCCTCGATCCACAGCTAAATTTGGAACATCATTTTTCGGCTGTGGCGAGGAGGATATTTGCCCAGGTTCGCCTGGTGCACCAGTTGCGGCCCTATTTGGACCGGGAGTCTCTTCTCACAGTAACTCATGCCCTTATCACCTCGAGGCTCGACTACTGCAATGCTCTCTACATGGGGCTACCTTTGAAAAATGTCCGGAGACTTCAGGTAATGCAGAATGCAGCCGCGCGAGCAGTGTTGGGCTTGCCTAGAAATGCCCACATTTCGGCATCACTCCGCGAGCTGCATTGGCTGCCAATTGGTCTCCGAACCCAATTCAAAGTGTTGGTTATGACCTATAAAGTCCTACATGGCATCGGACCAGGTTGTTTACGGGACTGTCTGCTGCCTCATGAATCCCAGCGGCCGGTTAGGGCCCACAGAGTCGGCCTTCTCCAGGTCCCGTCAGCCAGACAGTGTCGCCTGGCGGGGCCTAGGGGAAGAGCCTTCTCTGTTGCGGCCCCGGCCCTCTGGAACCAACTTCCCCCGGAGATCCGTGTCGCCCCCACCCTCTCCGCCTTTCGTAAATTGCTTAAAACATACCTTTGCCGGCAGGCCTGGGGCAGCTAACACCTTGCCCCTAGCCAGTGTATGTTTGTGTGTATGTTTGTGGAATGATTGGTTTTTCTTTTTTTAACTTCGGGGTTTTTATATTTATATATTTATATTTATGTATTTTATTGTGATTTCTATCATGTTGTGAGCCACCCTGAGTTCTCTGGAATAGGGCGGCATAGAAATTAAATAATAATAATAATAATAATAATAATAATAATAATAATAATAATAATAATAATAATAATAATAATAATAATAATAATAATAATAATAATAATAATAATAATAATAATAATAATAATAAGAAGAAGAAGAAGAAGAAGAAGAAGAAGAAGAAGAAGAAGAAGAAGAAGAAGAAGAAGAAGAAGAAGAAGAAGAAGAAGAAGAAGAAGAAGAAGAAGAAGAAGAAGAAGAAGAAAAATGTATTAAATGAACTCAATTTCTTCTGCCCCTTTTCTGCAACATTAGGACATGTAAGCTACAGAAACAAAGGAATAGAGAGAACTGGGAAACAGAGCCACTTAATTCACACACATCACAACAAAGCATTGCATGCACCGATTATTTTTTTTTTAATCTATAAAACATTGTCGTGAAAGCACATCCAAAGCCAAACCTAACACTTTGGAGAAGGCAGCCCACGCTGTTTGTCCATGAATGATCAATTATATGATGGAAATATATGATGAATATGTGACATTTCCAATATGGATTGTATAAGTTGTGTACTTATTATCATGAATTACTACCAGCTAGATCTTTTATGATAACTAATGGAAGTGCCTGCTGGGCAAAAGATTCAGTTGGGAACTTCATTAAGCAAATTTGAAAGCAAAATTCTGGAGTTTGTTTTATCTTGGGGTAGAGATTGTTATCTCACATTAATTAGCATTAAATATGCAGATGATTCTGAAAGCTTGATAATTGTTCTGCATGCTTTCTCTTTTCTTGCTGCTGCTGTCAGATTTACTTATATTGATCAGTAAGTAACTGTGAGCTGGGACGGTATCATTTGACAGACACAGTTGACCTCTTTTGCATATATTTTTCCTATATTATTGAATAACCAAAGGAAAACAGAAAAGGGCACAAAATCTTTGTGCAACAAGGAAATTGCAGCTCAATTATGATTATTTCAAAGGTTCAATGCAAGGATTTTAAATTATTTATATCTTGATTATTTTCACAATAAGTGAAACAAATACACATAATTGTTGTGGCCAAAGATACAGATTCAGGTCAAACAAAGGCAAACTTTCTCTGATGTTGTCCTGTTTCAGTCCACACACACAAAGGGAGTTTTTAAGCACTTTATTGAAAATCCAAGCCCCTAATGTGAATCCCCAAGACCTCACTCGCACTCACATGCAAAGTCCTAGGAAATCCAATAGTACTCCATCTGGGTATAAAGGTACCAACGGCAAAGGCAAAGTCCACAAAGTTCACAGTCCAAGTCCAGTCCAGAGCCCAAGGCAAGGTCCAAAATCCACAAGCAAGTCCAAGGTCCAAACCCATGGTCAATCCCAATACAATACAGAGTCAAGAAAACCAAGATCACAAAGGGGAAGCATGCACACAGCAGGAGAATTTCAACTCCACTCATCCAATTAAATAGGTGCTCACTGGTGCAGCTCATCAGAAGAAGCGAGGCTGCCCCATCACAAATAGTCTTGCAGACCTCTGTTCTGCCTGCCTCCGCTCGACCCTGCATGCCTGCGGATCAGATGGAGAAGGCAGTTCTTCCTCGTCTCCACTGTCCAGCTGCAACTGCACTTCCAGTGTGGCCTCTGAGCTCTGCAAGTGTACTGGTACCTTTATTTTTCCATCTTTAGCTGGCTGTTCATCCTGTCACTCCTCTGGCAGTCCACCACACCCCCCTCTGAAGTCCCTGCAGCCAGTTTTTCCTCATCGTCCGAGCTGGTGGCTGGGGAAGCCACCACAGATGTATACATGAATATCTTGTACTAGAATGAATGCAACTAAAAAAAAAAATCATGCTTCTTTTCCATGTGGGATGATCACATTTCCAAATGTGTGAAGTTATACAAACTATATAAGCTAGATTTCATTTCAGTTAAATTAAAATGAAATAAACTTTAGGTTTTGACCTGCACTCAACTGTTACTTTTTGAAATATCTGCATTCAAAAACATGATTAAAAAGGGATGGAATTAAATTGAAAATACTTTCAAAAGTGGGGAAAAATAGTGTTTCCAGAAAAATAAGCAAATATTCCTGAAGGTAGGGATGTCTACAGCTAGTAAAAGTAAACAAAATATAGTGTTGTAGTTATGCTAATTATAATGCAAAATAAAAAGGAAAGGGATTTCAAAGGTGATTTTCCTTAGAGTGAAAGGGTTGTATCAGGATGATTGCTTTTGTTATTAAATGTCAGCATTTACTAAAATATAAATAAAGCACTGCTGTGCAGATATACACACAGCACATCAGGAGCGAATTATTAACTTATTTTCATAATAACACAAAATAAAATTTTTATACTGAAATGCAAATTTTATTTCTAAAAGATGGAACTTGGGATATGTGATTTACTGAGACAACTTTATGAAGCTCAATCTTTATTTATGCTTCTGTGGGTATCTTTCAGGAAGCAGATTATATTTTATGTTATCATGCACTCATAAAATAGACCATCATAAACCCATCTAGCACTATGTGCTAATCGGAATCATTCTTCCTTGGGTTACATTTTCAGATAACGGTGTAGTAAACTTCATGTTTATCTCATCAGTTATCTTTCTCCATGTGATATATCAAAGAATCATAAATACTTCCTGCATAAACAAGCCACTAATATGAGAGGTTTCTGCTCTCCTCAATAGGTTAAAGATTGAATTGATTTTTCTAACACTGGATCAAGCAGAACTAGGATCAATTTTTAGAAAGAAAGAGACTTTAAGTTTGATTCTCTTTGAAGATCATTAAATAATCATGACTTAATTCAAAGGAGTTCCTCAATAACATAGCACTGTATGTGTAATTGATTCTATTCATTGTAATTTAATGTAGTTTTATCATATGCCACCATATAAAGTTAAGAATGATCCTTATTCCTGTTTCACTAGATTATTTGAGTTAATCTTTTGGTGTATTTTAGAATGCATGTGTTTAGGGCTGAAAAAATGCTGCAGATGGCTACAGTTAAACTTCTGTCTTTTATTTCTGCATCCAGCCATAGGAGAAAACCAGGGCAGGGCAAGAAATAAAGAGATCTAAAGATATTTAGAGCATTATTGCCATCCTCTTTCTAGGATAAATTCACCATGCCAATTCACAATCTTCTTGTTTTTCCCATATACACATACTTCCCCCCCCACAAGTATGTGTGAAAATTTCTTGGTCCACATATTTAAATCAACTAATCATATTTCTTTGAAACTCACTAAAATATAAAGAAAAATAATATTTTGGGTAAAATGCATTAAAATGTATTATGGGAAGAAAAAACATTTAAAATTAGGTGATTTTTTTTGCTAACTAAACAATACATACAATGGGGAAATGGAATAGAATGATCTTATGGTGGAAAATATGAAGAATTACCTATCATTTTAGAGCTGTGCAAAGCTTTGATGCAAAATAAGGAAGTGGAAGTGATGAACCGGTGCCTGGAGGCTGTTGGGGTCTGGATGGGTGCTAACAGGCTCAGACTCAATCCCAACAAGACGGAGTGGCTGTGGGTTCTGCCTCCCAAGGACAATTCCATCTGTCCATCCATTACCCTGGGTGGGGAAGTCTTGTCCCCGTTGGACAGGGTTCGCAACTTGGGTGTCCTCCTCGATCCACAGCTAAGTTTAGAATACCATCTTTCGGCTGTGGCGAGGGGGGCATTCGCCCAGGTTCACCTGGTGCGTCAGTTGCGGCCCTATTTGGACCGGGAATCACTCCTCACAGTCACCCATGCCCTTGTCACCTCGAGACTTGACTACTGTAATGCTCTCTACATGGGGCAACCTTTGAAGAATGTCCGGAGACTGCAGGTGGTTCAGAATGCGGCCGCGCGAGCCGTCTTGGGTCTCCCAAGACATGCTCATGTCACTCCAGCCCTCCGTGAGCTGCACTGGCTGCCAATTGGTCTCCGAACACAATTCAAAGTGTTGGTTATGACCTATAAAGCCCTATATGGCAATGGGCCAGGATACTTGCAGGACCGTCTTCTGCTCATGAATCCCAGCGACCGGTTGGGGCACATAGGGTTGGCCTCCTACGGGTCCTGTCTGTTGGACAATGCCGTTTGGTGGGACCTACGGCTAGGGCCTTCTCTGTTGCTGCCCCAGCCCTCTGGAATCAACTTCCCTCAGAGGTTCGTTCTGCTCCTTCCCTCCTAGCTTTCTGAAAACTTTTAAAAACACATCTATGCAGACAGGTTTGGGGCTTGTGAGCTGCGCTCTGCCCCTGGGCCTTTGATTGGGATTGTATGTTGTATGAGTGGGTATAGTTTTATTGTTTTTTATATTGTATATTATTATTTTAACTAATTTATATTTTGTACTTGTATTATTTGCTGTGAGCCGCCCTGAGTCTGAGGAGAAGGGCGGCATATAAGTCAAAATAAAGTAAAGTAAAGTAAAATATTGATTTGAAAATGATTGTATCCCACTTCATCAAATAACATTAGACGTCTTCAGGTTGATTTGTATTATTAAAGGACTTTTGTGAACATGTATACATATTTATATTGAACAAAAACTTTTGATTAATTTGGTTTGAGAGTCCGAATATACTCTTTGAACTGAATAGCAAGATTACATCAAATCAATTCATTGGACTGCTAATTCAGATTGGAGTTTAGCTGATTTTCACTTTCTTATTTTTTCAACGTATGAAGAAAAAGAAGAAAGACACAAGTGAAAACAGATTTTTTTTTAATTTCTAACCATTCCTATTTGCTGAATTCTGGAACTACCACCAAAAGTAGGACCTATATTAAATCTTTTATAGACTTAAAACATTTTTTCAACCAATATTTTAATTGTGTTGCTATATCGCAATGACATAACAACAGCAATTGGGACTGGGATTGCTGTCACCAAGTAATGCGACACAAAGTATGACGTCATCTAGCCAGATTCCTTAGCAATGGCAATCCTGGGCAATCCTGGTTGTTGTCATAACCCCAAGATGTGCAGGTTATCAAATGGGAAGAGGGAAGAGTCACCGGTAAGGAATGCAGAGGTGCTTTGTGGGTGTTGAATGTGAGTGTGGGGAAAAAATAGGATACTGCAGGGGAGTGGAGAAGACCAGGAAAAAGCCTGAGAGAGTTGGCACAGACTGTGGGGGGAATCATGGGAAGCTGCAGGAGATCTGGGAGGGCTGGTCTGCGTGTTCATTTTTTTAGTGCTGCCATAACTTTGAAAAGTCACTTAATGAATGCATGTAAGACAAGGACTGCTAAATTGTTGCATTCTAATGTGAATTTATACAGGTTTCCTTTGCGTTATGCAAATTATTTTTTTTCTCCAAGAATTTTGCGGTATGCAAAAGACAAATAGCCATTATACGTAATCAATCTGCACCGAAGGCCTAGAAACATACCAAGTCTTTCTCCTGCTAAAACTGTGCCAATATTTTCTTATCAACACCCTTTCTGGTCCTTACTTATTATCATGTAGTACATTTGTTTAGAGATGCATCCTATTTCCAACTTACCTTCAATATTAAGTTAACATGGTGTCAAAAGGGCATCAATATCTCATTCAACTCTTTTGCCCAAAATGAAAAGGACCTCTCTAATACTAGAAATAATGCTGGATATATTGCATCAAACCAAAGATAACGAAGGATCCTCTGCTCAAAGACAAGATTTTAATCTGAGCATATCTACTCTGTATAATACTGTATAACAAAGAATGCTAATACAATTTGTAGAGCCATGATTCATTCAACCTCTTTGTCTGCCGTGATAATCATGTACAGAAGAAGTCCATCTTAGAAAAGACCTTAACTGTACATAACACATGAGACATTGAAGAAAAATGTTTAAATAAAGCAGTGTTTAAGGATAAGGCTCTAAAAATTTATGAGTGCATTTATCGGTGGATTTGGGTTATAAAATATGATACTACACCATGCAACCTTCTCTCCTCCACTGGTTCAACATCTTACTTTATATGAATTTGCTTTACACAAGGTTTTGGGGAAATGTAACCCTCATGTAAAGCGATTAAAATTCCACAGCCCAAATAGCATCATGGCCCAAAAGAGCTAGAATAGATGGAGTCCAATTTTTTGTAGAATGCTTAAGGTTGCTAAGAATTTGATGGAAGGTGAGGCATATCTATGTTATGAGCTAGGGTGCTTATACCTCACATTATTTTTGGTTTTCCCTAAAGCCCACACAACAAATTCCAGTGTTGGTTGCAGAGGTTTGACAACAACATATGGTTGGAATTTAGTTTCAAACCAGAACTGCTGAAGAGTAATTTCTCTGACAGAAAGGCAAACATCACTAGCTAGTAAGCAGGTCTACTAGAACCTGTTTTTTTTTTTCTTTTACAGGTACTCCTTGACTTACAACAGTGAGCATTTGAAGTTACAATGGCACTGAAAAAAGTGACTTATGACCGTTTTTCACACTTGGAACCCTTGCAGCATCCCCATGGTCACATGATCAACATTCAGATGCTTAGCAACTGACTCCTATTTATGACAGTTGCAGTGTCCCAGATGCTCTCAAGTGATCACCTTTTGCAAACCTCTGACAAGCAATGGGGAAGCCAGGTTCACTTAAAAACCATGTTCCTAACTTAACAACTACATTATTTCACTTAACAGCTATGGCAAAAAAGGTCATAAAATGGGGAAAACTCACTTAACAACTGTCTCACTTAACAACAGAAATGTTGGGCTAACTTGTGCTTGTAAGTCAAGGATTACTAGGCTTTCCCTTTCATTTTTCCAGATATTTATATACAGATGCTTTTACCCATCCCTAATTTTGTTTTTGTTTTTTTTAAATATTTTTTTTATTTTTCCAAACTCTCCCCCATACATATACTGTGATATTTATCAGATGTTAACATACATTCTTTTTACATTCATATATAAGATATTTTTAATAAAATGAAATAAATACATACACATGACTTTTGGTGTTGCTCGCCCATTTCCCCTTTCACTGTATCCACACTCCTTCTTCTCTACCTTCTTTCTCCCTTTCTTCTCTTCCCTACTTCCCTCTTCTTCCTCTCCTCTTCTCTTTCCTTCACCTCTCTCCTCCCCTTTCTCCCCAATTCTCCTCTTCTCCTCCAACCTTCCTACTTTCTTCTCCCCTCCTTTACTCTTTTCTCTCTCCTCTCCTTTCTTCCCTCTCATCCCTCTTCAGATACAATTCAGGGATAATGTCCGAGCAACTCCTCTCTCCAAATTTCCCTATCTGTATTACATACAATAAAATTAATTTTCTTCTATTTATCTAACCTTCTCGGTATATACTTCTATAAATATTTATACAACTTCCAGTTATTCAATACTGCGTTGCCTGAGTCTCCCTCCTTATCTGCTCCTTCTTCTTCCATCTAAATTGATGTTAACTATCTTTTAACCATATTCTCTTTTCTGCCAATCATAAAAAGTTCCCCAGATTTCATAGTAGTCTGACTCTGTCTTATCTTTAATTGTCATTGGTAGTCTATTCATTTCTGCACATTCCAGTATTTTCCCAATCACCTCTCCCTCTGAGGGGGAGAAAGCCCATCCCTAATTTTGCTGAGGTTTCTGGTAACGATTTACATGTAGCCTGCACTACACTTTCTGTCCTGTCCTTTCTAGGGAATGGTTGGCAGCTGAAGGTGTCTCATCTTCCCTGTACATCTTTCAGGTAAATATCACAACATGTGGGAGGTTGTGTAAGGAGGAGACCATGCAGTGCATGGTCAGTTTCCTTCCTGGCCAATGATGCCTGTGGGTGACCTTATCCTCCATTTATATGTAGTGCAAAGTGATATAGTAGCCTTGGGTATAGAGCTTCTTCCATACCTGTATGAGGATCATCAGATCAAGGTAGGAATAGTGAATTTCTGTTCTCCCACTTCAGAGGAGCATACTGATAAGCACAAGCTTTATGCTCTATCTATGCCCTCCTTTAAAGCTTACAGGTTGCTTATGACCAGCCACGATTTCCTGACAAGGTGCCTGGAGATAAGGTGCTGTAAATCCCCTGTTCTGTGTGTCCTGGACTGGAAGCATGGGGTGTTTCTGTTTCTCCTGGAGAAGGAACTCTCTGGAAATCACTGGAGATGTTCCAAAAGCACACCTATCCATGTGTTTCCCAATTTTACTCTGTAGTGTGCCATTTGACCTGTTATTCCATCTCTACCTTTTCTCCAAGTCACAACTCAGGGGATTGTGGCTGATGCTACTGCTTATTGGCAAATGACCCATGCAGATATCTATTATCATGTTTTATTCAGGCTCCAGCTGAAGTATTGCCTTCAGAGCAAGTTCCTGTCCACCTATTGCAAGGAGACCCAGGTCCTTTTCACCCAGAAAATCACTGGGTGTCTTTGACCCAGGTACGTTCTGTCAGTTCAACCTACTTCACCAGCTTCATATTTCTTGAACTGTGCCTTGGAACAGGTGGATACTAATTTTACCAAAATTTGTTCCAGGATGCTTCTTTCAGGTTCACATCTGCAACTGTAGATTGCTGATCAGTCCTTAATGAAGTAGCCCTTAAAGATGTGCTCCAAAACCTTCCAACACTTCAGACTGACAACACTCTCAGTACTGACCTACAAATCGAGTTATCTATGTTCGTGGAGCATAAAGACTGCTTTTCTGTCTGTTTACTTAACCTTTTGATTTATATTCCCTTTTTTCATAACATTCTTGTAATGGAGACATCCTGCTAATCAAGTTGCAACAAGTGCTGTTCTCCATGACTTTCTTCTCACGTGTGAATGAAAACTCACAGCAAACAGTCCCAGCACTCTTTTCCATTGCCAAAGCAGGGAACCATGCAGCAATATTGAGCACAAGAAGACTTCCCATAGACAAGTGAAACATCATAATGCAGTGCAGCAAAAATTTAATCTGCAAAGAGGAAACCCAGCAATGAAGCTTCCAATTACATTCCCATGAAAGGTGAAATATGAAGCTCTTGGTGAGATAGCGAGACTATGGAAAGCGTAATATCGTCAGAGCTGGCAGTAATATATGAAGATGTTCTGATCTCCATCAATTCAACACCAGCAATCAGGATTCACTGTGAGTAATGATACAGGTTCTAGGCTAGGCAGTTTTCCTCCCACAAGAGCAATTTCAATGGAACCAAGAATTGCTACATCCCAAATAAGAGGTGTCACTTAGTGTTGTATCCAATTAGCTACCAATCAATCCCAGAAATTCAGGGCCACCATGGCTGTTGTGAGAAAGCAGCAAGCAACCCAGCACTTTGAAACCATGCATTGCAAAGCACCTTTAAGGTGAGAGCACCCACCACGAGCTGAGCAGTGCACATATGGAAAGTAAGCTATATCCTCCTGAGCACTTCCAAGTCCCAACACAGATCTGATACTGAACAGGTACTGCAAATGTGGAAGTTATGTACACCTGCAAGGCAGAGAAAGAACAGTACCTCTGGAAGTCCCCTGTTCACCTCTTCTTTCTGCTGGGCTTTCCTTTTACCTCATCACCTCTACATCTGGGCTTATTGCATTCCCCTACGATAGAAAACTAAAATATTGAAAATATTTATAGATCCATAGAAGAATCATTCATTGAGCTTTTGTAGCTTTGTTCAGTTCTGCCTATGTTGCAACTTCAAGCAATGAACAGGGAGCCAATGCTGTATTTGTGGGCACAGAATTAGAAAAAACCTGAATGTACTTTAAATTGACTGAAAGCCTAATGGATGGCTTTCTGTGGAAATATGAGAGGTGGTAAAACACAGCAATTGGAAGATATTTAGAGAAGCAGTTGGATGGAAATAATGGAAGTGGGCAGTAGAAGCTAGCAGCCATCAAACCCAGGATGAAATGGACATCCAGTGACCAGCCACTGGACAGGATATTAGAATGTAGACTACATGAGATTAAGTGGCACTTGCCAAGTAGAGTGGGAAAACACGAGGAGGGGTTCATTTGCAAAGGTCTGTGAGTCAACAGAGAATGATATTATCTGTTCCTGCTTTCCTTAAATGGTGGGTGGACCATATTAGTGAAGGAACAAGTCAGTCAGCACTTCATTTCCTGCAAATTCTATACATTTTGAAGACTGAACTGCTTCCAACATTCTTTTTACTGAAAACAGTTAAATCTGTTATCTGACCCTTCCTAAACTATATGTTTTCATTCAGATAAATGCCAAGGTATCCAATTATCAGAAATTTAAATATTTGTACAAAGACATATATATATATTCATAGGCACACAAGATATCTGAATAGCAGCATAATTCATAGGCACACAAAATATCTGAATAGCAGCATAATTAAAGGGGCTGAGATAAGTCACTTGAGGCAAATATTCATAGTGCAATAATAATAGGGTTTTTTTCCTGATCAAATCTCATTTTATTATCTTAAAAAAAATACATTTCATCATTCTGAACAAAAAAAATGTTTCTCAAGTATACACGTGTGAATTGTAATATGCTCTGGGCAAAGTGACGGTCTCAGGGAGAAGCAATTAAATTTCTCAGTCATAAATCACTTGTCAAACAGAAAATTGCTACTTTCCCAGTGGCATCAATGAAAACAGTAATGGAGCAGAGTGCACTGAATATGGGGGAAGATTATTAGAATATATCCAAAGCTTACTGATGTTCCTATAATGTTACATTATCTGAAAATGGTTTATTTTAAGAATATATCCATGATACTGAACTCCAATGGATTGGATCCTAACATTTGCCCATAGGAGAAGTGGATTAGAACTTTTCCTTATTTTTTTTCTTTCTTGTTGAATGGAGTAAGCTCTGTTCTGGGAACTAAGAGGTTTGTGAAAATTTGTAAAGAGATAAATAAATATTTTCAATTACAACTTCTCCCTCCCTAATATAATGCAACTTCTGCCACCTAGTATTTATCTATTAAGGCATGTACCCTGTCCCATGTTGAATACAGGGGTAGCTCCATTATATTCATTTTCAGTAGTATCTTAGCATTCATTCATTCATTTATTCATTCATGGAGAACTTCCATAGTTACCAGCAACCCAGTGATGAAGCCACATTAACCAATGTTGTAATTTCTACCCTACTGTGATGACTTCCACAGATGTGAGTTCGGACAAGGAAAAGCCAGACCCGGGGACATTGCATAGAGATGTGGATGAACATCAGGAGGTTGCCAGAGGCTATGAACCAGAAATGGAGGGGCTGAGTACAGTGGAACAACCAGATGAGCAGCCAGCTGAACTAGGGACAAGAGAGGAATAGCTGCAATGGCAGCTGGAAAGCCCTGAGACTTTGGGTGGAGAGGGCACACAACTCAGTGGAGAACTGCCTTCTCCTCCCAATCCAAAGGCAGGCAAAATGAAGTCAGCTAGGCTACTTGTGAGGCAGCAGCCTTGACAATCTTGATGGGTCGCACCAGGACTCTTAGACTGGATTTTGTACCTTGAACTTCAGATTGCACCTCTTGAACTCTGGATTTGCCATTGCCTTATGGACTTGCTTTTGCCTTGTGGACTTGCTTTGCCTTTGCACTGTGGACTGGTGGTGCCTTCTCTTGAGTAGCCTGTTGAACTCATTAGGGGTATACTAGTGTTGATGATGCTGGGGAATACTAATTCAGGCTTTGGAAGCCTTAATAAAGTTTTCTAGCATTGTGGTGTGTGTGTGTGTGTATGTGTGTGTGAACAGGACAGCACACCTACTAAAAAATTGTGGTTGCCTACTATGCCAAAACTCCCCTCCT
Organism: Bothrops alternatus; assembly: GCA_034064705.1. NCBI lineage: Eukaryota > Metazoa > Chordata > Lepidosauria > Squamata > Viperidae > Bothrops > Bothrops alternatus. The sequence continues at coordinate 2,713,143 of JARGCV010000085.1, forward strand.
GTCTTTCCCCACCTCCAGGCTGTCTCTAGAAATCTCATTTTGTATCCATCACATCATGCTGAACTTTATAGAATCCTAGTGTCTGAGAACAAAATAAGAAATCCTCTCCCTTAGGCCAGATGTTCTTTGATATTAACCTTTCTTTTACTATGATTCTTTAGTTATAAAGGGCATTTTGCTTCACAGTTTAAAAGCTTAGAAATGGAGGGACTGTGCTTCAAAGATGTGTACCTAATAGCCCATTTTCTTTTAACTGAATTACTTCTTATATGTGCCATATAGCTCCCAAATGGCAGGAGATGATGACTTCTTCCTGTACCAGTATAAAAGCACCGTGCATATGTTGTGCAGATATTTAAGTATATACTCTGCTTTTATAAAGTTGTTGTGAAGTACTCTTTTGAAACTGTGTGGTAGTATGTACCCCTAAGAATCAAATGACATACCAAAAGTTTTATTTCAGCTGACCCAATTGTCCTATTTAAATCGAAATAGTCTCTTGTTATTATTAAATTAATAAAATAATATTTCTTTCAGATCAGCTTTCTTCTACATTCTTCTAATTTTTATTCAAGCTATTTATACAGAAATGTCTGCCTTTGCTAAGTTTTTCTAGAAAAGCAATGAAACAAAATCTTTATCCATTCTTCTTCCTTTGCTAAAGGTCAATTTTATCTTTAATGTTGATAGTTGATGATGTTGGTCCAAGACTTTGAGAAGCACTTTTTAAAAATAATTGTCAGTGGTTTGTTTTTACTTACTAGAATGTAAAACAGAGTAAATGTGCACTTTTAGATCCCTAATAAAGTGCCTTTGAATTAAATATGTCCCCGCTTAATGACCAATGGTGATTCACATAACAACAGCAAATAGAAATGTTGGAAATTGCTAAATAGGGCAGTCATGTTTAGCTTTACTACCATGTTGCTTAGTAATAGCAATTCCAGTCCTAATTTGCTGTTAAGTGAGGACTACATCTATTGTACCGATGCTGTACCAATGTTGTTTCTTAATGATATAAATAAGACCTTAAAATGTTCACAACTACAGTGGATTATTTTTTCTACTTGGATTGCCTGAAGGAAGGGAAATTGCCCCCTAGAGCATTTCTGCTGGTAGAAAATTTAGCAGCACCTTTGAAATGAAAAAGATTCTGCTTAAAAAACTGCTACTGAAATCAACACACACACATGAAGCATATTTCACCATGAAGTTAATAATGCTGGTGTGGTAGGAAGGAAGGAAAAACATTCATTTTATAAATACTGTTTTAGGTGGAATCGTGACAACCTGCTGTAAGTGGAGCCTATGACATTATATTGTTATATATTTGTCATTATACTCACTACCCATGTATAAATCATATTCAATATTTTCATCATCAGCTTCTATATTAAACAACATCCCTGTTATATGTGGAAGTATTTATTAAGTTGTACAACTCTCTGAAAATAACCTGGTGTGACTGCAGTAGCAAGTTTCAACTCTTTAACATAACCTTCCTTTTCCTGGGATCAGATGGCTATCTTTCATGGTTGTTATATGATCTCAGGAAAAATGCAGCTATGTTAAAGAATCGTGATTCTCTTTCCTTTGAGCATTTGCATACTCCAAAACTTATTTTTAAATAAAAACTGAAACCCTGCCTAGCCTTAGAATATCTATGAAAAAAGTCCTCCCAGCTAAGAGGCAAGTTAAACAAGTTAACCTTTCATGAGAAATGAATAATGTGATTTCATCTCTATGAAACGAACAATTCTTGTGGAAAACACATGCCATCAACTGCAGACACATTATGGTCACATAGATTTATTAAGTTCTTACCTGAATGTGCATACTGTTTAAAAGCTCAAAATTACTTTTTGACCAGTACTATACACTTGAATTAAATAACTTGTGATAGAAAAGCTATATACTAGTATATTCACACACAAACATCAACATGAAATGTCAGCAAAATTCAACAAATAGCCATGATTCCACCTGCACATACCACAAATGTAGGAAAGTATAACTTCCGCAGGTATGGAATATATCTGTAGAGCAAGATTATCTAGATACTATTGGAGATTGAAGTTGTCAAGGTGAAACTGCTTGCAATGTCATTTTTATATGGAGTGCTAAGAGTCTTGCTGCCTAACAAAGAAATTACACCCTAATGTATGTTCTATAGAGCATTTAAAATAGTAGGCATTCAGCTGGTTTAACTTCTTCATTTCCAGTAGAAAAAGCAGGGCATCTTTCTGCCTACTAAACTTTTGAAAGCTGCTGCTAACAAATGATATCATTTTTATTACTTGCATAACTTCCCTTTTTCTATCTTAAGGAAAACTATTAATGAGTGTCATGAAATGACTTGTTTAAAATTGCAAAGGTAAACAAAACGAATGAACATTTATTGTGCTGCTATTAGTAACTGTGTAGTAATGCCAACCTATTATCATTTGCATATAATGCCCATCATTATTCTGAATAATGTTGCATTGGTGATGTGCAGCATTAGGCCATGCATTTTGGTGAAGAGACATAGCTATCCACAAAAACAGGCCAAAAAAGCAGAACATTTCCCTTGGGAAGATTATAGTTTAAAACCATGTGGAAAAAAAAGTTTCTTTCCCCCCTTAAAAAAAGGAAAGTCCTCCCCCCCCCAAAAAAGCAGTTTCTTCAAAACATGGGATTTCATGAAAAGGTGGCACATACCATCCACTACACACACATTATAGCCATACAGATTTATTAAATTCTTGCCTGAATGTACTGTACATACCGTTTAAAAGCTCAGATTTATTTTCTGACCAGTAAGCTGAGTTTATTTGCCACATACTTTAATTAAATAACTTGTGATGGAAAAGCTGTACACTAGTGTGTCCACACATACACATCACCTTGAAAAGTCAGCAAAATTCAATAAATAGCCATAATTCCATCTGCGCATTCTGCAAGTATGTGAAAGATAGTATGAGAAAAGTGGAACTGATCAATTCATTTCGGGAGGCATAAAATATATGGGAACAGTAATCTCTGAAAATCCTTATATAGAATGATGTTTAAAGGGGATATCTTGCTTATTCAAAGTCTGAAAGCTAGACTCTGAGTTCATAGTATATGTGTAAGTGTATGACTAAAATGTATATTGTACGAAGGGAATAAAAAAAGTTGGTTCCACGTGTCTGAGTCACTTTATTAAAAAATAGATTGGTAATGTCTTTCATCTCTCAGCGATATTTCTGTCTATAAAAAAATACTTTTAGATTTGTGAATTATCTACCCATGGCCACTGCCTCCCATTTTGGACTGTATATATTGGATGGATATGTGTAAAAAATTCTCTGCTCCAATCAGTAATGTGATTTACATTTTTCTGTGGACAATAATATACAATATGAGCTATCATGACAGCATCTGAGGAAGATGGATCAGATGATTCTTTCAGATTCTTGGTAGCAGATCAGCCCTAGTAAAAGGGCCAGCCTGTATTCAATCCCCATAAATCTCCAGCCTTATCCAGACTCATTAAATAGCTTCCAATCTTATCAGAATAGTCATACTAATGGATTGGACTTCAGATGAGTAAGAGACTCTGTAGCACATAGTTACAGAGACCACACTGGGAATAAAAATACATTTATCTAAAGCAGTTCCAACTTATAGACGTGTAAGGCAAGGTTGCATATTAGCTCCACTACTTTTTAATTTGTATCTAAATCCAATAATGCAAGTGCTTGCTGATCCAGCCCATCATCCACCTATCATGGCTGATCGTGCAATTCCAGCACTACTGTATGCTGATGATATAGTTATTTTGTCCACTTCTCAAGTGGGAATGAGAAAAGCACTTAGGGCACTAGCTTTATTTGTATAGACCTCTCTGCTGGCATGAGTGGGACTGGCTTGTCCAGAGAGACAAGACAGTTCATCAGCTTTCTCTGTTATTCTCAATTGCTTGAATTTTTTCCAGGTTGAGCAATAGAAGGAATGTTGTTTTAATTTCATGCAACAGCCATCTGTTTAACTGAGCAATTTAGAGTCTCAGATGACAGCAAATATCTGCATGCATATCACTTTGCTCTAAATGTTTTCCAACTATCACTCTGATATTATTTTGTTCTCCATGAGTTTGATACCATGTCTCATGCATTTTTTAGAAAGAGAGAAGAAGAAAAAAGAATGAAGTAAAGTGGTTTCATTTAAAACATTGTTTTGTCTGGGGGGAGAAGGAAAGAAAACAACATATGTAGTTATTATTCCATAATTAAAATTAAGAGAGATTTGCAAGAAAATTTTGTTGTACTGTAGAATATATTTAAGAAAATATCTACTGTATGTGTGTGAATATGCTTGTGTGCTTCTCTTTCACATGGATGTGTACATTCTCCCATGCTAGACTAGCTCCCTGCCAAGTTAATGCAATGGCATATGGTTTTCCATGCAGAGATACAGGGCTTATGACAATGTGTTTTCTACTGCAATTTGTTCATCTGTGAGAGAGTAATTTTTATATTGCTTGTCTAGAGCATATTCTAAATCTTCCTCTGCATCTGTAGAACATCTGCCTAAACTAGGATTGTCAGCATCAATATTTTATTTCTCATATACATAGACTGCCTTAATTTCTTTCCAGAGCTAAAAGAAGGCTTCTGGGGAAAAAAAAATCAGAATGACAAGGAATTGAGCTTTTATTGTCTAAATGCATGATCTGTTGGTATGCAAGGTAAAAAAAAATCCTACTCAGTACTCATTTTCTTTCTTATAACATATGGCCTCTGCAATGAGAAGTAATTCCCCTCCCACATATTCACAAAGAAATTTGCAATTTCTACTTTAATACTTTGCAAAGGAAAAGGGAAATTTATTAATGGAACTCATGTATATCTAATGGCTGAAAAATGTTCTGCCAAAGTTTGAAAGATTTTTTTCAAAATAATTTGTTTTTCATCAAACAGACTAAGAATTAGTTTTTTTAAAAAAGGAAGAGGAAGGTATCCCATATGCCTTTAAGGTCATTCCAGAAACATTTAGTTCAGTTATGTTGAATTAGAATATTGGATATATAACAGTTTATATTCTAGCACGTTTCTACTTTAAACATGTCAATTATGATTTAATAATGACACACACAGTAGCAGAAATTATATCTGTGTGCAGCACTAATATTTTTTTTTAACTTGGGCTGCAATGCTCTCTACATGGGGCTACCCTTGAAGAGTGTTCGGAGACTACAATTAGTGCAAAATGCAGCTGCGCGAGCAATTGTGGGCCTTCCATGTTGTGCCCACATTTCGCCAACTCTCCGCATGCTGCATTGGTTGCCTATCGGTTTCCGAGCGCAATTCAAAGTGTTGGTTATTACCTACAAAGCCCTTCATGGCATTGGACTAGGATACTTACGGGACCGTCTTCTGCCACATACTTCCCTATGACCGGTGAGAGCGCACAGGGTTGGCCTCCTCCGGGTCCCGTCAGTGAAACAATGTCGTCTGGCGGGTCCTAGGGGAGGGCCTTCTCTGTTGTGGCGCCCACCCTCTGGAACCAACTGCCCCCTGAAGTCCGCGCTTCTCCCACCCTCCCGGCCTTCCAGAAGAATCTTAAGACCTATCTGTGCCGGCAGGCCTGGGGAAGATTGTGACTGTTGTGTGAATGATGAATGAGTGTTGTTGGTTTTTTATTTTTAAATGTTCTTTTAATTTGGATTTGATATGAATATTGTTTGTATATGTTGTAAGCCGCTCCGAGTCTTCGGAGAGGAGCGGCATATAAGTGTAAACAATTAAATTAAATTAAATTAAATTAAGTTCCATGTCAATATGGGTTGACATAGTTTCTTTGGCAGCTATACCAAGGTAGTTGTTATTGCCTCTTATTCTATTTTCCCTAATGCTAACTACAACCTTAGTATTTCCTAAGGGTCTGTCATCCAGAACCAGGCAAGTCTGACCCTGGATAATGTTTCAAGCTTAGCCAGTTAAGTTAGTTGGCCATATACTACAGTACATAAGCCTGCATAAATGAGAAGACAAATATAAAAATATTACCAAAAGTTATAAAACACCACATACATTGCATACATATTGTGTAGGAAGATTCTGGCTAAGACTCATGCTGAATACTAGTTCACATGCTAATTACTCGTCAGCAATTTCTTACAGACACAACGTTCAAACAACCTGCCTTACAAGCCCAAATCTTTGTACCTTAAATCAGGGGTCCCCAACCGTGTGGACTGGTACCGGGCCACAGCATTCTGGCAACCGGTGCACACAAACAAGCAAAGCCCCATTCATGGGATACAGTCAGCACACAAAACCACACACTTTCCGGTCCACAGAAAAACCTTTCTCCACAGAACCGGTCCCTGGTGCCCCAAAGGTTGGGGACCTCTGCCTTAAATGACCTCTTTGAACAGTAAGCTTTCATGTTGTTTGAGAAAATGCAGTCATTCATTTTGGCCTCACTGCAGAAATGAATCAGTCTCAGTCTGAGAACCTGGAAACCCCCTGCAATCCAAGTGGTCCAATGCCAAAGTAAAAACATATGGTAGCATCTCCTTATGGTAGCATCTCCATTTCTTAGGGTTTTTTTTAACAATTATAAAAAATATGCATTTAAGCTTTTAATGATCAACATATGAGAGAAAAGTCAATGGCATTACTCAAGTGATTAAGTCTTCAAAATATCACTGAACAAGAGGATTAGAAGAGCAGCTTGTTTTATTGCTATGTCTTTGGATTTTAATGAGCAGATGATATCTATATCCAGCTTTTTTCAGGACAAATTTATTACAAAAGGGGAAGAAAAAAAAATAAACCTAAAATTGGAATGATTGTGAAGTGGAACATGACTGGAAATTTATTCTTTCAACCTGGCACTGAAATCAATACTTTTTAGCCAGGCATAACCTGTACATTATTTCATTTAAATAGAAAAAATATTAATGCACATAGAAATTACTGAAGAGAAATTGGAAAAGTATTGATGTCTTTGCTATTATAATGAGATGACTTTGCATGTTGCAGCATTGCGTTCTTGTTGTTCGAATCCTTTAGTCTTTATCTATTAGGAAAAAAAATTAAATAAATGGAACTGCAGATTTGCCTAAGCACAAATAGGGATGCTAAGGAGCTTATTATCTAAAATAACATTTTCATTTGATTCTTACCTTTCTATCTAAATTTAGTCTGAAAATTCTTTGTAGAGGAATGCATATAGAACTTTTGATTTGCATTCCTCTGGTTGATGTCAACAATATTTATGTTGGTATTTATTCTTCTCAGCGCTTAAATTCTGTTAAAAATTAATTAGAGAATTTGTAAATACCCCATGATTGATTCAATCCTAATCATTTATTTAAATAACAGTGTTAATCTATCTTACAGTATCTTTAGGTTGCTTCAGTTGGTTTGTACATAGTTTTACCCAATTTTATTAAGATAAAATCCAGGAGTAAATAAATAAAAGTTTTTTCTCCTATATGAAAAATTAGGAGTAATAGCTTTATTTACTGCACACTCCGACTCAGTATAGTACAGGTATGTCAAAATTATATAGTGGGCAAAAGTTTTATATGATCTTAAGAGAAACCAGATTATATATGCAAGATGTATCAAAAGTATATACGCAGAATATATATCAGTCTCATAATTAAATAATACAGTAATCTATGTAAGGCAATAATTATATAGTATAATAATAAATACATAATATAATTACAACATAATCATTTCCTAAAACTAGCACAACCTAATTGTACTGCCACTCAGAGTCACTCAACAGTGAGAAAAGAGGCATATAAATTTAATAATAAACATTATGAATTTATAATAAATAATGAAAGACAATTTTCCAGCTTCAAAAGCTTATGTAAAATTTAGTGTTTAAAAGTCCATTTAAACTTAATGAATCCAGACTTTAGATCTAATTTAAGAGAAAGTCAATCCCAAAGAATAGGAGCTAAAGAGAAAAAATACAAGTTGACCATTTTAACACAGGGACACACTAATTGATCCTGATTTCATGACTTAGCCAACCCCACAGATATTTGAAGCACTGAAATAACTGGCTATTCCTATAGGTAAATTCTGGAAGGTTTACAATAGCATGTAACTGGATTGTGCTCCTCAAAAACTAGGGAGAGATTGAAAGGCGAGATGGGGGAATATTGCAAAATATTCCCACTCATTGGGAACTGGTTGGTGAAAGAAGGGTCAAGTAGAGCAGAGTCAATAGTAGGACCAGCCTACTAGTACAATAATCCAGCAAGCACATATCCAACTAATTGCCTAGATCAGACATGTCCAACCCATAGAACCCTGGACAGCTAATAATGTGACCCAAAAAGATCACAAACCTTTAACATTATTATGTGATTTTTAGCTTTTTTATATACAATAATTATATTACATATTTTATATGTATCCCAAGACAATTAATTCAATACAGCCCAGGCAAGCCAAAGATTTGGACAACCATTGCCGCTATGTTTCTAAAATAATATATTCATTTTCTATGTATTTTAAGGTGCAAAATACAAGTTCTTTATATGAAAGGCTATAACATGGTGGTCTTTTTTAAAAAATAGTATTTCCATGAAAGTCTATTCTGTCATTTTTAATTCTTGAATGTTTACTTTGGGTTTGTTAGCAATTCTGTTTATTTTTGGGGGGAGTGAGGTGTTTTATAAGAGCCTGTCATAGTTTTACAACTTTCATGAAATAACATAAGCTGGTAGACATTCAACAATTTTCTGTGTATGATAATTAGAATGAATAGCTCATTAAACCAACCTGTAAGAAAAAGTTAATGATTCAGTTCCTTATAGATAGCATTTCTGCATGGTGCAGATAGCCTTCTAGTTGTCAGTACAGCAGACTGCTGAGTTTCTTGTCATTTATCCTGGCCATCTACACTGCTGCAATATACAATATACCTCATTCTGTATATGGTGCACACTCTTACCCTGCTGCTTTTTCTTAGAAAACCAAAATAAAGATTAGCTGCTGAATATAAAGCTAGTGTCCTGGACCTACTTACAGTAGGTTTCCTGATACTTGGCAGGAATACTGTAAAGTCATTGTGTGAGCAGTGCAGAGTCTCTTCTGTTGTTGAAGATTATCTGTTTAGAATAATGCTATCCTGAATTTATTTCTTAGGTTTGGACAATGCTTAATAGTTCTCAAGGGGATCAGCAGAAAAAGCATTGCCTTACTTTGTTAAAGGTGCCCAGATGCTATGCATGCAAAGACAAAGCATTCCTTCCTTCCTGAATCTGTGTAATAGTTGAATAACTGCAGCTCTAGGAAGTAGGAAAATATCTGGCTTTATATCCCTTACAGGGAAAAAAACAGAAAAAGGCCATTATTTAGCAGAATATTTTAAAAAAGGAAAAGAGACAAACTGCCCAAACACCTCCTATACCCAACAAAATATAGAAATCTTTCCTATTGTCTTATTCCCAAACTATGACTTTCTATAGAAATGTGTACTCTGTCGACTTGTTGCTTCTGGTAATTTTGCTCTCACCCCAAAAGTCAGTAAAGGGAGAATAAAACCTTTCAATATAGCACTTTTTGAAAATTCTGGGTTACTTCTTCTATGCTCCATTACACATTGTTTTAAGGGATCCTTGATTTATCTCACTTCATCCAGACAACATTAATTATAACTGCTGCACTAGCCAGTAGCTGTACATCAGTACCACTATGTAATAATAATAATAATAATAATAATAATAATAATAATAATAATAATAATAATAATAATAATAATAATAATAATAATAATAATAATAATAATAATAATAATAATAATAATAAAGTTGGAAGAGACCTTGGAGGTCATCTAGCCCAACCCCTGCTCAGGCAGAAAACTCTATACCATTTCAGACAAATGGCTGTCCAATCTCTTCTTAAAGACTTCCACTGTTGGAGCATTCACCGCTTCTGGAGGCAGGTTGTTCCACTGGTTAATTGTTCTAACTGTCAGGAAGTTTCTCCTTAATTCCAGGTTGCTTCTCTGCTTGATTAGTTTCCATCCATTGCTTCTTGTCCTGCCCTCAGATGCTCTGGAGAATAGCTTGACTCCCTCGTCTATGTGGCAGCCCCTGAGATATTAGAACACTGCTATCATGTCCCACCTCGCCCTTCTCTTCATTCAACTAGACATACCCAATTCCATCAACTGTTCCTTATATGTTTTAGCCTCCAGTCCCCTAATCATCTTTGTTGCTCTTCTCTGTACTCTTTCTGGAGTCTCAACATCTTTTTTCACCCTGTGGTGTAAAATATCCACAGGCATTGGGGATGGGGGAAGAAACGCAAAGTGGAAAACCTGAGACATGAGGAATTCATAAGTATTTATATGAAAGATTGGTGGGGAAAGTTGTACTACCCAAGGGCCTTGATCAATGTAGATCAAGTGGTCTTTCACTCTCCCTTTTTTGGAAAATACAGAAGCATTTCCTCTCCTCCAATCTCCTTGGACCTCATGGCTTCCCACGAAAGATTACAATTTATGTAGTATTTTCTGCTGATTCTTTCAGTAGTCCAGATGTATCTCAACCAGCTTTGGATACTTGAATTCAAATACATTTCCTATATTATCTTATCTTTTCCTTTTCTATCCTCAGTTGCAGTTCTTTTATTCATCATGGCCAGCAACAGGATTTTTTTCCCCCTGAAAAAAGACAGAAGTGAAATATAAGTTAAGAGTATTTAAAAATGAAACATTGACTTTGGGTTTTGGTGGTTTACTCTATACTTTTTCCCTTCCTTTTTTCCTCCCCTATTTTCCCACTGTTTTCATTTTTTCTATTGTAGCCTGATAAACTTAATAAAAAATTGCAAAACAATTTTGCTATTACAGTTACTAATAAACTCTCTTCTGTTCACATCAGACTTTATGCCTATTTGCCTTTCCTTTTGTTTCTGACATCTGAAAAAGCTTTTTGGTGTTCGTGGCATTTCCTGTAAGTCTTATGTCATTCTGCTCATTTCTTTTCTGATAGGATCCATACAGTTCTGGATAATTACCTCTTTCTTTCTTTGCTTATGATCCCTTCCTTCTATTTCCTATACATGTCCTGTGTTGTTTGAGCATCTTAGAAAGCTCTTTATGTACACTGGCATATTTAGATGTCTCCCTTTGGTTCTTTCTAGAAGGAATTGTTTGCAGCTGCACCTGCAATATCTCACTATAGGTTTTCAATCCTTCCTGGGTGCTTTTTTCCCTTAGGATGTCAAGCTCCTGGATCTGACCTTCTTTTAATCTGAATTCATCAAAATGAGCTTTTCTGAAACCCAGTATACAGCTTTGATTCTTGTATTCCTCCTTCCCTTGATATCATGAACTCAAGCATGACATGAACATTTTTTTCTCAAGGTTCCAGTCACTTTCATTTCTTCATGTTGATGTAAGGTCTAGGTTAGAGACCCCATCTTCTTATTCCTTCTTCAAGTTTCTGACAAATGAAATTGTCAGCAAAAGGGCACAATAATTTATTGGATCTCTGACTCTTAGTAGAGTTAAATTTCCAGCAGATGTTAGGGTAGTTGAACTCTTCAAATATAACTATAAAGCAGCTCCTTGAAATTTTAAGTATTGTATACAAAAAGTTGTCAACCATATATTCTGTTATTTTTTATTTGTGAATAGTACAATTTTTTATTTTACTTATCTAATTTACATAGTCACCTTTATTACTCAATAGGAACAAATAATTTTACATCAAATAAGCAATATTTCACTGAACCTTATAATTTTTATTTCAATATTGATCTGCGTAGAAAATTATTGGTAAAAATCAATAATGTAAACCAGACACACTATAAGCTAAGTTTATAGTTTAATTTGTAGTGTGTCTGGTTTACATTGTTTATTTTTAACAATAATTTCCTAGGCAGATCTATATTGAAATAAAAATATAAGACTCAATGAAATGTAATCCAGAAAAAATCATAAATTTTAATATTGCTTATCTGAGGTAAAAACTGTTCAATATAATTAAAGTTTTGTTGACCTGTTGTAGCTGGATCATCACAGTACCATTGACCCAAATTTTCTGACCTTTTTCAATACTATATGTTTACTTAAACCAACTTGTATACTTCTTCAATGTGACTTACTTAGAACACCTTGGAATGCAGGAAATAACTAATCAAATAATATAAATAATCCATAATGATATGCAGTCATCAATTTTCAGATAACCATTAATTAATTTATCAAGCTACAGGAACACTTATTCCTAAGAGGTTTTATAGAAAAGCAGCATTTTAACAAACTTTATAAATATTAATCTCCTAAGATTCAGTTGTATCTTCCTAAAATCTCAATTTTTTGCTAAAGTACTGAAGAAAAATATGGAGTAGTAGATTCCAGTACTTGTGATGCTATTTACTTATACTTGAACATGTCCCAGAGGATTGGGGCCTGGTGACTGTTGTCCCAATTTTTAAGAAGGAAAGAGAGACGACCCTGCTAATTATAAACTAATAAGTCTACTAAACATAATTAGCAAACTTTATGCCAAACACATTCAAAATAAACTCAAGGAGTGGCTGGACCATAACAATTTGATAGTTGAAGAACAAGCCAGGTTTAGAGAGGGGAGACACACCATTGATCAATGTTTTGTCCTCTATCATTTGATTGAAAAAATATGCATCCAATAGACCTGTATCATTATATGTCTCCTTTATAGATCTCAAAGCAGCCTTTGATACAATTTCCAGGACCAAGCTATGGGAGAAACTGGAAGCTGCTTCAGTTGATTATAGGCTTCTCCATTTGTGATGTGCCTCACATATCAATAACATTCCTCAAGGTTAGGTATAATATGCAAGGGTATCTCTTGAGGTCAGTCCAGGGTTAAATAGGGATACATTTTGGCCTCTTTGAGTTTCCATTTCTACATTAATAACATGGTAAAATAATTAAATAAATCAAATTATCACCCACCAAAAATAGGGGATTGAACCTTTGCTCTGCTGCTCTACACAGATGATGCAGTAATCCTCTCTAGGACACCTGTCGGTCTTAAAAGAGTCTTGCAAGTCCTTGTCCAGTATTATAATAATGACAAACGGGACATAAATTACCAGAAAACTAAGGTTATGACTTTTGCTTAAAGGCCAAAACTCCACCCATGGTATCTCAATGGACATAACATATGTCACCTTCAAATATCTAGGTGTGTTCATACATGCCATCAGCTCAAGAAAAGCACACTATGAATATGCAGCTACTTCTGACCAAAGATCACCTAATACTATTCTTAATTTTTTCTGCTCAAAGGGAAGATACTATGTTCCTGCAGCTTTTTCAGGCCAAGTCGCTAGCACAGCTTCTTCATGGGACCCTGCTCAGACCCTCAGCTTCTTGTTTTACATCTCTAGAAAGACTTCAAGACAAATTTCTTAGAGCAATTCTCCAGAAGCCTTGTTGTGATTCAAACACACTCTTATGCCTGGAGAACAGGACTGATCAAAATTGAAGCAAGAATCTGTATAGTTTCCTTAAATCTTTGGCTAAAACATCATTTCTTTCCCCAAGGCCTTGCACCATTAATCCTCCAAGATAAATTCTCCTCTTCATATATCAAGGCTGTTCAGTACAACTTTGTTAAACTAGGTTTTCTCTATACTTGAGCAGAACAAACCCTGAGACCAAGGGTAGAGGACATAGAGAGGCAAGCAGAGAAAACTCCATTGTTTCTGGCTCCAGATTCTATTAGATACCCCTGTTAATTATCTTAGCCAGTTAGAGATAGAGAATCATCAGAAAGCCTTTTCACTTGTATGATATCATTTGTTCCCCTCAGCCGCCCTGGACAACAAATATAAAGGGATATCATTTGATGAAAGACTCTGTCCTTGTAATTCTGAGAGGTGGAAACCTCTGGATACATCCTTCTTCACTGCTCTTTTTATAGAGATATTCAAACAAAATTTATTTTCCTGATAATTAATAGGTATCCTGGCCATTTTGACACTGTTTATCTTAAAGACGAACAGTTCGTGGTCACAGCACAGGTAACTAGATTCTGCACAACAGCAATACAGATTCAGCAGGATCTGATGAATAATCCATTATAACCATTTTATACAATTTATATACTAATTCTTTGATATTATCACCCCGTTGTATTTTAGTACCTAAAAACTATTGGCCTTCACAATTCAAGGACTAATGTTACATTATAGTCTAGGCTGTGCTTGTGTTTACATGCAATTTATTTATTTATTTATTTATTTTATTTTGTTTGGACTTACATGCAATTGATAGATAGACTTCCAAATTATGATTTCAACATAGATTTTATTTATTATTTTATTCTAGAACTTTTAATTAACTACTTCTTGAGTATTTGTAATTGGACTGGTCTTTGACTGTAATAAAATATTTGAATTGATTATATGGAAAATGCTGACATTTACTATTTCTTCATTTTTTTCCCCAAAGTATTATCAGTATTTTTATGGAGAACATGGGAGTTATATTTTTCAGGACAAATCTACCAACAAAAAACACTACAGACGTTGACCATTAAATATATTTGCTCACAGATATTCTAGGGAAAGAAAGAACAGTAATTAATAATTAGTTATTTTACGAAATTCCTCTCATTAGACTTCAGTAGCAATTTCTGACATAATATAAAACATGCAACTTTATAAATTACATAAACTTTATATAATTATAGAAAGTACTGATAAAGAATATAAATAACACAACAGTGAAAACTTCGATCCCAGAATTCCTTGTGAAATATTTCAGGCTTCCATACCTTCTGGAAAAGCAAAAGTAAATGGGCTAGCCTAACTTCAAGAAAGACACACCTGAAGAACATTGTAGGTCTTTGCATTTTGGGCGGGGGGGGGGGTGTAATCAAAAGATATTGTGCTGAACAGATTGAGTGGATTACTTCTTTATGGAAAAGGTGGGCTTTCTAGATAGAGAAGGTAGTCCTTAAATACCTTAGTCATCTACATAAAGTTACACCTATCAATTCCTGCTCCTTCTAACCAAATATACCTGGATACATGCTCTGTCTGAGTTTCAGTTGAATGTATTTAACAGATTTAGCATGAGTAGTCATGTATCACCTTCTCTTAACATTTAAAGGGGCCTCAATCAATGATGGTAAAACACTTCTATGGAGGAAGAAATGTGGGATTTTTAACATCATAAATTGAATTGTAAATTTAAAGATTTTGTTCTCTCCCAAAACTGTTGCTAATAACAACTTGTGTCCATTGTCCGGTATTTCTTTCGTTTCCTAACCTCTATCAGTTTATTACACATAGGTCTTTACTTCTTAGCATGCCTCATGAACTTAATGACAGAACACGGTATCAGGAATAGCATTTGGAGCAGCAAGTTGGAGCAACTGTCGAATACTAAAGCATCTCTTCAACCTGTAATCCCTTTTCTGCAAGTTGAGGTTAATGTTGCACAAGCTGTACAGCTATCCTTTTAAATTTACCAGCTGAGTAGTGGAGACTATTTTTTTAAAAGCTTTATTTGATCCTGGCTGTTGGTCTTTGGGGAGAACAAATAAAGGGGATTAAATGCAAGAGTGTAGAGAAAGAATTTGGCAAGAAAATCTATAGCAAAAAGATTAGGTAAGTGTCACTGGTGAAACAGACACAACCTTGATGGGCCTTTTGCATTGAAAAATGCAAGAGGGATTTCCTGTGTAATTTTATTTCCTGAGGCTCATAAAAATACCAGAATAGCCAAGTTTGAAACAAATACCTCAGTCATTGAATAATAATAATGAACATCTGACTGATGTTACATTACAATCTAATAATAATATTAATACTATAATAATCCAATATCTGCCCTAGAAAGGACCTGATACGTGTATAGCAATGCCAAATACAGTCTAAACATTTGGCTGATTGTATGACTAACAGTAATAATATAGTACAATAATATTCAGGCCAAAATAAATGCTTAATTGTCATTCTTTAAATTTCTTGCTTATCATTATTTTAGGAGGGGTGGTGGTGGATGGAATCTTCCCAAAGTCACTTGATAGAGGTGGGTGACATGTAGATTTAATAAATCAATCAATAAACCTGTCCTGTTACATCACAATGGATAGATTTATTGACCTATTTATGACTGAATGCTTATATGTGCAAGTTACTAAAATATTTTTTTCCCTATACAAACTTTGTATATTTGTCTGTGAATTACACTTCTGCAGATCACTTTTTTCACCTTTGGAATTCTACATGTTTTCTCCCTATTGAAATCTGATTTGTTGAGAATATAATGTGAAAGTATTTAATGTTGTAGGTAAAAGAAACACAGTTTAATTGGTGATACTGTTGTACTCAGTCAAATTATGAACTAATGAAAATAGTTTTTATTAGTTATTTTAGGTGGTATTTAAACAGTATCATTCTTTAATTTTTCTTTTAAAATGTAAGAAACTATTGTTAATAAGCATATTAGTGATTATCAATGTGTGATATTAGTTTGAAATCCCATAAAATGACATTTTATTTTATTAAGATGGCCAGTATTAGTGATAGCATTTTTCCTGTTCATTGGATTCATGATCAAAGTGGCCAGTGTACTAAACTGAGATGCCACCTTAAAGTCAATTCAGTTTTAACATCAAATTACTTTCTTTGGGCTTATTTTAATAATTTTCAAAAACAGAGCTTCCAGAATTTTAGTATTGCAGCCAAATGGGAAGGAGGTTTCTGGCAAAGTAGTGAAATATAGTGAAGGTGATATTGTATCAGGCATTTACTCTAGTCCAGGGGTAGGCAATCTTGGCTCTTTTATGACTCGTGGACTTCAACTCCCAGAATTCCTGAGCCAGCCATGCTGAGGGGACAGGGAGAAGTTTCCAAGCTGAGCCATGCTGGCTCAGGAATTCTGGGAGTTGAAGTCCACGAGTCATAAAAGAGCCAAGGTTGCCTACCCCTGCTCTAGTCTAATACAACAAGTCCTTGGCTTGCAACAGTTCATTTAGTAACTGTTCAAAGTTACAACGGTAATGAAAAAAAGTGATTTATGAACATTTTTCACACTTACGACCATTGCCGCATCCCCATGGTCAGAAGATCAAAAACTGGACATTTGGCAACTGACTCCTATTTAAAACGGTTGCAGTGTCCAAGGGTCACAAGATCACCTTTTGTGACCTTCTGCCAAGCAAAGTCAATGGAGAAGCCAGATCTACATAACAACCGTATTAGCAGTTGAACAACTGCAGTGATTCCTCTAAGAACTGTGGCAAAAAGGTCATAAGATGGGGCAAATTGTGGTCATAAGTCGAGGACTACCTATATATAGGGTTATTGTGGGTGGAAGAAACAAGTGACAAGAAAGTGCTAAGCGCACTGCTCCATGTTCATGAGGGATGATGAATAAATAAAATAAAAATATGAGATAAACAAAGCAACATTTCCTCCAGCAGTTCAGGAGAAAGAATTTGAGGAAGGTGCAACAGAACTAAATTGGAATTAAGATAATCTGTACATGAAAAAAATAAAATGTAATTACAGGTAGTCCTTGACTTACAATCATTACTGAATGACCATTCAAACTTACAGTGGCACTTATGACCAATTTTCCCACTTACAACCATTGAAGCATCCCCATGGTCACATGATCAAAATTTGGACACTTGGCAACTGGCATGTATTGTGATCCCCATTTGTAGCCTCCCAGCTGGCTTCTGACAAGCTAAGTCAATAGGGGTAGTCAGATTTGCTTAATGACCACATGGTTCATTTAACAACAAGAGTGATTCGCTTAGCAACTGTGACCAAAAGGTTGTAAAGTGAAGCAAAACTGCCTTAATAACTGCCTTGCTTAAGCCTCAGAAATGTTGGGCTCAGTTGTGGTTGTAAGTCAAGAACTACCTACACTTCAGTTTCCCTTGATCTCAATGTCCACAGCTGATGACTGAATGGGTACCTTGCAACCCAACCCAACTAGTTTCCCTTCTTTCTCTCCTACATGTGTGTGATTAATAATACAAGTATTTACATATTAACTTGGATTGTAGCAGGATGGAAGAACAAACTGTGTTCTTTTATCTTGCAAAGCAGATTTCTTTATGCTTACAAATATACAGTCGGGTATTTTTCGAGTTTGAAACTGAAAAGGTACACCCTGTTTTAAATTAGTGTCAAGAGGTCCCATTAATATTCTTTTTCTCAGACCAGCTTTTCCATGAGATAATCACTCTAAATTGGCAGCATTTCCTTGCATGAGCACAACATTGCCTGCCAATCAAGAGAATGGGATGGGTTTCTTTGTTCTGTAGATCTCTGTGGGTGACTCAGAATATGATGAAACTTTTCTTGTGCTGTAGCTTGAAAACAAAGTGAAAATACAGCTGAGTGAACTCTACATCTTGGTGGGTATGGTGATAATAAGCAGCAGAGGCCAGAGTGCATTTAGTTCTGTGATTGGCATCATTATGATACTTAATGTTGCTAGCAAATTTAAAAAAAATCCTAGAAATGTAGCACAATTTTGCACTACCATGTACAATTGATGAAGGGCTTGGAAGTGAGATTAGGGCAACAAGATAGAGCTGAAGAGCCTAAACAGAAAGCATTTGTCACACAACAACAACAACAACAACAACAACAACAACAACAACAACAACAACAATAATAATAAATCCTTGACCAGTTGTTTCTTTGAACCATTTATTTTGCAGTAAGACAATGTCTTCAACAATTAGTTTAATCTTTTTTAGCCTTAAGCATGCCCATCTTAGGAGGAAAATAACATACATTGTAAACAAAAACTGAGATGGGAGTGAAAATTAGATGCTCTAACTATTGTAGTCAATTCACATTACTACAGAACTGAGCAGTGTAACACAGAGGTAAGTAAATTGGGAAATGAGAGTTGCTTTGAGGAAAAAAATATTTAGGATTCATAAAGAAATATTATTGCTTAATAGAATTATAAACTGAATATGAGGTGTTTTTGGCACTAGTTACCTGTTAAATTACTTGGATACATTTGCAGATATTAAATTTAACCCTTAGTTTGAAATTGAAATTAGAAAATCTAAAGTCTGGTTTCAAAGTTTCTTTCCTATGATGATATATGTTAAACTAGTCACATATTAATGCATCACCTTATTATTCCATGCTGCTGTAGACATTCAAACCTTAAATAACCTGTCTGTCTGTCTGTCTGATCTCTCTCTCTCTTTCTCTCTCTCTCTTTCTCTTTCTCTCTCTCTCTCTCTCTCTCTCTCTCTCTCTCTCTCTCTCTCTCTCTCTCTCTCTCTCTCTGTGTGTGTGTGTGTTTGTGTGTGTATGTGTGTGTGAGACAGAGCGAGAGAGATAGAGATGTATGTATCTCTATTTATCCTTTTACTGTTTTTAAAGTCTTATTTATTATTTATTATTGCAGACTGTTTATACAGTAAATTCCTTCACTCAATGTATGTTTCTCTTGTGTAAACACAAATAACAACAGCAGCAGCAACAAAATACAAAGGTCTGCAAATAGAAATAGAAGAACTATGGCAAAAGAAAGCAAAGGCAATACCAATAGTAATAGGTGCCTTGGTTGCAATCCCAAAAACAACTGGAACTCCACTTGAACACCATCGGTATTGGAATTCACCATCAGTCAATTCCAAAAAGTAGGTTTATTCGGAACAGCTTACATCCTGTGACAATACCTCTAATACCATTAAACATCAACATGTGTCTATCCCAAGTCCTTGGGAAGGACTCACCACTAATGACTCAGTGAGACATATCCCAGCAGGCTCCCCATGAGACCCATCTTTCAAGTGTCTTTCCTTGCTTGGTCATTTCTTTCCTGCCTCTTTCAGATTTTTTTCCCTTCATAGTCATTTCCATAGATTACTGTTCATGAAAAGGCGATGATCAGACTTTTTTTTCCACATTCATACTCCTAACATTTCTCCTGCCTATTATTTTTCTCATACTTGCTATCTCTTTATTTAAAAAAAATATTTACTATCTCAGGAAGGAAAGCAGCAGTCCATACCTGGGGCTTATGTTGCAGCTACTCATTTAGAAATGGGATAACATATTTAAAATTCCTTTGCTGGAATCCATTGCTTTTGCCACTTATTCTGTCTTTGGACACATGTATGTTGCATGGACATGTGAATTGGATCAGAACCATGTTGTGCAGAAATTTAGCATCAATAATCCCCTCATATAGCCCTAGAAAGTCAATTTACTTGAGATACTAAGTTAAAGACAGTATATAAATGTTCTTTTGTTCTTTAGAAGTGTATAGCCCAGTGATGGTGAACCTTTTAGAAACTGAGTGCCCCAAAACTGGCCCCGCCCCCTCCACCCCCTGCCCTGCCCCTGCTCTGCCCCCACCCCACCTGCCCGTAGGGCCACTCACTGTCTCCAGGGCCTGCCGCAGATCGCCCAGCAGCGCCATGGCAGCCATGCCCTCTGCCTGTACCCTGCAGCATCAACTGTGCACAATGGGGCGTGAGGGCAGAGTCTTGTCTACGCTGCCTAGCTCCTGTGTCCTTGGCTGCACTGCTCCATTTGGGCCACGC
Source organism: Bothrops alternatus (assembly GCA_034064705.1). NCBI lineage: Eukaryota > Metazoa > Chordata > Lepidosauria > Squamata > Viperidae > Bothrops > Bothrops alternatus. The sequence continues at coordinate 2,733,691 of JARGCV010000085.1, forward strand.
TCGGGAGCAACTCTTCTCCAGGAGAACTGCTGGTGAGGAGGGCGTCAAGGGGGGAGGCAAGGCTGGGGCAACGGCACATGTGCCCACAGAGAGGGCTCCAAGTGCTGCCTCTGGCACCTGTGCCATAGGTTCACCACCACTGGTATAGCCTCTATGTGGTCCTATAAATCAAACACGACCAGAACTTTAGGGTGTACAACAGAAGACTGGTCTAATGTAGCCTCCCGCAATTAGGAGATTGGAAGCCTTTCAAGTTTTTTGAGACTAGAAAGCCTCCAGTTACTATGAGATATGAAACAAGAGTGTGCACTCCCATTTTCATGCTCCACAAACACAAGCTTAACTTTAAAATTTGGTATCGAGTCCAGAGGAAAAAGGATAATATTGAAAACACTAATAATGTGTAAAATGCCCCCATGTTTCAGTTGGTGTGGTCATTGTCAGAGATTTATATTTTCACAGTCCATTTTAATTATCTTGTTTCAGAGTCTTCAAAGTGGTCTGATTAACTTAATTTCCCTCTGCTATATTTATCCCAGGTATTTCAAATATTCTGTGTTTTCTTATACTAAATCCTTTATTTGCATAATGAATTTTCTTAAAAGGACACACATAAGAACAAATGTGATTAATATTCTTGCTAGTGTTTCATACGCTGAATCCTTTTCAGATATTATTAGAGTCACTTATCATTGCTGTTTTGTCCTTGAACATGTCTTCTTAAAAGCTTTGTCGTCTTGAGCACAACACAGAGAAGAAAAGCTCTGTTGCTTTAGCAAATTAATGACAATTCTAACACCTTATTATTTCAGACATGAGATGATCTTATGTGTAATTATTTGCATGTTTCTATACAAGCTGTTAGATAGATAGATAGATAGATAGATAGATAGATAGATAGATAGATAGATAGATAGATAGATAGATAGATAGATAGATAGATAGAATTGATTAAATCAAGTGGCTTTATCAAATACATAAAAGTTGTACCAAATAAATATAAAGATAACAGAAGGATGTTCATAAGTCATAAAATAAGTAAATAAGTCAAAAATATTAAATATGCAAGGCTGAATGCAACCAAATTAATTTTCTCACACCAACTCCTGATGTTTTTGCAAAAGCTTTGATTTTGTTTTCTTATGATTTGACCTGATCATAATTCAGCCAGGCACATCTGGTTTGCATTATCTGAAGACTGAACAGTACACAGGAACATGTGGGAGATACGGGTATATATAGTTGGTTTTTTTTTATTTTATTAAAACAATCAACATTAAACATAGGATCATATTAAGAAGCAATCATCATATAACCTGAAATACAACACTAAGTATTAGTTTTTGTAAACGTCTGGTTTAGTAAACATTCCTCACTCCTCACGTCAAGCCTCAACTATACGCCTGATACATTTTATTTGATTGGTGCGGAATTTGATCACAGCAGCTAGGCTGCTGGTGGGACAATACTGGAAGAAGCCAGAAATACCACCTATTGAAGACTGGACTTTGAAAGTAATACATTTGGCAGAAATGGTGAAAATTTCGGCATATTTGAAGGATCGCTCAAATGAACAATATATGATAGACTGGAAACAGTGGATAGACTATATACAAGAGAAACACCAATCAAATAAAATGTATATGTGGTTGTTAAAGAGGGAAGTGTTTTTATTTTAAAAAGAGTTTATCTACCAAATAGGAAAATAATTGCTGCTACGGTCATAAGTGTGAAAAATGGTCATAAGTCACTTTTCTCAGTACTGTTGTGACTTCAATCACTAAATGAATGGTTATAAGTTGAGAACTAGATGTAATTGAATAACTAAGCCTTCATTCATGTATGTTAATTTGATCCTGAGAAGTTTCCCATACATGTTTAAAAAAGGAGAATTCAAGTCTGTGCTCCTGATTATTATGGCAAGAAGTAATAGAGTTTTCTATATCTCTTTGTTGTGCCATCTAATAGTCATCCACATAGTTCTTGCTCAGATTTTGTAGCCCTACATCAGCCAGGATTTCTAAACATACATCAAAATATGAAGTATCCTATCTTAGAAAAATAGAGCATTAACTTTGCAAACTACTAAATTCTTCCCCATGCAAGTTAATCTAAAAGTTATCCAAAAAGCTTTTTAAAAACTGCATTCAAAATTCTGTGCTTTTGAGCTTTTAAATGATTAATGCCATAGAGCATAAACTTACCAAAAAACACTACAAACTAGCATAATTGCTATTTGCGTGCATTATTTATAGCTAAATGGTCTATGAAAAAATAAAGTCAATAAAAGAATGTCATTGAGTGTTAAAACCAATTTGTTTCCTCCTGCTTAATTGACATCAAAATATTACCTCTTAAGTTCTAGAAGTACTGCTTCATAATTATAAGGGTTGGATTTAAAAAAAGAGATAAATATTAATAACCATGCTATTATTCTGCACATAATTCTTCTTAATTGTTCATTTTCATACCTTAGCACATTGAGCACAAACTAGTGTTCCTTTTTGAATTGTGGTGCTGGGAAAGATTCTTGAGAGTCCCTTGGACTGCAAGGAGATCAAATCAGTTAACTCTAAAGGAAATCAATCCTGCTCTTTGGAAGGACAGATAGTGAAGCTGAAGTTCAAAGACGTGGACTACCAAATGAGAAGAGAGGACTCATTGGAAAAGACCCTGATGTTGGAAAAGATTAAAGGCAAAAAGAGAAGGGGACAGCAGAGAATGAGATAGATAATGTCTCCGATGCAGTGGGTATGAGTTTGGGCAGACTCAGGAAGACAGTGGAGGATAGGGAGGTCTGGTGGGTCTATGACAATTTGCCATGACCAATTCGCTATGACCAACTCATCATGGCCAACTTGCTATGGCCAACTCTCCACGGCCAATTCTCCACAGGACAATTCGTTCTGGCCAAAAGAAATTGTGGAATAGAATCATTAAAGAAAGGATGCAAAAGCAAGGACAGAATGAAATGAGATCAAAAAAATATATATTTTTTATTTATTTTAAATAATTAAATAGAATTGTTAAATTGTTCTGCAGTGAGTTGTCCCATGGCAAGTTGGCCATGGCGAGTTGTCTGTGGCAAGTTGAGTACCCTTGAGTGCCATTTGTTGGGGGTCAAGGGAAAGGGAGGGTTTTGCCTTCTCTTTCTGCTCAAGATCCCCATGTACATTTGGTGGGCCACTGTGTGACACAGAATGCTGGACTCGATGGGCTTTGGCCTGATTCAGCATGGCTCTTCTTACGTTCTTATGTTCTAAGTTGTCCCATTCCCTCCTGTCATGCTATGGTCCATGGGGCCATGAAGAGTTGGACACAATTTAATGACTGAACAACAACTAGTGATCCTTTTAAACTGTATACCGTAGCTATTTTTTCAATGTATTTTTAAAGGAGATAGGGATGTATTTATTTATTTATTTGATTTTTGGCCTGATTTTATTGCTTTACAAGTAACATAAGGCTGCAAACATGGATAGCAAAATGAGTGATGAAGACAGATGATTCTGGAAATAAGCCAGTCTTGTATGCTTCATGGCGTATCAGTGATATCCATTCAGTGTTAGTGAAAGTTGTCTTTTAGAAGGAATAGGAAAATTTAAAGAAAAGAAAAGAATTAATGGTAGGCTGTATGAGTGGAATAAAATTAGATCAATCTTTAATGACGCATGCCATCTCTATTGTACAAAATACTTATGCTTATTAAGCAATAAGGAATCTATTCAACCAAATGGTAGCTGTTGTTTCTTTCATTTCTCTGTTATGTTTAATATAGTTTTCTAACAATAGTCACTGGAGCTTTCCAAGATGTAGTGTAATTATTTTTAAGAACATTTAAATTTCCATATTCAGTTTCAAAATTGAAATTTCAGCTTGTTCATGTTGTTAAAATGATTACTAATGAATTTTAAAATTTTATTCTCTTGTATTTTAATTGATGCTTTACTTTTTATTACAAGCTACTGATCATTGCTTGTGCAGACATAATACGAATATTCGTAATAAACTTGTTAAAGTTGATTATTTACCTGTCTTTTGCTCCTTATAAGAAAACAAACCTATTTCTATGTTTTTTAAAAAATTATTTGTTTTAACACTTTAGCTAAGCCTGCTGAACTTGAAAAATAAGCAGGAAATCAAATTTTAGAATTATTCATGTTTCGGGATTGTACTTTTAATCTGAATTTAAATGAGCAAAACATATTGTTTTTCAATATTTCTTGCCATATTATAAAATCTGTGTTTGGGAAGGTGAAAACCAACATGCTGGAAGGCAATCATAGAGCATTTCCATAGGTTTTCTGCATCAGCGCCCAATACTGCATTATTAAATTACTAACTGTTGTTTGAGGTTAAGTGTGATGTAACAACGTAAATTCAAAATGGGTAGGTCTTGCAGTGCAATAGCATGACACTGCTTTGGGGATTTATTTATTTTTATCCCACCTATATTATTTTTTACAAATATCTTAAGATGGCAAACATATCCACCTTCTTCTTCCTATTTTCTCCACAAACCTGTGAGGTGGCCCTAAGCCATCCAGGTGATTTCATGGCAAAGATTGGACTAGAACTCACTGTCTCCCACCTTCTTGCCTGGTGTCTCATCCATTAGACCAAACTGACTCTCCTGTTCCTCTTTTCATTCCTCTTTGATCTTTCTGAGGATCCCTTTAGGTATGACTTTAATAGAAAGCAAGCTGGTCTTAAAGAAAACTTTATTTTAATATACAGGTTCGCCTGGTGCACCAGCTGCGGCCCTATTTGGACCGGGAGTCTCTTCTCACAGTCACTCATGCCCTTATCACCTCGAGGCTCAACTACTGCAATGCTCTCTACATGGGGCTACCTTTGAAAAACGTTCAGAGACTTCAGGTAATGCAGAATGCAGCCGCGCGAGCAGTGTTGGGCCTACCTAGAAATGCCCACATTTCAACATAACTCCGCGACCTGCATTGGCTGCCAATTGGTCTCCGAACGCAATTCAAAGTGTTGGTTATGACCTATAAAGCCCTACATGGCATCGGACCAGGTTACTTACAGGACCGTCTGCTGCCCCATGAAACCCAGCAACCGGTTAGGGCCCACAGAGTCGGCCTTCTCCAGGTCCCGTCAGCCAGACAGTGTCGCCTGGCGGGGCCTAGGGGAAGAGCCTTCTCTGTTGCGGCCCCGGCCCTCTGGAATCAACTGCCCCCGGAGATCCGTGTCGCCCCCATCCTCTCCGCCTTTCGCAAATTATTGAAGACACATCTTTGCCGACAGGCCTGGGGCAGTTAACACCTTGCCCCAGCCAGTGTATGTTTGTTTGCATGTCTGTCTTTGGATGATTGGTTTTTAATTAAGGGGTTTTACAATGTATTTTAATGTCAGATTTCTTCATGTGAGTATCCATGTTGTAAGCCGCCCTGAGTCCTTGGTATAGGGCGGCATAGAAATATAAATAAATAAATAAATAAATAAATAAATAAATAAATAAATAAATAAATAAATAAATAAATAAATAAATAAATAAATAAATAAATAAATAAATAAATAAATACATACAGTAGTGGCCAAAATTGTGGAAAACCTTTGGGAAAAGTGTACAGTAGAGATGCCATCTTTGGTTAAGTTTCCACCAATTTTTCTTCTAATTTCTTTATAACTGTAGCCTTGTTCACTTAATAATACTATTTTACATCGCTTTCTGGGCAATCAGTCAACTCTTTGCACCGTTACTTTAATTTTATTACATTTTACAAGCTCACTAAAGGAAAGGGAAAAAAAACCCAACCAACTTGATAGTGATCACATAACACACTGACAAATGTCCTCCTCTCAGCTTCAATGCATGACATCAATAACTGTCATGTGATCTGACTGGCTCATTGCCAAAACAAGATGACACCTGACTGGCTCTCTAAATACTCACTCTCATTGGCTACAATCATTATTATTATTATTACCTGATATCAACCTAAGCAAGTTGTGCTTCCTTTTTCTGGTTATTTGGCTATAACTTTTCATAGAACACAGTACAGATAATTGAACAAACTATATTGCATTACATTCCTGATTAAATTAGTTTTCAATTGATATATACTTTTATGGTACTACTCCAAAAAGAAAGTGGTGTTATTAGACATCAAACCTCAAAAATATACTTTTCCCAAAAGGTTTCCACAATTTTGGCCACTACTGTAGAGGGTAGAGAATTTTTTTTCACTACTATGTTTAGTCTGTTTATAACTTCATCCTTCTCCTTTACTAGATATATACGCAAAGAAGAAAAACACTGATTTTTAGTATATAACAAAAACTGCATGTCTAACAAGAGTTAATTTTCTCGTAAAAAAAATTCTGGTGAAATCAGTTAAATTTAAAAGAAAAGAGTAAAAACACCTGTCATAATGATGTGAACAGTGCTGCTAAAATCTATAATTGAAACAGGCCTCATGAGTGACATTACAATCCATTACTACACTTGACAGCTAATCTAGACACTTGGCTCCTAAACTGATTTATTAATCCTCACTTGTGTTGACCTATTGATTATCTGGTCTAATTTAATTTTCCCTATTTGAGGAATCATTCACCTGATTTGTGAGTATGTCCCAGAATAATGTATCAATATTATGAGTATGGTGTGTTCATTACAAATTTTCTTACTGCTTAACAAAGAAAAGATGGATGATGCTGTAATTAAAAAAAAACACTCTTTGCACGGCTATATTTAGGGAAAGACCTTGCTATCAATATTTATAAAGAAAAGAAATATATGCAAATAAATTCAAGGATATACAAATACCTCTTTATTATGAAAAACTGCAGAGTACCATGAACATTGCTATAGAATTGTAAATGAATTGAATAGTGCAGAATTTTCTTTTCCTTACAATACCTTAGCAAATTTCTGACAAGATGAGGCTGTAAGAGAGAAGAAATGAATTGAATTTTTTTCTCTCTGTGTGTGTGTATGTGTGTGTGTGTGTATGTGTGTGTGTGTGTGTGTGTGTGAGAGAGAGAGAGAGAGAGAGAGAGAGAGAGAGAGAGAGAGAGAGGGAGGAGGGAGGGAGGAAAACAGTAAAGGGAATAGAGGGAATAAATGAGGAAATGACTTTTTCAGTTAGGATAACAGTAAAGTTATAATATCAACTTTAGTTATGCCAAATAATAACCACTTTTTTTATAATAGTAGCCCACATAATTGTCAAAACCTAAAGTCAAAATTTCATTTTTTTCTCCTCTTTCATGTAGAAAGTCCAGAAACAGTTTCCAAATAAATATAAAACTATTTGCATTCTTGTCTCTAATTAATGCAGTCAGCTTTGCCATCTCAGCCAGTTCCACAATCTTTTCAATCCATTCTTCCTTTATGGGAGCTGTTTTATATTAAATTTTATATTTTATATAAACAGTTTTACATTTTTTAACACCTTTCAATATTAATTTTCCAATCTTGTGGTCTTGAGCTCCCTCTTATGTCAAAAGAATTTAGTCTATCAGACTTCTGCACTAACCTCAGCAACAAGTTAGTCTTGTGGCTACTGTTGAAATGCCACTTAAATACAACAATTCAAAGGCAGATCATCCAATCAAGTCCCGTCTTTATCATAAAGTATCATTGCCCCACAAAACTCATTTTATAAATCCCCCCCCCAAAAAAAGACCAGCAGAGGAAAAAAAAGTCAATTTATTAAAGAAAGTTCTACAGCCATTAGTTTCCAATCAGTTTAACAGTCTAAAGAAAAATTTACTTCTGCATGAACCAGTCATTTCCTTCTCCTCCCTATTTTTTTTATCAATGTCCCCAAAATGACGTTATTCAACAAAACCAGAAAAAGTACAGACACCCAAAATTTATGTTGATAATTGAGACATTTGTTAAGTGAATCACTGCAGTTGTTAAGTTAGTAACACAGTTGTTAAGTGAATCTAGCTCCTCCATTGACTTTGCTTGTCAGGTCACAAAAGTTGATCACATGACCCTGGGACGCTGCAACGGTCATAAATATGAAGCAGTCGTCAAGCATCTGAATTTTGATCACGTGACCATAAAGATGCTGCAACGGTTGTAAGTGCAAAAAATGCTCATAAGTTGCTTTTTTCAGTGCCTTTGTAACTTTGAATGGTCGCTAAATGAACTGTGGTAAGTCAAGGACTATCTGTAATCTGCAAGCCAAAAAAAAATCCTCTTTCTATAGCACAGAAGGCAAATGGGCAATTAAAAGTGATTAAGACATAGCTGGCCAGTCTTATTTTCATTTGATTAAAGAAGCAGCAGTTTTCTCTGGGCGAAAAAGTCTTGGAACTCCACCTCCCAGCTGGTCTCACTCAATTCTCAGTTTCTTGATGTAGCATTAAAGTCTTTAGATCAGACATGTCAAACTCGTGACATTACATGATGTCGCGTAACGTATCGAGATGGTTTCGCCGTTGCGGCAATGGAGTCGGCGCGGCTTCTGGATGACGGGTCTGGCCTGCGAGCCGGCAGTTTGACATCCCTGCTTTAGATAAATAACAGCTTTTCAAAGGATCAAAACAGTTGATTTCTTGGGATTTCCCTGTCCCAGGAAAGTTCTTTGGGCTAAAAGGAAAGAAATAGCCCAAGCCATGGAGAAAACTGGATCGTGAGCTCTCTTGTCGATTCAGACCACCACATAGTCTGACATAGATTATTTTGAAAGAAAAGGGGTAAAATAATTGATAGTAAGGGTAAATGGTTTAGAAATACTTTTGCTCATACATTTGATAAAAATGGAAGTTTGGTCCAATGGTTTCCAGCAAGGGGTATGACAGACATTCTGCAAGTAAATGACTGTTTCATTTGAAAATATATCAATGACAAATCTTACTTAGATATTTTCCTTATGAAATATAATTTGTAACATTATTCAGAGAAGGCTGCTTGGGGAAAACAGGTAAGTAAACTTTCTTGGGTGAGAATAAAATAAAGTGTATCACTTTTCATTATTAAGATTCGTTGCACAGTCAGTCAGGTGTTCAGACTAGACTTGGCATTTTTATTCAACCAGAATAACAGAATAACTGTGCTGGTAGGGACGTTTGCGGTCTTCTAGTCCAAATAGAAGACCCTATACCATTCCAGACAAGTGGCTGTCCAATCTCTTCTTAAAAGCCTCTTAAATATGGAGCACATACAACTTCTGAAAGCAAGCTGTTCCACTGGTTAATTGTTCTCATTGTTAGAAAAATTCTCCTTAGTTCTAGGTTCTTCTCTCCTTGATTAATTTCCATCCATTGTTTTTCGTTTTGCCTTCTGGCGCTTTGGAGAATAGCTTGACTCCCTCTTCTCTGTGGCAGCCCTTCAAATATTGGAACACTGCTATCAAGTCCTTCTCTTCTTTAGACTAGACAAACCCAATTCTTGCAACCATTCTTCTTATGTTTTAGCCTCCAGCCGCCTAATCATCTTTGTTGCTCTTTTTTGCACTTTCCAGAGTGTCTACATATTTTTTAAAATATGGTGACCAAAATTGGATGCAGTATTCTAAGTGTTGTCTTACTAAGGCTTTATAAAATGATATTAACTTCATATGATGTTGATTCTATCCCTCTGTTAATGCAACTAGGATTGTGTTGGTTTTTTTGGCTGCTGCCGCATACTTCTGGCTCATATTTGTCCACTAGAAATCCAAGATCCCTCTCACAGTTACTGCTATTGAGCCAGGTTTCACCTAATCTGTACCCGTACATTTGATTTTTTTTGCCTAAGTTTAAAGTGGTACTTTTCTGTACATTAAATTTCATTTTGTTGGATAGGCCCCAGTGTTCAAGTCTGTAGAGATCCATCTGGACTTGAGTTTATCTTCTAGGGCAGTGGTTCTCAACCTTTTTAATGCCGCGACCCCCAACTGGTCGTAAGTCGAGGACTTCCCAACCAGTCATAAGTTGAGGACCCCAACCGGTCGTAAGTCGAGGACTTTCCCTGCCCGGGAGCGCCGCACATGCGTGGTGCCACCCCGTGAGCCATCCAAGGCGTAGCTGGCAAGGGGCAGCGATGGCGCAGGGCGACCACCGGCTGGGCCACCAGCTGGCCCAGCCCAAGGGAGGTAAGGCACCCGCCAGGCCCCACAGCGCCAGCAACCCTCTCTGCGCCCGCCGGCCTCCCACCTCCCACCCCTGGCCCTCTTTTACTTACATTTTTAGTAGTTGCTCAGCAGGGAGGGGTGGAAACTTCTAGACAGCTTGCCTTCACTGCAGACAACTTGCAGCACCGTTTGCAGACTGGGACTGGCAGAGACAGCCTGGACAATTCCTATTGGCTTTTGAAAGCCAATAGAATTAGACTCTATTCAAGAGAGTCTATTCTATTGGCTTTCAAAAGCCAATAGAATAAGAGGGAGTAGCACAGCTAAGGCAAAGGGGAAAAAAATGGCGGACTGCGTTGTTTGGCGACCCCCGTGAAAATGGTCATTCTACTCCAAATGGGGTCGTGACCCACAGGTTGAGAACCACTGTTCTAGGGTGTTGGCTATTCCTGCCAGTATAGTATTGCATGTAAATTTGATGAGTTCCCCTTCTATTCCCTCCTCTAAATTGTTTATGAAGATGTTGAAGAGTAATGGACCTAAAAGAGAACCTTTGGGTACCCCACTGCTTATTTCTTTCTATGCAGATATATGAGTACTGTTTGCCAGCCAGTTATAAATCCATCTGGTGGTAACGCTGTCTATTCCACATTTTTTTTTTATCTTAAGCACCTATTGAGTTTTTCCCAAGGACCTTGCATAGGCAGATGTGGATATTTGATGGTGTTAGAGGTAACATTGCAGGATATAACCTGTTTGAAATAAATCTGTCTTTTGCAGTTGATTCATTATTAATATGATTATCACTTGTTTTTTAAGCTACATAAAAAGAAAAAAAAAGATTCCCAATAATTAGACCAACATATCTTGAACAGTACTGATGGAAAATAATAATAGAGCATGGTGCTAGGTGTAAAATCCCAAAATAAAGTAATTAAATAAAATGATAAAAACAGATGTGCGATAATGCTAAAATCTTTTTTGTCTATCAAAAGCCACATTTCTCAGCGGTTCTGCTAGAAAAATGGATCTGTTATACTGTTTGCCATTTCTTGATGCTACATTTTTTAATCTTGCTGTCTGTATAGCAAGATTATTTCACTATTTACAATTCAAAGGGAATATTCATTTTAATTGGCATACACATTATTTCTTGTGATATATATATATATTACAGAAGCATGAAGCCGAAAGCACCAGCCTGAAGATGATACATACATACATACATACATACATACATACATACATACATACATACATACATACATACATACATACATACATACATATATATATATATATATATATATATATATATATATATATATATATATATATATATATTTAATTATAAAAATTCTTTTATTAAAACCATTAACATTGAACATAAAAACATATTATGCAGCAATCATCATGACACCTGGGGAAAAAATGTATATGGGAAAAATACATGGTTTATAAATAGTTTTCCAAAACACATGTATTTTGTGAATATTCTGAAGGTTAATAAGATGTCAATAGGGGGATGGGGATCCATAAGATGTCCATGTATCCCAGATTTTCAAATATGTATTATCCAATATTAATACATTTATACAATAATTGTAATAAGGCAAATGTCTGATGTGTCCTAAAAGAGAGATCTGCATTGATCATATGCAGAAATTAGGCTGGTAAATTTGGCCAAGAGCTAGGTAACATTTTATTATTAGATAGGTCAGTCATACAGGAAAAGAAACAGACGTTTTACACAACCCCCCCCCCCCGCAAGCTAACCCATCAAGCCAACTCACCTAAGGGGATTTACATCACTACTAGACAGTCACGCAGGTTATAAGTCACAGTTGTGCTCTTACAGTTCAGCCTTTTTCCATTTGTATGCAGGACATAACATTTTAACAGGCTGCTGATGGTAAGTAAACATAGGTCCCTAATGTTGTAATGAAATCTATCTATCTATCTATCTATCTATCTATCTATCTATCTATCTATCTATCTATCTATCTAGAATATAGTCTCTAGTATACAAAAGCATACTTATTAAATGAATAAAATCATGTCTATAATAGAACCAGAGAATAGCCATGTTTATCCTATTCATGAACCCTTCAGGAAACTCACATTGCTGCAATGCATGGCATGGCAAGGTACAGAGTAGATGTGTGTGTGTGTTTGTCTGTCTGTCTGTCTGTCAGCAACAGATAACGGCTGTATGGAATGTAATATGCTTACACTGCACTTTTCAAGAAGTAACAGAACAAGGCGTGGACGTACACGAGGCATCTGTAACATTTCTGATGTGAATTTAGACTTGGAATAAACCAATTGGTATAAAAGGAAAAATAAAATGTGATGGACTTTGGAAACTTGAGACCTCCATGGGGAGCAGGGGATGCCCTGAAGTCTCATTCCCAGAACCAACCAACAGCCTGGCCAACTGTTTTTGAGTGTTTGTAAGTATTGAATATGCGTATTGCCTAGTATAGGGCACAATCTTTGACGGAAACTTGGGTAGCCTAATTGGCCAGTTGCTTATTAATTCTTTGTTTAGCCTAGTCAGGCAAAAAGTAATGTTGTTTAACCTAGTTGGGTAACTATGGTATTGTAACAAACTGTAACAAACAAAGTGTAACAAACTATGTAAGATAACAAGTAATAAGTAACATGTATTAGTCAACTATGATTGAACACCTGGCTTGTTTTCTGTCTGAATAACACAAAAATAAAATAACTATTACTAAACTTCATCTTGAGTAAGTTTGACTCATTCATGTTATAACAATGTCCCTGGGACTCAAGACCAAAGCTGGAAATCCACCGCTTGATGGCTGGTAACACAATCCCCAGTTGACCAAATTATTTAATTTATTTTTAATAATTTTACCTTTTGTATGTTAATGTTTTTAATTGGGCTGTACACCGCCCCGAGTCCTTCGGGAGGGGGGCGGTATAAAAAAATCGTTAAATAAATAAATAAATAAATAAAATGATGGGCAGATGGTATACTGGAACAGAGTTGGAGACTGCAGCCCAGTGACAAAGGTTGGAGATATGGTCACGACATCCATACTTCATGATTTTGAAGTATGGCCCAGGCCAGGGGTAGGCAACCTTGGTTCTTTTATGACTTGTAGACTTCAACTCCCAGAGTTCCTGAGCCAGCATGGCTCAGGAATTCTGGGAGTTGAAGTCAACAAGTCATAAAAGAGTCAAGGTTGCCTACCCCTGGCCTAAGCCTATTTCATCCAGTAGTCATGCTGCTTAAAACTACCAATTTCCCTTCCCCCCCCCCCGAGATTGAAAAAAAACCCCACTCAGCCTGAAAATAGACATATATATTCAGAAAAAGAATATTCAAAACACATGTTTTCTTTTGATTTCATAATACTGGAAATGGTAGTTTTGAGGGAAGGATACTTTGAAATAAAATATTTTGGAAATCCCTATAGTCAAATCATTAGAAAAATTCATCTTTGCATAATGCCAACACATTATAACACAAATGCTCTCATAGGGAACAGTAGTTTTTGTTTCCTTTGCATTATCATAGTTCTCATTTTTTAAAGGTTCACATTTAATGAATGTAGAAAGGAGGTTAATGAAAAGAGGGTGGCAGGCCTTACTTCCCTTTCTTCTCTCTTATAAAACCTGATCTTTCTTATCATTCTACATAGGCTTGATTGAATTAAGCTGCCACAAGATGTTTCATTGCTGTTCCCCAACATTTGTAAAGGAAGTTCTACAAAATATGGGTGAGAAACACTGTTCATTCCTCTCACAAAGAAGAGTTGCCTGATATTTTCAAATTTCTTTAAAAAGAGATAAAAAATATCTTCTTCTGCTACCTTTCAGTCAGCTGGTATTGAATATATTGCAAATTTTAAGGAGTCTTGAGCCACATTTTCTTTGCATCTAAAGGTGTTCTTTCTTTACACAGCACTTAGAGCAGGGGTTCTCAACCTTGGCAACTTTAAGACTTGTGGACTTCAACTCCCAGAATTCCTCAGCCAGCGAAGCTGGCTGAGGAATTCTGGGAGTTAAAGTCCACAAGTCTTAAAGTTGCCAAGGTTGAGAACCCCTGACTTAGAGGTATAGAAGTCTGTGGGGACAGAGGCAGAAGAAACAAGTGACAGTATATATACGATAATACACAGTACAAAGCAGTGATTCACATATAGTACTGGCAACTAGTGTGAGAACACAATTATAAAAGGCCAGAGTTTGGATCACATATCATCAGTAGTAATTTGTATGGTTACCTATATTTTTAGCAGAAATTAGCCTGGCATTATCCCAGTTCTTATTCAATTGATTCATTCTGAAAATTATTTTAAAGGAAAAGAGAAGTTTAGGGAAAATCTCATGGTTTGAATATCTAAGATAACATAAGATGGTGATGGCGAACCTTTTAGAGACCAAGTGCCCAAACTGCAACCCAAAACCCACTTATGCATCGTCGGGTGCCGGGTGAGTGTGGCCCATTGGGTGGGTGTGGCCCATTGGGTGGGCGTGGCTGTGATGGTAACAGCAGACTGGGTGGGCCTTAAAAGTTCAATCAATCAATTCCAACTTTGCAAGATCATGTTTTCCCGTGAGAAGTTGAAATTGACTGATTGATTGAACCTTTTTTTTTTTGTACATGGCAGTGGAGGCCTAAAGCGAAAAGGTTTTATAAAACCCAGCTGAAGGCCTAGGACTGGAGCGATGGCACACGTGCCCAGAGAGGGCTCTGAGTGCCGCCTCTGGCACCCGTGCCATAAGTTCGCCACCACTGACATAAGATAACCTTTACTGTCACTTTTTTCTATGAGCACATTAAAAAATGAAATATTGAAGCCCGCTCTCAAAAGAAAAAATATACTCATACACATAAGCGCACATACATATACATATGTATACATTCATATGTATACATACATGTGTACATATATGTATATGTATACATACATACGTACATATCCCTCTCAAGTCCCTGGATATTAATACCACCTCCTGGGAACCTCTGGCACATGATCGATCGACATGGTGTACTCTGGTGTACCAGGGTTGCCAGACATATGAACATAAAAGGACAATCTTGGCACCAGAGAAGCGTGCACTCCGCAAAGCCAGAGCTGTAAATGCCGAAGTAACAGTGTCTACATTTCTTTGTTCAGTATGTGGCAGAACATTCTGTACTAACATCGGTCTATCAGCCACCTACGGACACATCGTTGATGACCCATAATCCACAAGATGTCAAGGTCCTCATCAAACTCGATGGACGAACAACAACAATGTACATATATATTATACACACAAACTTATATCAGTGGTGGGATTCAAATATGTGAACAAGCGGTTCTCTGTGTGGATGGCACTTCTGGAACTCCATTCTGGGCCTGGGCAACAAAAAATTAGCTACCGGTTCTGCCGAAGTGGTGCAAACCAGCTGAATCCCACCACTGACTTATATATTAATCACAGATCATTTAGAATACATAACAGAAAAAAGAATCTTGAGAGTTAACAAGGTTGATACTATAGGTAGTCCTTGACTTACGACCACAATTGAGCCCAAATTTTCTGGCCTTAAGTGAGACATTTGTTAAGTGAGTTTTGCCCCATTTTATGACTTTTCTTGCCACAATTGTTAAGTGACTCTCACTGCACCTGATCAGTTAGTAACCTGGTTGTTAAGTGAATCTGGCTTTCCCATTGACTTTGCTTGTCGAAAGGTTGCAAAAGGTGGTCAGATGATCCTGGGACACAGCAAAGGTCATAAATATTAACCAGTTACCAGGCATCTGAACACTGATCACGGAGATGCCACAAAGATTGTAACTATTCCAAACTGTCATGTCACATTTTTCATTGCTGTTGTAATTTTGAACAGTCTCTAAACCAGCGGTTCTCAACCTTTTTCAGGTTGAGACCCTACTTGCGCCGCCCATGCACGGCGCGACCCCGACCCGTGGCGTGCATGCAGAGCGTGACGGGCCGATCCGCGCATGTGCGCACAACGGGCCAAACCGTGCATGCACGCGCAATGGGCCAAACCGCGCATGTGAAGTGGGCCGAACCGCACATGCGTGGCGTGATGGGCCAATCCGCGCATGCGCAGCACGCGCAACGGCCTGAACCACGCATGCGCAGCGCGCGCGCGATGGGCAAAAAAAATGGCGGACCGCGGTGTCCGGCGACCCCCGTGAAATGGTTGTTCGACCCCAAATGGGGTCACGACCCATAGGTTGAGAACCGCTGCTCTAAACAAACTGTTGTAAGTCGAGGACTATCTGTACATGGCATAAAGCTATTACAGAATCTGGTTGTTCTGCTTTAAATACTAGAAACCTCCTTCTTGAAGGTAACAAATAAAACCAGTCATGAAGAAGATATGTAGCATCTGCAGACCCTGGTCAAGCAGCACTTATATGCTATGTCCTGGATAAAAGGAAGTAATTCCTGAATCAAGGTATGGGGTGATTAAGGTATGTGTGTAGATATCTGTTCCTCAGTATACAATTCTCTTTCCTATGGCCGGCAGCCTTCTAAAGTTCCCTTGGTTTAATTATATTCCAGGAGAGGACTTCATGAGAGCCCTTCATCCTGGGCTTTGGGGCAAGGAAGAGGGAGACTCCTCACTTCATCACACTTGCCACCTTTTAAGTTTTTTTCTCTGAAAAAATATTGTAATATCTTTGATTATTGTGAGTCATTGAAAGTAGGGCAGCATGAGGGAGAGAGGGTGGGGGGATGGATGTAGGAGGTAGGGAGGAAGGAAGAGGGGGATGTGGTGGAGGGGGTGCTGTCGAGCAATACCCATAGTTATTTTGATTATCCTATGTAAGTTTTTATGTTTTGGTTTGTGTTGGAAAAAGTTGAAAAAGATTGTTTCAAGTTGAGTTGTATTTAATTTGATTTTTTGTTTATATTTATAACTATAAAATTAATAAAATACTTATAAAAAAAGAAAGAAAGTAGGGCAGCACACAAGTTTAGCAAATTTGAGAAACCCTTTAACTGACTTCTCTGCCCAGAAATCTAATAGAAACCTTTAAAACAAAAATGTGTACTACTCTAATTTAATGCTGCTAAGTTCTCTATACATTGTTCTTAGGTAAATTACGTTCAATATTCACTCCTAACCTTCTTGACTCATGTACATGCTAGGATACAAACGGATACAAAATAATGCTGTGACACCAGAAATTGTTTTTGAAAAAAATGTTGTTTTAAGAAATCCATTCATTGCATTTAAGATTAAGGCTCAAATAGAAACCTGAAAAAAAAAACCAGGCTACTCTAATGCCTAAGAACTGCTGAATAATAGGAAGTCCAAAGCCCTTTTGAAGGTGCACATTTCTGATTTTAGAAATTTCTCTAAAATCATTTGCTCATTGATTGTGGCCAATGTGGGTTCTAATCACATGGACCCCTCCTTTATGACGATAGAGTTCTTCTCAACTTGGTCACTGAATATCCATGCTAATGTACCGTATTTGCCAGAACTAACTTCAGTTATGGCTAACCACTTTTTAAAAAAATGCTCACCTATAATTGCTAAGGCAGCTTGGATTAATTTGAAAATTATGAGCTAAGTATTTAAGTTAAATAATACAATTTTTGTTTTAGTTCAAAGCTCTGTTAGATCTAGGCCAGTGTTTCTCAACCTTGACAATTTTAAGGCATGTGAACTTCAACTCCCAGAATTCCACAGCCAGCAATGCTGGCTGTGGAATTCTGGGAGTTTAAGTCCACATGCCTTAAAATTGTCAAGGTTGAGAAACACTGATTCTAGGCACTGGAAATGGACCTTCTCATATGGTGAGCAATTTGGTCACTAGATAATCAGACTCTGAACAAAGTAATTAACCCAGAGTTCAGCACTGATCTGTACGATGGTATCGTCAAGGAGCTATAAGAAAAAAAAGGGGGAGATATTTTATTAATGAAAGATTAAAAAAAGAATTTGAAGGTGTGTCATGCATGGGAAATTGGAAACAATAATCTTATTTTGTACAGGGCCCTAATTACACTTAAATAACTGATATGGGAATTATTTCATTTAGGAGTTTTGAAGTTAATTATAGAAATTTCCTACAAATACTAAGGAAGAGCAGATTTGAGAGTAATATTCATTTACAAGCAATTATAGAAGTTTAATTCTCAGTAGTAGAAGACACGAAGATTGGAACAATTTCGTTCTAATATGTCCCAAAAGCATGCCCTTTATTCTGTGCTAACAATATCATGGGAATTGCTGCTCCAAAAGAAACATCCATTTCCCTTCTCTTAGAAAAGTCAAGCCGAAAAATAAAAGTATCAGAGGTTCTCTCTCTCTCTCTCTCTCTCTCTCTCTCTCTCTCTCTCTCTCTCTCTCTCTCTCTCTCTCTCTCTCTCTCTCTCTCTCTCTCTCTCTCTCTCTCCTACTGTCCTCCTCCTCCTCCTCCATTTTTCTTAATTCTGATTTTCTGTCAGTAGCTTAAATTTTATGGGAGTTCCTATTATATTCTCTCAAGTTTCCAAATACATCCATCTGTTGAAAGCGTCTGGAAGGTACCATTCTATCAACTTTTGTGAAATGCTGGCAGGATTTTATAGGACATAGACTGGTGAGGGAAATAATCTCAAGATAAGACACTACATAGTTTTCTTTTTATCTAAAAAACTTCTCCAAAAAGGCAGAAATAGCCTACACCTAACAGAACTGCAAAAGCCAGAATAAAATCTCTGAAAATAATTTCAGTATGTCACCAATGAAAACAAATTTGCAGTGCAATAAGGGAAACTGCTTCCTCTTAAATACATCAAATATCAGATGTGATGTGACTGAAATGTCCTCTCTACTTTTGCAGAGATCAACACACTCTCCAAAATGAGGGGAAACAATGAGGTATTTCTAAATAAAATGAATAAACAGTCACAAAGACTCAATGAAGTTTATGCAGTAGGAATATTTCATGGTCCAGCACTTTGTACTACATCTACTATGTGTGTTCTACATGCAAAATATTAGGAAATTTATGTATTTTGCTATATAAAGCATGATAAACAGCCTATCACCATGTTATTGCTTATCAGAAGCAACATGTCTCACAATCTTTTTGCTTGAAAGAGCTAGATCCTCCTAAAGCAGCGGTTCTCAACCTGTGGGTCGCGACCCCATTTGGGGTCGAACGACCATTTCACGGGGGTCGCCAAGCACCGCAGTCTGCCATTTTTTTTGGTCGACCATTTTTTTTTCCTATCGCGATGCGGGCCGTCGCGCCACGCATGCGCGATGTGGGCCGTCGCACCGCGCATGCGCAATGCAGGCCGTCGGCCACGCATGCGCGATGCGGGCCGTTGCGTCACGCATGCGCGATGCGCCCCGTCACGCATGCGCGGTGTGCGCCCGCCATTTTTTTTGTGCGATGCGGGCCGGGGTCGAGCCCCGGAAAAGGTTGAGAACCGCTGTCCTAAAGTAAGCAGCCATGCTAATTTTACAATAATTAATTGATTGGGCAAAGGTTTCCATTTATAAATAGCCATTACCTAAAAAGGTGGGTGTAGCTCCTGAGTTGGATTATCTGTATGTTTATTCTTCCCTTGTAATTCAAATCATTCATTCCATGCACACTGGTCTCTTCAGTTTCTAAAGGTCCTAAGATAAGTGTCTAGAGCTACATATTATTTCATAGAGAGTGCCAGTGGGCTGATAAGTAAAATAAATATTTAGTTTCAAAATGTATATATTGACTTAAAATAAGTTCCTGTTGTTCAAAATTAATAAGGTATAAACAGAAAAAGAGCTGCTCTCTATACCATGAGCATGATGATAATGATTGCCTTATCTTCCAGATATTGTAATAGTTGTGTGATGTGTCTGAGCCAGAAATTGAGGATTCATGAATTATGAAATCCACTACATCCAGGAGCAGTATAGCATCAATACAAATAGGTAATTTGCTCCAAATAGCAGCTATAACCTAAAGAAAAGGTGTAAGAGGAGTAATTCTAATGAGTAAATAATATCACTGAAGTAATAAAGTATTAATTCAATACTAGTTTGGGAAAAAAATAATATCTGCCCAATAAGATCATGGAACAGGTTAGCTGTTGAATCATCTTTTAAATCCATACAGATATTTTCTGTAAAAAATATCTCATTTATCAAAGACTCTTATTAATTTATTTTTACTCACCAACAGTTTAATTAAAAGACATTGTAGGTAGTGAAGAGAATCTTATCCAGGACATATCCAAGTGCTCTAAAGTTTGGAAGCCCTATGAACAAGAAACATATGCCTAGTGCATCTTAATGTAACATCTACAATCACATAAAACCAATTATCTCCTACTATCTCACTCCCCAACATTGACACTCTTCCTTCAAACCATTCTACTTTCTTTTTTGGTGAGAATAGAATTGCTTTCACTGAAAGCTCTGTTATCCTAGCATGCAACTCATCCAAAATATCAGCTGAAACTTCAAGAGCTCATGGTTCTCATTCATAGAAGACATCAGCGTGCAATCTGGCCCCTGAATAGTGGAAGGAGGTAATATTGTCACCTGCAGAATGACATAGAGAAAGAGAGAGAAAGAGACAGATAAGGATGCTTCTTTGTGCTGATCGATACTGCCTTATATTGTAGGAGTGGAGCAAGCTGTCCTAATACTTGGTTTGCCTTACTACATTGTATGTTAATCTCTTTCTCTATTTTACCATCTCCAGTGAATGTTGTTCCTATATATTTGAACTTTGATACTTGTTTTTTTCTTGTTCCTTCTAATATTATTTTAGGGTATGACTTTTTCTTCCAATTGCCATTACTTCTCATATTGTTTGTCTTGCATTCTTGCTTCATAAGATGATGTTGCGGTTTCTTAACTGTATTTGCTATCAAAGCCTGATCATCTGCAGAGTAGTTCGTTGATATTATTTCCACTCTTGGCTTTTTTTTTTTTTTTTTTTTTTTTTTGCTCAAGCTTGTGCTGTCAATGTAGATGATAAAGCAATAGTCGTGATAGTACACATCCTTGTTTTACTCTGGATATTACTGTGAATGGTTCCAATGTTCCTTGTTTTGTTCTGACTATACTTTTGCAGTTATTATATAAGGCTTTGCATTCTCTAATAAGATGTTCACTTACTCTATATTGGGTCAAGGTTTGCCACAATAATTTCGTATCAACTTTATCAAATACTTTCTCTTGATCTACAAATGCGACAAAGGGATTCTTATTGTATTCCATATTCTTTTCTATTAGCTGTTTAAGCATAAAAAATGTAACTGTGCAGCTACTATTTCTTCTAAAACCCATCTGCTTTTCTGCTAGTTCTGGTTCTATAAATGGTTTCCATCTCGTTTCAATTATCTTGGCATATATTTTCCCTAAATAGTTCAAAGTGAGATGACTTGATATTGTGTGCATTCTGGTTTGCTCCCTTTGTTTATTATTGCTTGTTGCCAATCAGTAGGTGCAATTAATTGTGTCCATGTTGCATTAAAGATTCTATGTAGTCATCTGATGCTGCTTTCCCCTGCTGCTTTAATTATTTCTATTGGTAGTCCATCTATTGCTGATGCTTTGTATTTAGGTGACATTGTAAACCACTCTTCCTGAATCAGTATTTATAGTTCAAGTACTGTTATTTTCTGGTCTTGTGTTGCTTCTTTGTAATACTCTCCTAGGAGATCTTTGAATTGTTCTCTCCACCTTTCTATTATTGCTAATGATTCAATTTGTTGTTAGTTATGAAATCGTATCCGACCCATCATGACCCCATGGACAACGTTCCTCCAGGCCTTCCTGTCCTCTACCATCTTCTGGAGTCCATTTAAGGTCACACCTACTGCTTCAGTGACTCCATCCAGCCACCTCATTCTCTGTCATCCCCTTCTTCTATTGCCCTCAATCTTTCCCAGCATCAGGCTCTTCTCCAGTGAGTCCTTCCTTCTCATTAGGTGGCCAAAGTACTTGACTTTCAACTTCAGGATCTGGCCTTCTAAAGAGCAGTCAGGGTTGATCTCCTCTAGGACTGACCAGTCCAGGGGACTCACAGAAGTCTTCTCCAGCACCATACTTCAAAGGCCTCAATTCTTTTGCGCTCAGCCTTTCTTATAGTCCAACTTTCACAGCCACACATTGCAGCTGGGAAAACCATTCCACTCTTGCCATTGATTATTTTTGTGGGGTTGTAATTTTTTCTGTATTCTTTTGACTATCTTGAAAAACATTCTGCAGTCTAATTTCTCATCATCTGCTAATGATTTTCCAAAGCATTCCGAAGATTCAAGTTTTGCTTTCTTGATTTGATATCTCTATTGTGATTTGTAGCTTATACAGTCTTCTTCTTTCTCTGATTTTATCCTATTGTATAACTTTTTTCACTTTTTTACTGCTTCTTTAACCTCTTCACACCATCATGCAGTGTGTTTGGCCATTGGAGCTGTAAGTTCTGCCACCTGTTTATTGGACCAGTGTCCCTCCTGGCTGGTTTCGGCCAGTAGGGAGGTGACACGTACCTGGATCCAGGAGATTGTCAACGCTTCTTTGAGGGAGGGGTCCTTTTTGGCTCCCTTAAAGGAGGCACTTGTGTGCCCCCTCCTCAAGAAGCCTTCCCTGGATCCAGTAATTTTGACCAACTATCATCCGGTCTCCAACCTTCCCTTTGTGGGGAAGGTTGTTGAGAAGGTGGTGGCACATCAGCTCCAGCGGTCTCTGGAGGAAGCCGATTATTTGGGCCCTCTGCAGTCGGGGTTCAGGCTCGGCTACAGCACTGAAACTGCTCTGGTCGCTCTGATGGATGATCTCTGGTGGGCCCGGGATGGAGGCCAGTCCTCTATCCTGGTGCTTCTTGACCTCTCAGCGGCGTTCGATATCATTGACCACGGTATCCTTCTGCACCGGCTGGAGGGATTGGGAGTGGGGGCACCGTATTGCGGTGGTTCTTCTATCTCACTGGTCGGTCGCAGTTGGTGTTTGTGGGGGGTCAGAGGTCCACCTCTAGGTTACTCCCATGTGGGGTGCCTCAGGGGTTGGTTCTCTCCCCCCTACTTTTTAACATTTACATGAAGCCACTGGGTGAGATCATCCACCGCCACGGAGGGAGATACCATCAGTACGCTGATGATACTCAGCTGTACATTTCCACTCCTGGCCATATCAGTGTAGCGGTTGAGGTGATGTGCCGGTGTCTGGAGGCTGTGAGGGTTTGGATGGGTGTTAACAGATTAAGGCTCAACCCCGATAAGACAGAGTGGCTGTGGGTGATGCCTCCCAAGGACACTTCTATCTGTCCTTCCATTACCCTGGGGGGTGAATCTATAAACCCCTCAGAGAAGGTTCGCAACTTGGGTGTCCTCCTCGATCCACAGCTGACATTGGATCATCATTTGTCGGCAGTGGCAAGGGGGGCATTTGCCCAGGTTTGCCTGGTGCACCAGTTGCGTCCTTACTTGGATCGGGAGTCGCTCCTCACAGTCACACATGCCCTTGTCACCTCGAGGATTGACTACTGCAACGCTCTCTACATGGGGCTACCCTTGAAGAGTGTTCGGAGACTACAATTAGTGCAAAATGCAGCTGCGCGAGTTGTGGGCCTTCCTTGCTGTGCCCACATTTCATCAACTCTCCGCATGCTGCATTGGTTGCCTATTGGTCTCCGAGCCCAATTCAAGGTGTTGGTTATTACCTATAAAGCCCTTCATGGCATGGGACCAGGATACTTACGGGACTACCTTCTGCCACATACTTCTCTACGACCGGTGAGAGCGCACAGGGTCAGCCTCCTCCGGGTCCCATCAGCGAAACAATGTCTGGCGGGCCCTAGGGGGAGGGCTTTCTCTGTTGTGGCGCCCACCCTCTGGAACCAACTGCCTCCTGAAGTCCGCGTTTCTCCAACTCTCCCGGCCTTCCGGAAAAACCTAAAGACTCATCTTTGCCGGCAGGCCTGGGGATGATTGTGGTTGATTGATGTATTGAATGTGTGTTTATTGGTTTTTAGATATTGTTTGGGTTTTTTATATTGTATTTTTTGTTATGTATATGTTGTTAGTCGCTCCGAGTCCCCTGGAGAGGAGCGGCATACAAGCCCAAATAAATAAATAAATAAATAATATTCCATCTTTTTATTTTTCCACTTATTCTTCTTTTGCATAGTGTACTTATACATTTGTAGTTTCCAGTATTATTTTTAAATGAATTGGTTTTTAATATGCAAATGTGGCCACAAACAGTATGATTTAATTTATAAAGTCATAATGTCATTATTTGGCTTTGGTTTATGAACTATATGAACCACATCATAGTGGCTTCAGCACATTATGTGAAACCAAGCCATTATGGTTTATATAATAAATCATGTAATGAACTATGATTTTGCATGGGTGAATTTGAGAATGAAATCTTAATTTTGATTTCATTTGATTTGGACTTAGTATTGGCCTCTTTCAGATGATGGTATACTAAGTGATTCCAACATAGCTCAGTGCTATCACATGGACACTTAACTGCACACATGGCATTTGGTTGAAAAATGTTACATCATGAAGGAAAAAACAAAATCTGTTATTTTATAACAACTATAATTTCCTGTTTTGAATGAACTTGGGAACATGTTGATTGGCCAAACATAAAATCATAATTCTATCTTAATTTAATTGTAATCAAAGAATGTTTTAACTGGCATTTTCATTCTTTTCAATCAACGAGTGACGTCACAAAAGCTTATACAATATGCAGAGTCCATAGTATTTTTTAAGGTTCTCATTATGCCTTTATAAATGTCTGTATTTATTTTTTATAAATAAAATAAATTAGCATTTAAGGATCAGTGACCTTCAGTGGCGGGAACTTGAGCCTGCATTTAAACAATTAAATTTTAATAAATCTTTAATAAATAAAGATGATTGTTTCCCATGTCATGTTCTAACTGGAAGCCATTTTTTTAAATTTATCTTTATTTCAATATGAATTGTTTAAATGCAAGTTCAAGTTCTGCCATTGAAAGTCACTGAACCTTAAATGTTTTTCATATCAGACTCAGGCCATGTAGCAAAATGGATTTTTCCCCCACTGGGTTTTAACTAAAAGTTTATTAAGGTGAATATTGCAAAATGAAAATTACAGTCCTGTTCAGTCATCATGTCCCTGCATCGAATTTAATGTACAAATGGCTACTAGCCATTCTGTTCTTTAAGTCTCACTGGTGATATCATTGAAAAACCAGTCCCCTTGAGAAATGTGCTATATGCATGGAGTACTTTTATGTAGTGTATATATGCTAACATTTCCACATGAACTAGAAGTTTGAAAATGCTGGAAGTGAAACATTACATTGCATATGCATTGCAGCCAATGACAATTCAATGTTTCTAATAATATAAAAGGTTTGTATCCAACTGTAGGAGATAATGCTGATCTCCATTTCTTAGCCGAGGGAGTCAGCATTCTCCAAAGTCTCTTTCTATGATCATGTTGGCCAACATGAGGCACAGAGAAACTACTTCCCACTGAAGTAGTACCTATTTATCTACTCGCATTTATGTGCTTTCAAACCTCTAGGTGAGTAGAGCTGGGAAAAGTAAAGGGAGCTCACCCAGTTCTGTGGTGCTTGGGTCTCGACCCCAGACTGTCAGCTTTCCAGCTGACAAGTGCAGCGTAATCAACCACTGAGCCATTGTGCTCCCATTCTAATATAGCATGACTTAAAAACTGCAAGGATTCTTTACCCCTGCTGCTTATATTGAATTGTACATGAGAAAATATAGTTTGAAAAGGCTATAGGATTTGCAGTGTCACTATTTGTTCTGCCTATGGATCTCTAAACTGAAGAATTAAAAAAGGAAACCAATCCATATGAAAATATGCATTGTAGAAAGCATTTATACCTGTGACAGATTCAAATACTAGTACTATTTTTTAAAAAAATACTACCGGTAATAAGTCATTTAAAAAAAATTGGGTGGCAATCTAAATCAAGAAATAACTATTACACACTAAAGTGCTAGTTCAAATTGATCACAAATGATGTTGTTTGTAATTGAATCAACTAATATTCTTATTCATGATCAGTTCTTTTTAAACTACTAATTTAAAAAGTTGCAGTGATTAAGCAAAGAACTGTCCAGGGTTAAGCCTTAATTTCATATCCCAAACCTTCTATTCTCAATTTCTGATGCACCATACCAAATAATTAAAGTGATAAATTCCCGATTGATTCTTAAAGATTTATAGGTTATTCAAAAGCCATCTGTTTCATGACTGATTTTTTCCTAATGAAACAAGATGCCTAACCTGCAGATAAAATAGCTTTCTTTAAAGGTTACCCCAACTCATATAAATCCAATTTTAACTGAAGCACAACATAAGGTATACTAATATTTCATCTGTCTGCATGCATTGAGAGGAGGGGAGGAAGTGGAAAAGCTGTACTAAACCAATTGTTAGGTTATTGAGAATGATGACAAAGAAATCATGTACTATAGTTTCTGAACCATATAGAATATAGTGCCTGGAAACTTGAACAACATCTAGATCAGGGGTTCTCAACCTTGGCAACTTTAAGACTTGTGGACTTCAACTCCCAGAATTCCTCAGCCAGCAAAGCTGGCTGAGGAATTCTGGGAGTTGAAGTCCACAAGTCTTAAAGTTGCCAAGGTTGAGAACCCCTGATCTAGAGATATTTGTTGATTTTCAAAGTCTTACAAACTTAATTTTATCTGGATACTTTGAACCAAAATTCTAAAGTAAACTCAAAGGGCATGCTTGTTGGTCTTTTTCCGCCTTCAGTTTTTTATGTTTCTATATTTCTACCAGCTGAGACCAATTATCTATAGCAGTAGATCTCTTTTAGGTCAGTCTGCCCTTCGCACAATATTAATTTGAGAACGTGGAATCTTTCCATAGGAAAAGGAAATCGAGTATAGAATTCTTTAAAACAATAGAAAACAACTTTTCTAAAGAGTACATCCTAATTTAGATCATGCAGGATGCTTGTAATCAATAACTTAAAATATTTGGTGCTTGCTGTAATGAAGAAATAAATACATCCTTCCTACTTATGCTCTACTTTTATTTTGTTTAATCTTTAATCTGTCAGGAAGAATATTTTCCATGTACTATTCTCTCATTTGTCATGTACAACCCTCTTTTTCTCCAATAACGTAAAGAAATCTCTCATCTATACTCTAATTACTGCAGCATGGGAAAAGGTCCACCACATAATTCTTTTTGCATGTAATCTACCACTTAAGAAATATAAGCTGGTTGCTTTCAGCCTGGTTACTGTATTTACAGATCTCAGAATTATTACAGATGATTATCATTAAATCTATGTTGTTGAAAATGCATGTATATGTTTAACATGTCAGCTCAACAGCATGCAATAGCATCACATTACAAAAAGCAAAAGTTATGCAAATATGATCCTCTATCCCATTTTATTGGCAGTCATAGATGTTTTCATTGCATACAGAATTCTAACTGCAGACAATGGAAAACAACCCATTCTACAAAAAAATCTACTGCCCTATAATTTTAATTTCTTTATATGAATCAGAATTTATAGTATCCAGTATATCATAACATAAAGTTTAGTATATAGAGTATTAATTTCAAAATAATCACCCAATACAAAAAAAATAAGATTAATGCTTCTGAAAAATATACATTGGGCAACAAAAGCCTATAATAGCCAGGTCCCTACAAAGGCCAGCCAAAGTGCTATGAGTTTAGCTCTACTAAATTAAAATATTTTAACTGATATAAAAACAACAAAAAATGGCCTAGTTAGAACAGTGATTTTACTTTAAATTAGTACATTGAACACAACAGAATTGTCTTTTCATTTAAATAAACCTCACAATATAGCAGTTTTGCCTTCAAAAATAGATATTTAAGCAACATCACCACATCCTAAGAGACTTTCTGGCAGACGTTACCTTAACACTGGCTTTCATTCTTATTTCCTCTTTTCCAACAAAGATGTCATCAATGTCTACAAGTATGTATCTATCCAGGGACAATGTACCGGTAAGTCTCTTTCCAGTCAAAAATGAGACAGCATCTATAAAGATGAGCTTGTGCAGCTAGAAGTTCAAATTGTTACCAAGAAGAACACACTGAATTCCATAATGAAGACGCAAGTCATGAATAACTGTTGCATGTAGAACATTTTTAATTGCAGGTGGAGGGAGGTTTTCAGGTACTCTTATTTTTGCAAATATAACAGGTTGGTAATAGAAATTATTTATATAGAAAACTGTCCGGTTACTTGCAGACAAAAGCCTTTTATCAAGCTTGGATGGTTTTGTTAGATGGAGCAGAGAATGAGGATTAATGCAACTATCTTTTATACCTACATTGCCATGAATCTGGAAAGGAACACCTTTTCATTGAAAAGTCTACAAAGTATTATCATTAGTTTTTTGAAACCCAATTATTCCTACACTGAATTCCTCACAGTATTTATCTAGAAGGCCCCAATTCCAGGAATCCATATTCGCATATTTAGAAATATTTTCATATTTTTTTCTATATGTACAAGAATGTCACCTTTCCCAGAAGCAATCTCTATATGATATTGGAACCTGCTGGATTCTAATATCATGACTATATCCTGACCAAATACAGAGTACTGACTTTCCACAAATACAAGCACAAACAGGGTCAGTCCTTAACTGGGCTTAATCATCTTCCATGGAGATAGCAGCACTGGAAGATCTCCATATTCAACATCTGAAGAAATTTCAGAAACTTCATTTTCTTGCTTGTAGCCATTGTATAATGTGCTGAAATAACAGTGCTCACCATACAAAACACAGGTAGCAATATTACTTTTTTATTGAAAATGTCTATGAAGTTTCACAATAAAAGTCATGTTGTAAATCATGCCTAAATGCTTTCCAGTTGTGAGTGCATTGAGATTATGAAGAATTTCAGAACATTGCAGCAAGTATCTGTCTTCAGTACAATTCAGAGTCAATATATTCTGGAAGGGAAAAAGAGAGAGTTAAGAGATTTTTTTTCACTCTTAACCAATTGATCATTATAAACTTAAATTGAAAATCTACCTAACAAAACAAAGGAATTAAAATGATCTTCGGCCCAAAAATGTTCCATAAAACAGTCTTCTCCAACCTAATTCTTCCCGGACATACTGGATCAATTCCCATCATCTGCTGTCTATATGGCATTTGATCATCATTAGATGCAAGTAATTAACAGATTTTTTTTGTACTGTAAAGTTATTTTTTGGCACAGTAAAATATTTTCCTTAATCACAAAGTCATTTAAATCCTGCAATTCATTATTATCCAATATAATAAAAGGATATAGAATATTTATATGTATTTAAAGTAATTATTAAAACAAATGTACAGGATCAGGATTTTTGAGAGTTTCCATTCAGAAAAGGATGGCACGTTCCAGATTTCAACTATTAAACAGTCCCAACTTGCTGGATCCAGGATGTGTAACTTTTATTTGGTGTGCCAGGTCTCTGGAACAGCTTTTTTCCAATATCCATAGAGTTGCAACCATGTTGGATCTGAATCGGGATCATCCCACAGATCAGGATGTTGTGAGAGCCACCAGTAAATGTCAATAAGTGTTTTGTGAGTTATTGTGCTTGGCATTAAAGGTATTAGATGTATCACTGCTGGTTGTATTTTTATTAGCGAAGTATTTTTCACTTTTTTTGAGCATGGTTAGCTTCTCAGGGTAAAGAGGTGAGTGGCAGCCACGTAAAAGGAATAAATAAAAATTAAATGTTTCAAATAAACATGACAAACGGAATTGTATTTTCTGTCATGGTATTAAAACCCATCTAAACAACACTGAATATGAATAGCATTTTTTTAAGGTAACCAACACCATGTATGGCAGAAAAATTCAGCAACTGAAAAAGACATTTCCAAATTAATATCTTAACATTATAAACAGTATATTACAAAACAAATGTAATAGTTATAAGGATGATAATTGATGCAGTATGGCTTAATATATGAATAATGTGAAATACATTTAATAAAAACAAATAGAATGAACAAGAACATTTATTGTTTAAACAAACATTAAGGTATAAGCAAAATTAAAAAATCAGTACTGCTGATTTTAATGGGAGAAATAATAAAGGCCCTACTTAATTCTTGTGCAGAAAATAATCAGGCTTGACTGGTCTTAGCTCCAGCCTAATTGGGTCCTCTTTTTTGATCAGATACAATTATAAGGTAAAGTTTTAATGTATTGTGTAATATAAGATTAAAGAAGGGCGCATTCTAACTTTTTTAAATTAAATGTATTTAGATTTTACTTGTCTGAAACACAATTACAGAGTGGTCATATTAGTATGTACGTATGTGTGTTTACATTTTTGAAAAAATAGACAGGTCCATATTTGATCATTTTCCAGCATATTTGAATCCAGCATGTAAGAATTACACAGCATAGAGCTATTCTTTTGGACCTGAAACTACTCCCCAAATATGTTATACTCCATGCCTGAGAAATGTTTATGCAGGATCCCTTTCAAGGAATGCCTACTTCACTAGGGAGATATTAGCTCCTTATCTTAAGTTCTTCCATCTAGAAGATATTTCTCCAAATATCAACCTTATGAGATTGTTTAACCACGCCCAAACAAACCAAATTCTGTGGATATTTCCAGTTTTGTTGCTGTTTTGGTTCACTAACATACCACTCTAGAGCTGACTAAAATATAAATAATTAAGAAAAGTGGTACTTAACCTACATTTTGTGTCTTCCTGCACAAAATATTCTGAAGAAATAATAATAATAATAATAATAATAATAATAATAATAATAATAATAATAATAATAATAATAATAATAATAGTAAAGTTGGAAGGGACCTTGGAGGTCCATTTCAGACAAATGGCTGTCCAGTCTCTTCTTAAAAACTTCCAGTATTGGAGCATTTACCGCTTCTGGGGGCAGGTTGTTCCACTGATTAATTGTTCTCACTGTCAGGAAGTTTCTCCTTAGTTCTAGGTTGCTTCTCTCCTTGATTAGTTTCCACCCGTTGCTTCTTGTCCTGCCTTCAGGCGCTTTGGAAAATAGCTTGATTCCCTCTTCTTTGTGGCAGCCCGAGATATTGGAATACTGCTATCATGTCCCCCCTCGTCCTTCTCTTCGTTAAACTAGACATACCCAATTCCAGCAACCGTTCCTTATATGTTTTAGTCTCCAGTCCCCAATCATCTTTGTTGCTCTTCTCTGTACTATTTTTTACATCGTGGTGACCAAAACTGGATGCAGTATTCCAAGTGTGGCCTTACCAAGGCATTGTAAAGTGGTGTTAATACTTCATGTGATCTTGATTCTATCCCTCTGTTAATGCAGCCTAGCACTGTGTTGGCCTTTTTGGCAGCTGCAGCACACTGCTGGCTCATATTTAGGTAATTGTCTACTAGGACTCCGAGGTCCCTCTCACAGTTACTACTATTGAGCAAGGTGCCACCTATGCTGTACTTGTACATTTGGTTTTTCTTGCCTAAATGTAGAACCTTACTTTTTTCACCATTGAATTTCATTTTGTTAGATAGTGCCCAGTGTTCAAGTCTGTCCAGATCCTTCTGTATCTTAAGCCTGTCTTCTGGAGTGTTGGCTATTCCTGTCATCTTGGTGTCGTCTGCAAATTTGATGAGTTCCCCATCTGTCCCTTCATCCAAATCATTGATGAAGATGTTGAAGAGCACTGGGCCCAGAACAGAGCCCTGGGGCACCCCACTACACACTTTCCTCCATTTTGAGGACCACTCGCTGAGTACAGCCATTCAGCCAGCTACGGATCCATCTGGTGGTGATTCTGTCTACCCCACATTTTTCTATCTTATCAAGTAGTAGGTTGTGATCTACTTTATCAAATGCTTTACTGAAGTCCAAGTAAATTATGTCCACAGCATTCCTCTGATCCACTAATTTTGTCACTTGGTCAAAGAATGCAATAAGATTTGTCTGACATGATCTATTTTTGACAAACCCATGTTGGCTTTTAGTAATGACTTTGTTTGCCTCTAGGTGTTCGTTGATTCGTTATATTTTCCAGTATCTTCCCAGGTATTGAGGTCAGGCTGATAGGTCTGTAATTTCCTGGATCCATTTTTTTTCCTTTTTTGAGGATGGGAACTACATCAGCTCTTTTCCAGTCCTCTGATAGTTCCCCTATGCTCCAGGATCTTTGAAAAATATAGTTCAGTGGTTCTGAGATCACATCTGCCAGTTCCTTGAGAACCTTGGGGTGTAATCCATCTGGTCCTGGCGATTTGAACTCATCTAGGCTGGACAGGTGCTGACTTACCATTTTCTTGCCTATCTTAACTTGTGATTCTATTCTGTTTTTTAAGGCACTATTTTTAATAGGTTGGTCTGTTTTTTCCCTTTGTGTAAAGACAGATGCAAAAAATGAGTTAAATAGTTCTGCTTTCTCCCTGTTGCTTGTCACCTTCTTGCCACTTTCACCCACTAATGGACCAATCATTTCCTTCACTTTTTTCTTGTTTTTTACATGTTTAAAGAAGCTTTTTTTGTTATTTCTGACTTTGATTGCAAGCCTTAGTTCATTTTGAGCCTTGGCTTTCCTCACTTCATCTTTGCAGGCTCGGGCTATTTGCTGATATTCTGACTTAGTTATGTGTCCCTCTTTCCACTTTCTATACTTGTCCTTTTTATCTTTCAATTTGTCAGAGAGTTCTTTATGCAGCCATGCTGGTTTCTTTTGAGAGCTGTTGTTTTTCCTCTTTGTTGGTATTGTGCTAGACTTTGCTTTTATTATCTCATTTTTTAAAATTTCCCAAACTTCTTGAGTTGTTTTCCCCTTGAGGATTCTCATCCAAGGAATCCTTTCCAAGCCCTACGTTTATTGAAATTAGCTCTCTTGAAGTCCAAGACTTTAGTTTGACTGTGTTCTATTGCTTGTGCTTCCATAATGTTGAATTCTAATATTGCATGATCACTTCCTCCCAGGGTTCCTATGGCTTCAACACCTTCTATCATTTCATCTCTGTTAGTGAGAATTAGATCCAAAATGGTTAATCCCCTAGTTTCCCTTCTCTACTTTTTGGGAGACAAAGTTGTCTGCTAGGTTTGTCAGGAACCTGTTTGATCTTCCACTTGGTGCAGAGTTTGTTTCCCAGTTGATGTCAGGGTAGTTAAAGTCCCCCATTAATATCGTAGTAATGTTTTTAAAAATGACATATTTCACAGTGTTGAGTTAAATATTTTAGTCTTACATATCTGCATGTTGTCCCAGCAAAATTTGGCCTTCGTCTCCCTTAGATCCAAGGAACTTCTTGGTTCCTTGGATCTAAGGGAGACTCCCACTGAGCTTATTGGAACATGCTTAACAGGACTGCAACTATGAAGCTTCAAACTGTTTCAGCTAGACCAGGGGTATCAAACTGGCGGGACAGTTGCATCATATGGAGCCGCGTCGACCTCAGCTCAGGCAATGAAAAAACAAGTCACGATACATCATGACACATCACGTGATGTGGCAAGTTTGACACCCGTAAGCTAGACTGAAATGTTTTAACTATGGATGGAATTGCTAGAAACACTTAACTCACTTGCCTTAATGTAAAGAACAAAGTGAGAGGTCCATGTGTATTTTTCACTCAAAGTAGTAAGACAGTATTTATTTTAAAAAGTAAAATAAAATCAGACTGGAAGCCTCCAAACTCCCATATTTAGGCAGGCTGTATTATACTTTGTTTTAAAGTTACTATTTCTTTCTCAATCAATTGACTTTCTAATGAATTGACTGCAATGACTGTAGATTCTAGTCCTGCTTTAGGCTTGGCTGGTTTGGTGATTTTGGGCCAGTCACTCTCTCTCTGCTCAACCCACCTGATAGTATTGTTTTTTTGTAAATATTTTTATTAATTTTAAAATTATAAGTATAACAAAAAATCAATATAAAAACAGCTCAACTGAGTAGAATCGTATACAACTTTTTCCCAACCCAAAAACAAAGCATAAAAACTTAACTGAAATAGCTAAGATAACTATGGGTATTGCTCCACGGCACACACCCCCACCACATCCCCCTCTTCCTTCCTCCCTATCTCAGCTTCTCTCCCCCCACCCTCTACCTCCCTCTCTCTCCTCCCTCCTCCTACAACCTCCCTACTTCCCTCCACCTTCACTCCTCAAACTCCGCCCCCTCAGATGTGGTGCCGAGGTGCCGCCCAAGCAACCCATCTTTTATCAAAAAAATATATTATACTTATATAATACCAATACCATGTTACAGTTGATAGTATACTGATAGTATTGTTGTTGTGAGGAAAACAGGAGAACGGAGCAGTATTACGTGTAACTTATTTATAAACATAATAAAGACAGGATTAAAAATGTAAAATAAATTCAGAATAGCCTTCAGATATTAACATCATTAAAAGAACATTGTCCATTACATTCTTTTTCAAGATGAAATTACTGAAACATTTAATAATACAACTCCTTATATTTACGCAGAAGTATATCCCTTTGCGTCCAATGATGCTTAGTCTGAAGAATTGGAAACAGGAAAGGATGCAAACTAAGCACACCTTTGTCTAACACTGTTAAATATAAATATTGCATTTTTGCAAACTGAGTTCATTGTATTGCATCTTTTCAATGTTTATTTCTAAAATGCTTGGATATCAAACGGTTTTCTAAAATATTCAATTTTCTGTTCTTCAACTCTTCCTTCAAAAAAATTCCATGTTTACTGTTCCCCTAAAAAAAAGCCTGTATAAACAAGAAGACATAATCATGTTTAGAAATTTGGATTGTTTTTTTAAAAAATTTTTTTTTCATAATGTCCGGAATAATTCAATTTTCAGTTGATTGTCATGCCAAAGAAACAATTCTGAGTCTCACAAAACACTAGAGGGCATCAAGGACTCACAAAAAGAAAAAAAAAACATCATCCAAGCAAGAGGTGGGCCAGTACCACACTAGGGAGACAGAAGTTAACAGAGTAACAACATTGAAAAGAAAAAAGAAATTACAAGCTCCTAAACAGCAGCGTTTGTTGGGTGTATGTATGTCTGTGGGATATATAAACACACACACTTTAAAAGCCATATGGTGTTATTTCTCAATCAGAAAAATTATTCTATAATTATTCTAATCCTTAATAATAACCCCAATACAACCGCCGCCCCCCCATCAGCTATTTTGCGTCCAAGATCGCGGTACACA
Source organism: Bothrops alternatus (assembly GCA_034064705.1). NCBI lineage: Eukaryota > Metazoa > Chordata > Lepidosauria > Squamata > Viperidae > Bothrops > Bothrops alternatus. The sequence continues at coordinate 2,768,905 of JARGCV010000085.1, forward strand.
ACCTTGAACTACAGGCGGGCTAACCCTGGCGAACTTTTATTCTGGGAAGAAAAGGGGGATCCAAGTTTGCAGATGAGCCGCTTCCTCGGTGGAGAAAGCATCAACCGCCGCCTCTCCGGGACCTCCCTTACCTGCAGGAGGGGCGCACCGAAGCCCCGGGGGGCGCCTCCTCTTCGCCCACTCAAACTTGGGAGTCCCTCTTCCGCTCCTCTCCGCCCGGGGCTCCCCGTCCCCAGAAAGGGCCAGCGAGAGGCGGACGGCGGCGCTCTCGTCAGTCCTGGCGGAGCTGGAAAGGACTTGAGCAAGACGCGGTAGCGGCTCCCTCGCTCTTGCTTCCCCGGGAAAAAAAGGGGGCGGGAGGGCGCAGGCAAGGAAAGGGCGGGCGGCGCATCCCCCTCAGGGAAAAGCCACCCTCCCGCCGCCGCCGCCGCCTCCACTGAGACTTTTTGACGGGAAGCAGCTCAACACCTTCCACTCTAGAAGGGGGCAGAACACCGAGGGCCGGGCTCCCCTTTCCATTGGTTGAGGGCTTTTCTTACTTAACCAATAAGCGTTTGGGGGGGGATTGCGGCCTTGGAGAAGAGCGGCTCGGGTCCTCTGGCCGAGGTTTTTTGGGGGGGCGTGGCCGGTCTCGCGGTGGGACTTTTGCAAAAACCGGACGGTGAGCGAGGCAGAGCAGCCTTCGCGGATTCTAATGCGAGAGCCCGAATGCAGGGCCGTGGAAACAAAGGATTCGGGGCTGCTGCTCAGGGCTAGTTTAGTTCTAGCAGGCTTTCATTCCACTTGCATGTACACCTCTCTCTTCCCCCCCCCCCGGTAAAATCCATAAGTAATAATGGCGTTTTAATGCGCGCATCATGAACTATAATCGGACACTGAGCGAACGAGCAACTGTAGAGGACACGCGTCGCCTTGAAATATGCAAGGAAACGGACACTGAACCAATTAGAAGGGCCTTCAAATAAAACAAGAGGAATTGAGGAAGGGAAGAGTTTGAAAAGAAACTTTTTAACAGTATTACCATAGTAAGAGGAATCTTTTCAGACACTAATTCTAAGGCGGGTTGCCTTATTAAATCGAAAATTGTGATACGGCTAAAATGATTCCGGTTTTTTTTTCTTAAGTGGTTGTTGTATATATACTTATTTAACAGACTATTGATCTTATTAAAATATTTGTGATGTCCAAGTAAAATTTGTGATAACCAAAAAATTTAGAAAAAAAAATCCCGTGAGGGCGATTAGACTGTAAAAAGCAGTGACCGGCACATAATTATCTAAAGGGACTTTATGGCTTAGGAGGCATAGAAGCCTAATTCAATCAGTGTCTGCCATTTTTAAACAATGTACTCTCAATTATATGTTTATTTACCAAATCTGGCCAGCTATAATGATGGCAATCAGGCAGGAAACAGATATCAGAAGACCCCTTCTGTAAGCCCAGGAGGTGTCAGTGACACCAGCTAAATGCCAATTTTATTTTTATAAAATGTCCTTGCATGACCTCATAGTACACATCAAAGCATCATGACAAATTTAAATGGCAGTAGTCCCCATTTTCAATGCTTATCATCGAGGATGAAATTTGGGGGTTGGGCTTAGGGTTAGGGGGAGAGGGAAATGACCCCAGAGGTCTCTTCCACTCTGTAAAATCATTACTGTCCAAAAAGGATATTCTGTGTCTCTGGTACTTTTTAATAGAAAGCCTAGGAGTATGAAGAGAAGAGAAGAGAAGAGAAGAGAAGAGAAGAGAAGAGAAGAGAAGAGAAGAGAAGAGAAGAGAAGAGAAGAGAAGAGAAGAGAATATTCTAAATGGTATTGGCAATGACTATTTCAATTCAATTTACTTTAAGCTTAAAAGGAAATAAAAAACTTGTGGCTGGGATACCTCGACCTGTGTTTCTCCAGCTTGGCAAGATATATGGACTTTAACTCCCAGTATGTATGACTGGGAAATTCTGGGAGTTGAAGTCCACATATTTTAAAGTTGCCAAAGTTAAGAAACACTGATCTAGACCAGGGGTCCCCAACCTGTGGGATGGCTGGTAGATGGCCAGTGCTTGCGACCCCCCCCACGCCCTAGTGAGCATCCCGCCAGCGATAACACCACTCTGCCCCTGACTGTCCCACCTGTGCTAGTGCCGCCACGAGCGTCCCACTGGTGCTAGCACTGCCCTTGACCGCTGAGTGCCCCATTGGTGTTAGCACCACCCCACCCCCAAGTGTCCTGCTGGTGCTAGCTCTGCCCTTGACCACCAAGCATCCCACCAGCATTAGCACTGCCCCGCCTGCCAAGCATCCTGCCGGCACTAGCGCCACCCCATCCACTGAGCGTCCTGCCAGCACTAGCATCGCCCCACCCCTGAGCAGGGCAGTACATGAAACCACACCCCCTCCAGTCCACAGAGAAAATGCACTCCATGGAACCGATCCCTGGTGCTCAAAAGGCTTGGGGACCTCCAATCTAGACTATCTCCTCCTCCATTATAGACAGTAACTACAGCATTAAAGGAAATCCTTCTGCCTGCCATTTTGCAGTTACTTGCAAACCAGCCATCTCTAGATGTTCTACTTTCTACTTTTTTCTCTCTCTTCTTCCAGTATTGAGAAAGATCCTATTATTATTACAACTGCCTATTGAAAATCTATACCAATCTATACCAATGATGGTGAACCTTTTAGAGACCAAGTGCCCAAACTGCAACCCAAAACCCACTTATTTATCGCAAAGTGCCAGGGCTGCATCAGCATTGTGGTGCCCTCAGGGGGTGTGGGGAGCGTGGCCCACTGAGTGGGCGTGGTTGCCATCACGGCAGACTGAATGAGCGTGGCCGGGGCCAGAGCAGCGGGGGCCAGTCCCTTGCCATCTCTGGGGCATCCCTGGGGGGCCAATGCTGCTGGCTTGCTCACTTCCTGCCCTGTTGCTTCCAAATGCCATGAGCTCGCTTCTCTGGCAAACTTTTGTGGGGCAACGGCGTGTGTGCCCACAGAGAGCGCTCTGAGTGCCGCCTCTGGCAGGTGTGCCATAGGTTCGCCACCACTGATCTACATTATGCAAAACTATTTCTGACCCTTTTCCCTTTTTAAAATATTGTTTTATATTTAATGATATGGATGTATTCCAATTTTTGTTATTTATGTTATTTTTTTCCTTCTCCGTAATACAGTTAAGTGCAAATTTTCTTACTTTTGTAGACCAGCAGAGAAACAACTCTCAGAGAGGGCATAATACATTAATTTTTTTTACTCAGTTTATAGTACAACTATATGCTAATGTAGGCAAACAAAACAAAGATGTAATCTAAACTAGTTAAATTGCTTTGATCAGCTGTTGGCGTATACAAGTGAGGGCACATATTATAGCCACTATATCAAAACTTGCTGCATTCTGAAAAGAAAAATAGAGGGATCTATAAATAAAATCAGAACTGCTTGACATTTTTGTTAAGAGAATAAGGAAAAGAAGAATGAATTAAACATTTCTATACTATAGTACAGACATGTCAAATACAAGGCCCGAGGGCCGGATGCGGCCCCTGAAGTGGTTTCATGTGGCCTGCGAAGCCATCCTGGAAACAGTGAGGGAACGTCCCCCTCAGCCTTGGCCCTGGCCCAGGCCGGCCGGGAACCAATGTACAATTTTGTGGTGGCCATCTATGCTGAAACACATTCAGTCTTAGCTCCACAAGGCCGTCTAGAAACAGTGAGGAACCAGCCCCTACTGTGTTGGCCCCGTCCTCTGGGTGCATGCTTGGAAGGTGTCACCCTTTGTGAGGAATGAACAAATAGACCATGCCTTGGCACTTGCCAAAGTCTCATCCCCTTCTGCCAGAGACCCTCAGATCTGTCCCACTCCTGCCCAGGCCCCCACAGGCACCCTTGACGCGAACGATATAGAGCTGGCCATGCCCTCCCAGTAGGCCACACCCACTCCATCCACGCCCATCCAAGGGCAACCACAATACTGATATGGCTTTCAATAAAATTGAGTTTGACACCCCTGCTATAGTATCTATTTCCCACCATCTAGCCTATTGAAACAGATATCTTCATATATTCAGAGTTAAAATATCTTCCCTGAAGAAATGCTGAATGAAAACATTAAGTCTGCTGATATAAAGATCTTTCACTGTTTGGGGCAATTAGTGAAGGGACATGTTCTGGTCTTTTTGCTTCCTCCTTAGCTTGTTGTTGTCTCTTTTGAATGATGTGTAAATATGGCTTATTTCCATGTGTCTACTAATGGCTGATTTGTCTGAATGACAAGCTAATGTTTTTGGATTTGGCTTGGTTTAGAATGCTCACAGTTTCCCGGTTGAAACTGTGGTTGAGTCTGTCATATGTTATAAAATTAAGGAGTTTTCATTGTGTTGTCTCCCTGTGAGTTGATGTTCATGAGTGCACTTCACTACTCTTCTCGATTATCCTACAGAGTAGCTATTACCATTCTTGTTCTCTATGTTGTACATGACTTCTGTTTTTTCTTCTTGGGCTACTGGGACTTTTACTTTACTGAAGATGTTTTAGAGCAGGGGTCACCAACCTTGGCAACTTTAAGACTGGTGGACTTCAACTTTCAGAATTCCCCAGCCAGCATGGCTGGCTGGAGAATTCTGGGAGTTGAAGTCCACCAGTCTTAAAGTTGCCAAGGTTGGAGACCCCTGTTTTAGAGGACTTTTGTTTGTGTGCTTCAGTAATGTTGTATAATGGTCTATATTGTTTGTTTTGAAATGTTTCTCATGTATGCCAGTGTTATCCTTTTTACAGCTTGTGTTGATTGTGCTTTAGTGCAGGGGTGTCAAACTCAATTTTATTGAAGGCCGCATCAGCATTACGGTTGCCCTTGGGGGGGCAGGGGGGCAGCCTACTGGGTGGGCATGGATGGAGTGGCCTACTGGGTGGGCGTGGCCAGCTCTACATCATTCGCATCAAGGGGGCCTGTGGGGGCCTGGACAGGAGTAGGACAGATCTGAGGGTCTTTGGCAGAAAGGGGTGGGACCAGGGCAGAGCCCATCAAGCCGGATAGGTAAAATAGGCGAGGGCCATTTGCTGGCCACTTCCAGGCGATGGTTCATTTCTTCATTCCTCACAAAGGGTGACACCTCCCCAGCATGCACCCAGGGGGCGAGGCTGATACGACAGGGGCTGGTTCCTCGCTGTTTCCAGACGGCCTTGTGGAGCTAAGACTGAATGCATTTCAGCATAGATGGCCACCACAAAATTGTACATTGGCTCCTGGCCGGCCTGGGCCAGGGCCAAGGCAGTGGGGGCCGTTCCCTCACTGTTTCCAGGATGGCTTCGCGGGCCACATGAAAGCACTTCACGGGCCGCATCCGGCCCCCGGGCCTTGTGTTTGACATGTCTACTTTAGTGGTTTGAGTGACCAGACACTACTTGGATAAGCAGTGAAACATTTCAAGCCAATAAGAAAAGAAGTCCACTTTTTGATAAAGTTACATTGGGATCCACATTGTTGGAATATGTTGCATAGGCGGTCTGTTTGTGGGAGGTTAGAGTGTTACTTTGATAGTGGAATTTTTAGTTACTCTGAGTGGTTTTTCAATAGCCTTGCATTTCTAGTTTACCATCCCTTCCTCCAACAAAAGAAGCTGGGCAATAAGATCATTTAAAGGAGCACAAATGTGCTGCAGTAACCCAGAACACCAGGAAAGAAAGCAGACTGTCTATACAACGTCTTCTAGTAAAATGGATGCTCACTGTATTTAAACAGGAAACAGACCCCATGCTGACTAGCATTGTTGCTGATTAATGAAGCATCTGCAGATAAAAAGTACATATTTCAGAAAGATAAAGTATAGGAGAACAATTAGATGACCTAAGTACTGTACACATTTGTAACCTTGTAACTCTAAAAACATCACTTTCTCAGCATTTTTGTTTTATTCTTCTTACTGAGCTTTTCATTTTAACCTATGCCTTGCATGACTAACTGTACCATTTTCTAGGTGTATCTGGATTTGTTGCTATTTGTGTTGAGCCATGATGCTAGCCAACCTTGGCATTTTTTAAATTGTACAATTCGATGTGCTTTCTGAGAAGCATGAGACAGTTAGCCTTGAATAAGTATGAAATGACTTACAATCTGATACACAAACCAATTCTCTGATGTACTGTAGATATTCCCATATGAATGTTCTGCCCTGTTTGTTTGCTTCAGCTTTCTTGGCATGTCAGTTTTAGGTTACATTGGAACTAAAATAATTTAGAAAGTTTAAAGTTAATCTTAAAAGCCGCCCCGCCCCCACCCCCGAAAGAAAATTCAATTAGATTTTCAATCTTATGACCCAGCAGCATATCATAAACTTCTACCAGATTTGGGGGGGGCAGTTTTGGCTCTTATATATAAGGAAGTGAAGTGGTGATATTTAATTTTTTGTTTGTGGTTCTCATGCACTAAGGCAATCATGCTACATTTTTAGTAAAAAAAGAGAACTGTAAATTTTACTTTTAAAGAAAGGCGAGCTCTGGTCTGGAATACTATATTATTTGTTTTATTTTGTTTATTTTGATTTATTTTATTTATTACTGTGCTGTGAGAACTGGGACAGAATTATTTATCTATTCATCCGTTATCATTTTAATCCTTCCAATAATGACAATTTTCTAGGCTAATCATAGGATATTTTCTTTAAAAAAGTACAAAGAAAAGGATATTTTCTTTTAAAAAGTACAAAGAAAAGCGTTTCAATAGAATACATTAATAAATAATAAGAGGAGGAAAAACATACAAATAAATAAAAGCCAAGGTATAAAGCAGCCAATTAAAATAAAAACTATTTATAAAAATTCCAATTACTCAAAGCAATTGAGAAATTGCATCGCAAAGCAATCTAACCCAATTTTCTTTGTTTATATTTGTACTACAGGATTTATTTTGAAACCAAAAAGCTCTGTCTCTATGTACAAAAGAGAAAAAGATATTAAAAATAAAATAGGACCTTTCTCTGATATTTGCTTGAATTTATAACAGCAGATAAAGTGATGGGGTATCCCTCTAATCCACAGGTGTCAAACTCGCAAACGCCACGTGCTTGGCCATGTCCAGACAAAAGAGGTTCAGAGAGATATTCTAATATCCTGAGGATTTGTTTTAAATCTGGTAATGGATCCTGGGATATTAATAAGAAGAATACTCGTGAATATCCTTAAAATGCTCCTTCCTTAGGACTGAAATATGACATTATCTATACACTACTAAAAATGTTGTTTCTGTTTGATTGTAACTTTTGATTGGGTGAAATTGAAAGATATAGAACAACAATTATTTAATCAAGTTAAATAGTCAAATGGGCTAAACTACAGAATGCCGAAGGAGAGCAAGCAAGCACCATTTCCAATGATCTCTGCCAGCATCCAACAAATCAATGGAGAAGCCAGCAGGAAATCAGAAATTGTTCCTGCTCCCAATGCTTCTTTGCCTGCCATAGTCATTCTGTTTCTGTGTTTAGGTAGGAAAATGTTTCTGAAATGATGACCCAATGGGTTAGGATTGTCTGATTCTTGTTCAAATCTTTGGAACTAGGGTAGCAATTAAGAATAATCCCTTAGTATCCTTTCCTGGGAGATAGTTTTATTTTTGGAAATATATGTTTATATCCTGAAATCAGTGTGTGTCTATTTGTATGTGTGCTTGAGCAGGGGGCTGCACTAGAAGACCTCCAAGGTCCCTTCCAGCTTCTATTCTATTCTATTCTATTCTATTCTATTCTATTCTATTCTATTCTATTCTATTCTATTCTATTCTATTCTATTCTATTCTATTCTATTCTATTCTATTCTATTCTATTTGTGAGAAATTTCCTGATAGTTGAAACAATTAATCAGTGGATGACTTGCCTCCAGAAGTTGTGAGTGCTCCAACACTTAAGGTTTTGAAGAACAGATTGGACAACCATTTGTCTGGAATGGTATAGGGTTTTCTGCCTGAGCAAGGGGTTGGACTAGAAGATCTCCACAGTCCCTTCCAACTCTGTTATTCTGTTATTCTATTAAGAAAGGCAGAGGATGAGAATTCCAACCCAAGACCAAAGATTTTTCTGGACACACACATACACACACACACATATTGCTTGTCACAATGAATATCATGAGGGCTTTCATTTCTCGGAGATTACACCTATTATTTGACTTATTATTCATGTATTTAAATAACTATTTATAATAGAATATAGGCATATATGAGTTTGTCTCAGGATTCTTTACACCGACCTAGAGACATTTATTGTTCTGATTTTAATTAAGCTGTCTCTCTCACTATGATAAAATGAAAGCTGCATGATTTTTATAGGATTTTATAGTTAATTTTGAATTGGAAATCAGCTTTTTCTACTGAACTATTTGTAGCAAGATCAGGTTAAAGCATAATAACTTCTTTATCTAAGACAGTGGTTCTCAACCTGTGGGTCGCGACCCCATTTGGGGTCGAACGACCATTTCACAGGGGTCGCCAAACAACGCAGTCCGCCATCTTTCCCCCTTTTCCTTAGCTGTGCTACTCCCTCTTATTCTATTGGCTTTTGAAAGCCAATAGAATAGACTCTCTTGAATAGAGTCTAATTCTATTGGCTTTCAAAAGCCAATAGGAATTGTCCAGGCTGTCTTTGCCCTGCTGAGCTCACCAAAAGTCCCAGTCTGCAAACGGTGCTGCAAGTTGTCTGCAGCGAAGGCGAGCTCTCCGGAAGTTTCCACCCCTCCCTGCTGAGCAACTACTAAAACTGTAAGTAAAAGAGGGCCAGGGGTGGGAGGTGAGAGGCCGGCGGGCACAAGGAGGGTTTTTGGCAAGCGTGGGGCCTGGCGGGTAGCTTACCTCCCTTGGGCTGGGCCAGCTGGTGGCCCAGCCCATGGTCGCCCTATGCCGTCGCTGCCATGGCCGCCCAGGAACGCCTGGGCCTGCCTGCCGCTGCCCCAAACAGGCGGCAGCGAAGGTAAGGCTAGCGGGGCAGCGGTGGGCGCAGGTAAGGTTTTTGGTGTGCATGGGGCCTGGTGGGTGGCTTATCTCCCTTGGGCTGGGCCAGCTGGTGGCCCAGCCCATGGTCGCCCTGCACCATCGCCGCCGCGGCCACCCAGGAGCACCTGAGCACCTGGGCCTGCCTGCCGCCGCCTCGAACGGACGGCGGCCTACGCCTCGGCCGGCACAGGGGGCAGCACCATACATGTGCGGTTCAGGGGGCAGCACCACGCATCTGCGGCGCAGGTCGCGGTCGCACCACACATGCGTGGCGCAGGTCAGGGTCGCCGCCTGAAAAAGGTTGAGAACCGCTGATCTAAGAAGAGTAAAGGACAATGAGATGTTTACTCCCCACTGAATTGAACAGCTATTGCTGGTCAAATTAAATCATTAAAAAATATAACAAACAATTCATTTTTACAATTCAATTCAACAATTCAAGAACAATTTTCCAGACCGATTCATTTCTATTACTCAGATAACTACAAAACCCTAAGGCAAGCAGTATTAATTCTTTAAATCAATAGACCTCAGTTTCCTCATGACAGGTGTACCAATTAACACTTCCTTTACGTATTACTTGTCCTTTGTCCCAGAGTCAGATGATGAAATGTAGTAAGTTCCATTTTGATTTTGAACAATGATAATGAATATTACCAGGCAGAATGATCCTCAGTGAAACTGATATGAGGTGCATCTTAATTACTCCAACTCAGTATGATAAGGATTTAAAACAACTTTCTTGGCTTGTCAATCCTAGAATACTCTTGTATTTACAACAGCTTTTGCCCCTCTGATAATTCTCCTGCTCAGCTCAGTTGAAAGGACCATCTATAGCAGGGGACTTCAAACTTGGCCTTTTTATGATTTGTGGACTTCAACTCCCAGAGTTCCTCAGCCAGGCACGCTGCCTGAAGAATTCTGGGAGTTGAAGTCCACAAGTCATAAAAGGGCCAGGTTTGAAGACCCCTGATCTAGAGGAACATAAGAAATGGCAATCTATTTCCATATATTTTACACCAGCTCTACCTATAGCATGTGGTTTGAAGATTGTTCTTCAAAAAAAAGTTTGGAGAGTTCCACCTGTTCTAGGTAGGAACCAGTTTCTGTTTTGGGGGCATTGAAAGACCTTCTGTCATAATGGACTTTCCCTTTTGGAAAAGAAATATCAATATCCCACACTAACAACTTTGATTAAAATTGAGGGGAATAGGAATGGTTCTGGGTGTTGTACAAAGGTATATTTGCAGAAAATCCATAGTTCAGTTTATTTAAAAATTAGGATTTAAGCAAAAATTTAACCAGTACACCAAACTGGCTGTCATTATCTTATGTTAGTGAATTCTAAATTCACAGCAATTCTACAAGGAAGGCAGACATAAAATTCTGGTTGCCTTGGAATGAGTAACTTCATGATGACAATGACAATGATGATGGTATGCATGTATTAAAATCCAACAGATACACTTCTGAAATGGACAATTACCAATTCTGTTGAATTCTAATAAACAGTGATTCGGCTCATTTCTGTCTTTTTATATCCTTTCAAAAGCTGGACAGACTTGTTCACATACAGGTCTGATTTTTAATTCCTAACCCATTTGGAGGCATTCATCCTCTATATTTTCTTCAAGCAATTTCGTTTCTGTTAAGATACACTAATTAAAGCTCTTATCAAAGTTTTGTCAAGTCTGTTAAATAATTTAAAATAAGAATTAAGAATCATTGGCTTGGATCATTCAACATGCCAAATCATAATGCAATTTATTTGTTTTTTGGCTTATTGTGTTAGGTTTATTCAGTCAACCATAGTTAAATGTGAATTAATATAATGTAGAGTAGGATGGAGATGGATACAGTCTTTTCTTTCATTGATAGAGTCCTTCATTAAACTCATCAGTGGCAAATCTTGGAGCTATTATAAAATTCATATGAAGTTAAAAGACTAGTGAATATTTTTCTGAGTGGGAGAATTCTGAAACCAATCACACAGTTGGAAGACATCCTAAAAAACCATCTTGACCAGTTCTAAGTTTTATTACATCATGCATACATATGAATGATTATCTAATTTTGTTTCTGCTTTTGGCATGTTATATGGCTTTATATATCAATCAGTCTTTTGTAAGGTGACCAACTTTTTTACAATGAAAAGGAGGACACAAATAAATTGAAGAAAAAAATATTGTAAATAAAAGAAACATTTTATTCATTGCAACAACAATACAGACAACTTGCATGTGCAAAGTTTGCCAGCCGGGTGTTTTGGCGCGCTCAGCAGCAATTCCTATTGGCTTTCGAAAGCCAATAGTGGGAGTAGCACAGCTCATGCAAAAGTTGAAAAAAAAACCATCAAAAAAAGGTGCTGGAACGCCATTCTAAGCGTTCTATGAGAAAAAAAAAGCCCTGCAGATTAGTCTTCAAATATCGAAAAGGAGGACATGTAGGAAGACACTTTTTGAGGGAGGGCAGAACTTACAAAAGGAGGACTGTCCTTCCTAAAGGAGAATGGTTGATCACCTTATCTTTTGGAAACAAACAACAGAATGTATTGTTTGAATCTCACACTGATAAAAAAAAATTCTGATATTACAGAAGGTTGTTCTCAAGGAAGGATTCTCATCCTGCTAAATGAGAAACACTGGGGCTTCTTCTGGATTGTCCTTACTCTACTCTCTTTGCATCCAGATGCCCATTGGGGCCCCAGTCTAACTGGTGTAGCCATATCTTCAAGCTCTTTCAGAAGGTCAAAAGACAGACCTGACCTTGAGGGACAAGATGTTCCAGAGGATGGGAGGCATGTGAGAAAAGGCTCTTCTTTTGGACCTCACAGCTGAAATTCCAACAGCATCCCCCTTCTGTTGACATGGGTAGAGTTGGCTAATTCCATCAAGGTGAGCCAGTTTCTCAGCCTGGACCCAAGCCATGAAGGGCTTTAAAGGTGATAGCCAACACCTTGAATTGGACGTGGAAGCCAGTGCAGCTATTCTGTTTGATCTTAGGTCAAAATCACAATTCATTCTGAGTGAATTAAGAGACCTAGGATAACTTAGTACAGTAACCTCCAAATAGCAACTTTGCCCACAGAGGTATTAACACTAAGGATTAATAGCTCAATGTGCATAGTAGATTTATGGGGAACTTTTTAATGTTGAAGGTGTTAATAATATGTTACCTTATGTCCCAAACTTTGGAATCAGAATATTTTTAAGGTACAATGGTTGTTTCAGATTTGGGGTATTGTTAAGAAGATAAGACATATCACATTTAGTCTCGGGCAGTCTTTAATCCAGCAGAAGCTGTGTATCCCTTCTTTAAGTGATTGCACCAAAAGTATTGTTTTTGCTGTTGTAGCTGTTACTAAAGGAAAAAACTGGACTTTTTCCTCTTTCTTGGTAGATAAGATTGGGAGAAGAGAACAGATGTTGCATGCACTCATTTGATTTTATTTTCTTTAAACATCTGCCACCCCATCGTGGACCTCTGTGTGATAACATCTGCAAACCTATTAAATTAATGCAGAGATGACTTCTAGATTATCATGGTTATAAAACTGGTGTCCTATAGGTAGAGAGGGAGGCAGGATAAAAGCTTTGTAAGGGTACAAAAAAGAAATGATTGCTTATCCGAAAGCTGGGAGTATAAAATGAGTACATTTATAAGCAGTGCTGTGCTTGAGGCCACTATTATTGTTAATTATTTCTCTATTCACATAAAAAATCACAATGGGAGAACTGAAAGTAATGATTAGAAAACTCACTCCTGCCTGCCTCAATGTAAAATAATCTCTCTTCCCATCAGTCACTATGAATAAAATCTCAGGCCTTTGCTGAGGTATGTGTTGTTTTCCATTATTTTCATGTGTATTAGACAGCATCTTTATTAAGCTAGTTCAAAGGCTGCACAGACAAATTACAAAGGGCTAATAAAGGTATTAGCAATATGGATTTTGGGGATGTTTATTGTCTTCAAGCATAGCTGCCTTTCTCACAGCAGCCAAATACTGACTGATTTATAAAATGGTTTGCTTTAGTGTGATGCAATCCAGTCCTTTGCAGGTGGGAATAATTCAGGGAAGAGAATTCCTTGTGGTTTTTTAATTCAACTTGCAAGCTTTATGACATGGACCATTATTTCTGTCTCAGGACACCATCCATACCTGTTGCATTTAAGAACAGATCTTGTTCTTATATTTCTTGGACAAATGTTGCTTTTGGCAAATTTCTGCTAATAATCTAAGTAATCATGGCTATCATGCATTGACTTTAGTGACTCACTTGCATTCCATGGTGTTTAGTCATTGGCCAACGCTTTGGGCAGCTTTCTCAAACTGCTTATCTCAAGTTACATCAGACTTTAGTTTCTGTGATGACAACTTCAAGTGTTTTTGGTCATATTGCGGAGGAAGTATTAGGTTTGAAATCTAACTGACAGCATTTGGCCATAGGATACTTGTTGGCTGTGGCAAGGGGGGCATTTGCCCAGGTTCGCCTGGTGCACCAGTTGCCCAGGTTCGCCTGGTGCACCAGTTGCGCCCTTACTTGGATCGGGAGTCTCTCCTCACAGTCACACATGCCCTTGTCACCTCAAGGATCGACTACTGCAATGCTCTATACATGGGGCTACCCTTGAAGAGTGTTCAGAGACTACAATTAGTGCAGAATGCAGCTGCGCGAGCGGTTGTGGGCCTGCCCCGTCATGCCCACATTTTGTCAACTCTCCGCATGCTGCATTGGCTGCCTATTGTTCTCCGAGCGCAATTCAAAGTGTTGGTTATTACCTATAAAGCCCTTTATGGCAAGGGACCAGGATACTTACAGGACCGTCTTCTGCCACATACTTCCCTACGACCGGTGAAAGCACACAGGGTCGGCCTCCTCCGGGTCCCGTCAGCGAAACAATGTCGGCTGGCGGGCCCTAGGGGGAGGGCCTTCTCTGTTGTGGCGCCCACCCTCTGGAACCAACTGCCTCCTGAAGTCCGCGTTTCTCCCACGCTCCTGGCCTTCCGTAAAAACCTTAAAACTTACCTCTGCCGGCAGGCCTGGGGATGATTGTGGATTGAATGGTGAATATGAGTGGGTGTTAGTTTGTTTTTTAGATATTTTTATTTGGACTTGTATTGAAATTTGATGTTTTATATACATGTTGTTAGCCGCTCCGAGTCTCCGGAGAGGAGTGGCATACAAGACCGAATAAAATAAAATAAAATAAAATAAAATTAATAATGCTGTTTATTAGCCTAGATTAATGTTTAAAATGCTAATTTCTAATTCATCATTCAAATCATTATTATTACCTTTCCCTTCTTTTGTCGGCTTTCTGGTAATTAAAGCATGGTACATATATTTGGAACTAAACAGATACATTTATATTTTACTGGATGATTAGACAATCATTGTCAGCACCATGAAGGATAGTCCAGTGATTCCCTCACTACCATATATAGGATAGTGGAATTCATATAGGAAAGTGTTGAAAATCACCTCTCCAAGATGGCTGCTGAAAAGTAGGGAGATTTTTCTCTCCTGCTGATGCTCTGCTGATTCTTTGGCAGCACTGCTTCCTAGATTTGAATGGGAGCACTTAGGAATGACCCAAGATGGTTTTCAGACAACTGTGGATGCACCTGGGACGAGGAATCTTGAAGATTACAGTTCGTAGTGGGACTGGCAGAAAATCAGGTTATCCATCCATTTCCTCTTGGTAGAACATTTTAACTCTGAATCTGTGAAATGAGGGTCAAACTATACCTAACACATTTTTTTTCTTTTTTAAATTCTAAAGCAGCTGCAGATGGCTTGTCTGTTGATCAGTGCAGTAAATTTTCCAATTCAAAACATTTTCCTTTAGTCAAACCTCTTTTCCAGTGACTACCTCTTGATCTAAACCACCTCTTTTCAAAACTCTAATAGGCCCCATATCAGTGAGAACAAGGTGTAATACAGATGATTATGTTTGTCTACTTGGAGCTTGTGTCAAGGTTCTGACTGATGAACCCAATGAAGTAAACATAGCTGAGACATCCAATATCTAATGCAAAACTTTACTGAGCACATCATTTTGGCACAGATGAAAGGAAAACCAGCCCTGGCTAACTGGTGCCAAAATCAGTATATTAAAAGTATAGAGTTTCCCTCCCCCCTAATAATACAGGTCACATTGTCGAATGAAGTGTCAGACAATTATTATGAGAGAGTGTTTCAGTTCTTGGTAAACAACTCTTGAGCGACCTTGGTTCTAAGGGCTTGGCAGTCTGATGTCTAAAACCGGCATTCCATTCTTCCCTTTGCTCCCCCCCCCCCCCGAATATGTAGGCAAGCTAAGAAGCAGTAATGAATGCCACAACATAGGTATTCTTTGCACCTTGACAGCTTGCTTAGATAGCCTTTTGGTAAGTACTGTAATTTAGTTAGATACTATGAAAAAAGAGATAAAAAGTATTTTTCTTAGCACAAGTCCAATAAGAACTAGAAAAGTGTGGAGGAAAGATATGATTACCCCATAACAGGAATTGAAACTGATGTGGCTCTTTTTATTATTTTTTTCTTAGAGATGCTTCCTTGATTTTGATGTTATGGTCATTTCTTCTAACATCTTAGGGGGGAGTTGCAGTTTGGTTTTAAACATTTAAAAGCTAAAATTCTAACATAGTTCTAGAGGCTGTGCTGTAAAGATTATTAAGTGTTATTCCTTGTTAGATAATAGCCAGCATCAACAATTCCTATCTGGTTGCTGTGATCAATTAGTGTAACATTTTGCCAATAAAGTTGCTCAGTCTTTTCTCAATTTTGCCAAGTCTGTGCTGATGAATGGGATGTTATCTTGCCAGGTTATCTAGGATTTTTAATGGCTTGTATCCCAGGATGAAATGGATAGGATGCTGTGTAGCACGTCCTTTACCTTCTGCATGATGGATCCTTGTCTTTCTTGGATGGTTATGCAGCTGGAGAGAAATATAATTTCCTGAGTCTGGGAGATTTCTAACAACTCATTGTAGGAGACAATTCTTTGAAAAATGCTAAGGTGTGCTCCTCCTTAACAGACCTTTCCTGAATCCTATTTCCATCCTTCCCCTTTTAAGGAAAGCTGATGAGACTATGATGGGCTGTCGACTATGGAATACTTTAAAGGAAGTGCATTATTTGAAAAGTGGATAGCAGTAGTTGCATTAATGGGTGGCCTTTTGGGGGACATATATGGGTTTCAGATCTAAGTAGCTTTCAGTACCATTAAAATGGTATTTCAATGGCTATGGTATGTTTCTGGATTGCCTATGGCGGGCCTGGGCATGTTATGGTCTATGGACCACATCTGGCCTCTGGGTGGTCCCAACTTCCCCCACAGCAGCAGTGGTAGGGGGTGGAGCCGCAGCAGAGAGCAAGGTATCAGTGTAGTGTCAATGGTAGGGGCAGGGAGGTGGCAGCATCAGGGGCAGAGTAGTGGTGAGGGATGGGGTGACAGTAGCCCACCACAACAGTCCCAATTTCTTATGTGGCCCCTTGGGAAAATTAATTGACCATCCAGCCTATGAGAATAGGGGATTGGAGGCATTGTGTTGCAGTAGCTCTCTCCTTTCTCAATGGTTAATGCCAGTTGAGAGTGGAAGAGTGGGGCAAGAGATCAGTTTGATGGCTAATCCATTGTGAAGTGTTGCAAGAATCAGTCCCTTCTTCCCCCCCATTTAATGTCTATGTAAGAAACCATTGAGAGTGTGATGCTAATAATATCCAGCTTTTAATCATTATTGTTGGTCAGCATATGATGCTGTTGAAATGCAGGAGAGAACAGGTTGAAACTGAATTCCAGCAAGATGGAATTGTTCTTCGTTCATCAGAGTTCTCTGTCTGCAATGGTGTGTCTTGACATGGTGGCAAATCCATTACTTGTGGATTTATCACTCCTGCTTGAACTAAAGATGAAAGTCATGCCCAGATTGGCCTTTACCTAGCTTCAGGTGGTACACTAGCTATAGCCCTACCTGAAGCAGTTGGATCTTGCTACAATAATTCATGTCTTTGTCAATACTCAAGTTAAACATTGCAACACATTAGTTATTTAAGGAGACTTGGAAACTGTGGTTGATTCAAAGTTCAGTAGCTCATATGCCAGCCATGTTTACTGGTAGAAGAATGTTATATCAATGCTGTGGTTTCTGCACTGGTTGCTAATAGGCTTACAGGTGCAGTTTTACAGTGCTAGTGCTAAACTATGAAGCGTTAATATGGACCACATGTCCAAAACAATATTTTCTCATTGGAATCAGCCTTCCAGTTTGATTTGTCAGGCTGCTAATGGTTCCCCACTTTAGGAAGTTGTGTGAGGGAGGGAAAATGGAGGGGACAAGGCTTGAAGGCATGCTTTTAGATCAGGGGTCTTCAAACTTGGCCCTTTTATGACTTGTGGACTTCAACTCCCAGAATTCCTCAGCCAGGCATGCTGTTGAAGACCCCTGTTTTAGATCATAGCATTGGCAATGCAGAGGGAGATATTAAAGAGGAAAGGAAGAGTTTTCCCATCAACTATTATTTTTTTTCTTTCAATTTGGTTGAACTTATAACATTAATTCAACTCATACACAGTATAACTCTCTGACATCAATGACTTTATTAAATATATGGTCTGCAAGCCCTTGCTGAGACATTTCTACAGATGCATGGGCCATTTCACCAGAGAAAATACATTTAGTATGTCAGTAGTAAACAGGCAACAGATGCTGAGAAACAAGCAGCCAGTTATGTTCCCAGTAGTGCCTGCAATTGTTTTGCTCTCAGCTGCGTAATTTTCACAGAAAGGGTTGTGTTGTTGTTGCTTTGGTTTGGCGGAATATTAATCTGCTGATGATTTCAAAAGCCAACTTTGAAATGTGTTGTTATACTTCCCACCCTTGCCCACTTTTCTTTTGAACAAAAGGAAAATGTGATGATTGATGCATATTCACTGAGAAGCATATATCTTTCCCTGGAGTACTCAGAAACAAGCATTAAGCTGTGGGAATGAAATGAAGCGGAAATGAAAGACTGCAGCATTTAGTCACATTTTCTAAAGAATACAAAAAAAAAAAAAATAAAAAGGAGGGGCAGAAAAAATTAAATATATATGAATGGCTAAAAAGGATAGCAAAGCAGGGAAAATCTGACACTTAAACCCAAACTCTTAGCTCAGGGGTGTCAAACTGCCGGCCTGTAGGCCGGATGCGTCATGGCAAAACCGTGCCCACTCCATTGCCGGCAATGGAAAAAAAGTTGCCATATGTTGCGACACATCACGAGATGTTGTGGGTTTGACATCCCTGTCTTAGCTGCTGCCCATGGCAACTTCAGTGATGAGTTGAAAAAAGAAACCTTCTTTAATTGCTTTCTAGATAACTTCCACCCTGACAATCCTGACAGATCCCCAGTCGTTGGAGGATGTTGCAGGACCTCTATAAAGCCCCCCATAAGTAACAGAATGCTGGTGTCTGGTGGAAGGGCAATACTTGGGAGCTGCTGTCTGGTCACACTTTCACACATCTCGGTAGGTTGAGCATCAGGGCAGGTTTCCCATTGTGAAATTCAGGAATTTCTAAGCATTGACTAGCAACACTATCACTACAGTGTTTTTTTTACACTGACTTCAGTATTAAATAACATTTATGTAGAGGAAACCGTCTGCAGTCATAGAGCCTAGCTCAGCATGTGGCATTCACACTGTCTAAATTTAAACAGGGTTCCCATCTGTCCTAGTTTGCAACAGTTTCAGTCGAAGGAATGTGATGCAGAGAAAGGATGTGCAAGTCTATACCTCTCTTCTATACTTTTGCAGTGCTGTGCTAAATAGGCATTTCAAATTAATTTTATCAGTATGCGTATAAAGCAGCTTCCAAGTGCTGGCCCTTGTAGTTCACTAAGCCCTCTTAGGACAAAGGCAGAGGACAGCATTGCCCAGAACTCCTCCATTTGGCAGTCCTCAAAACTTTTCTGATCTTCAAATTTTGGTACAGGTAGTTCTCGACTTACGACCACAATTGGGACAGAATTTCAGCAAAGTAGTTCTTAAGTGAGTTCTACCCAATTTTACAGACTTTTTTTGCCAGTTGTTAACTGAATCACGCAGTTATAAAGTGAAGCTGGCTTCCCCCATTGACTTTGCTTGTTGGAAGCCAGCTGGGGAGGTTGCAAATTATGATCACATGACCCTGGGACACTGCAACTATTGTAAATACATGCCGGTTGCCCAGTGTCTGAATTTTGATCATGTGACCGTGGGATGCTATGATGGTCATGTGTACAAGGACTGATCATAAGTCACTTTTCAATGCCATTGTAACTTTGAACGGTTGCTAAATGAATGGGCGTAAGTCAAGGGCTACTTGTATTAGCATTGCTTTCTGTTGTGTAGCTTTGAAAATAAAAAAAAACTGTTTGGTAAATATTATAATAGCCCAGGGGTGTCAAACTCAATTTCACTGAGGGCTGCATCAGCATTGCGGTTGCCCTGGGGGGGGGGACAGGTGAGTGTGGCCAGAGTGGGTGCAACCTACTGGGTGGACGTGGGTGGAGGGGTGTGGCCTACTGGGGAGACATGGCCAGTTCTACATCATTCGTGTCAAGGGTGCCTATGGGGGCCTGGGCAGGAGTGGGACAGATCTGAGGGTCTCTGGGACCGGGACAAGTACCAAGGCATGGTCCACTGGGGCAAGTGCCAAGATGGCCACCACAAAATTATACATTGGCTCCCAGCTGGCCTGGGCCAGGGCCAAGGCAGCAGGGGCCGTTCTCTCACTGTTTCCAGGGTGGCTTCGCGGGCCACATGAAACCACTTCGCGGGCTGCATCCGGCCCCCGGGCCTTGTGTTTGACATGTCTGTAATAGCCAATCCATTTTTTTTAAAAAAAAAGACTCCTCTTTTTTCTCATTAAATCCAAAGATTGCTCACTGTCCACTATTGTAATTGAAACAAAAATCACTTTTTGGAAACATCTGCTCACAACTTAGTACCCCAACACTCCTTGTCCTAGGAGAGCTGTACCAAGTCTTAATTACATTATTAGTTAATCGGTCTAGGCCAGACAATGAGAGGCATGCCTTAGCTACAGCAGGCAATTCAAGCCTGAGAGAGAATACTGTGCAGCCGGTCCTTGGCAGATAATTCTGCCCTGGAAAGGCTTGTCTGAGGGGTCTATCGTGCTCTCTGAGCTTTCTTGCAGACATTTCATTACTCAAACTAGGTAACATCATCTTTTCCACCCATTTTCCTTTTTTTCTTTGAATTCTAGATATTAGAATTTTGCAGTGCTTGGAAATCAATATCCAAGATGTGCTTTGGAGCATGAAAAACTGCAAGTGTTGTGTCTGATGGCAACATCTTAGACCAGTGATGGCGAACCTTTTAGAGACTGAGTGCCCAAACTGCAACCCAAAACCCACTTATGCATTGTCAGGTGCCGGGTGGGTGTGGCCCATAGAGTGTGGCCCATTGCTGGATGTGACCAATTGGGTGGGTGTGGCCCATTGAGTGGGCATGGTAATGGCAGACTGGGTGGGACTAAAAAGTTCAATCAATCAATTCCAACTTTGCAAGATCTTTTTTTCCCCACGAGAAGTTGAAATTGATGATTGAACCTTCTCTTTGTTTTGCACATGGAGGTGGAGGCCTAAAGCAAAAAAGTTTTATAAAACCCAGCTGAAGGCCTAGGACTGGAGCGATGGCGCACATGCCCACAGAGAGGGCTCTGAGTGCCGCCTCTGGCACCCATGTCATAGGTTCGCCACCACTGTCTTAGACCCTCTGCATCTTTTCTTAAGATCATGCATGGCTGTCTCAAGGAGTTGCCGACAACTGTTGTTTGTTCTTTCATGTGCTCCAAAACATCATTTGAATTTGAAATTGCCTACCATATGGGCAAAGTGCATCAACTAACTGACTTTAAATGTTCCAATTACTGTATATCATTGACTGAGTGGTGTTACTTTAATTCCATGCACAACTGGGTCTGTAAGGCTAACCTATGGGGACTTAGCTAGTGGAAATAGTTGGTTCCATTTTAGTTAGTTAAATATTTTGTGGAAACAGTAAGACCTAATAAAAATTAAATTCATCATTTGTTAGAATATGCTAAGTGTATAATGAATATATTATTTTCTCCTCTCCCCACTTTATTAAATTTCAACAAAAAGTAAAATATGCAAAAACAAAGAAAAATTAAAAAGGAAAAGTTTGGGGGAATATATGCTTTTCTAAAAAAAAAATCTTTCTTTCACAGATAGATTCAGATTAATCTGAATCTGTCTCAGTTTGTCTGCTACATAGTAGACCAGACTTATCATGACAATGATTAGATATTTATCCCACCTTTTATACATACATATAACTCAAGGTGGCAGACATACCTACTACTCCTACTTTCTACTTTTCCCTGTGACAACACCCCCATGAGGTGGGTTGGACAGAGAGTAACTGGCCCAAAATCACCCAGCCATTTTTCATGTCTACTGAGACCCAGAACTCACAATCTCCTGGTTTTTAGACTAGCAACCACTAAACCAAATGGGCTTCGAACATTGAGCAACTTGGACCCAAGTTAGAGACATGAGGTTTAACTGTGTACTCACCAGTAAGATTCACCAGCTACTCCCTTTTGTTGTTTTTAAAATTCAAACTTCAAAGGCACAGATAAAAGAATGTCCACAGGCAAAACAGTAGACATAGTGGGAACCAAGGCTGGTATTCTGCCTAGACAGAACAACTTGCTTCTATGTTCAATCTAAGGCAGATAGACAACTCAATAGAAATAATTATAAAACAGATAAATGTTTATTCAGAGTAGATACTTGCTTTTACGATGTTACTTCTGTATATTACATCTCTCTGTTCATTTCCATAGGTAAATTGATAATGGATTTTCCCCTCTTCTTCTGCATAGGCATCACATGTTGGCATAAGCATAAGATCTCCAAGCCGTGTGGCTAGGGGCCATAAGGCTGGATGAACAAAAGGCATTCCCATGTGGCTGTGTCCAAAGAAATCTCCCAATGCCCTTTAGAAACTCCTCCCACTGACCCTTCAACATACCCAGCATTTAACCCAATAACTGCCAGATATTCTAACATACTGATACATGCTCACTAGTTAGGGTTACATAGAGCTATACGGTTCAGAATAGCTGGGAAAAACAGTATTAGATATTATCTGGCTGGAATCCTCAGGGAGGAGAGATCTAGGAACAACTGAGATATCAAGAAAGCTATTCCAGGCAACATTTATTTGAAATAAATAAAAAAATCTTGCTAGCAACACTGTGTTAGATTTTCTTTAGTTTGGAATATGTGTGTGGCTCTTTAAGCTTTATAATCTTGGATATTTATTGTTTTCTGAAATTTTTACTCTCTGTACATCATCAGTGAATTATTATACAACCTGTTATGTTTTCCAATCAGAGTTGCTGTTGTCCTACCAGCAGATTTATCATCTTGTCCCTGCCTAGAATCTTATTTTTCTCTTGTAGCTTTCTATGGGACTAATTTTATAGCACCACTGTATTTTAATCTGCTTTGTTTTGCCTAGATACAATACGGCAAAATCCAATCAAGCTCAATCATTTATTTGCTTACATCTAGTGAAAAGAATCTTGCCAAAGTAAAGCTATAACTTTCTAAGCTACTAGTTATATACTGAGAGATTTTAGGTTGCTGGGCCCTATCTAACAAGATGAAATTCAATGGTGAGAAAAGAAATATTCTACATTTAGGAAAGAAAAACCAAATGTACAGATATAGAGTAAAATTTCCTTTGTCTTTGAGTAATTAGAAAAAAGTCAAGACAACTCTGTCATGTTGCAGAATCTCAAGACTGCTTTGCATAACAAATTACTGTTTAATTTACTAATTCTAAATATTATTTTATTTTAAAATGACCAATTTTGAATTTCTTTCTGATGGCGCCAGCATTTATACATGCAGAGCCCCAACACCCAGGCCACAGGGCTGTGTAAGTGGCAGGCGCAGCTCCACTTGTGTGTGCAGTGTCATGTTCATGAATGCACAAAACTCCACTTGTGTGAGCGATGTGTGTCCTTGTGCATTCGCCCACTGCTTGCACAGAATTATCCCCTCCCCACTGCTGCTGCTGACACTGGTCCACAAAGCCAGGAAGGTTGTGGACCATCGTTCTAGACATACATATACTCAACTGGAAACTGAAATTGCCTATTTTGCCTGTTGTAGAATTACTTATTCTCATAATTTCAGCTGCTTGATATGTCCAGAATGAGCAATATAGTTAATAAAAGATGGCGGCAATATTGGTGGGCAGGAGGATTCAAATACAATTTTAATGTATGTCTTCTCTTGTATGTTTCTTAACAACAGATTGAAAAATTAACTTATTGTGATTTTATTGGAAATGTATCTTATTCTGAAAAGAAGACATAAAGAAAGTGGGAGAGAAAGGAAGAGGGGAAGAAAGGTGAGTGACTTTGAAGGTGAGATGGATGGAAAGAGACACTACTTCAAATAAATAGTTATGGGTAGAAAGGCACCTATTTTCAGGCCAATAATTGCTGAAGACTCAGAACTCTTTGCCATGGATTATATAAAGAAATAGTGGGGAATCTTGTGACTAGAGCAGAGGTCTCCAACCTTTTGGGCACTAGGGACTGGTTACGTGGAGAAAGGTTTTTCCGCAGACCGGAGGGGTGTGGTTTTGTGTGCTGCCTGCATCCTGCGGATGGGGCTTTGCTTGTTTGTATGTCACTGTTGCTGGCATGCCACAGCTCAATACCAGTCCATGGACCGGGGGTTGGGGACCCCTGACTAAAGGCAATATTTAATATGTTTGCATGTGACAGCTGTAATGGACTCAGCAGTGATATAGAATTGGTGGAGCCACATTAACCACTTAGACAAAGCTCGTTTTTTTTTTTACAGTTTTGTGTATTCCCTATGTAAAAATAGTGGAAAATGGAATTATGCAAATGTCATCAAAGATGGCTCCAGGGTCACAATAAAGGAATTTAGAAGATGCAGAATGTGCACACCCATTTCATAGCAAATCTCCACCCTGCATTATCAAAGGATCAGGGTCTTCCTGGACAGACAGAGGCATACAAGTGTTCAATCTCATTGAAAAACTTTGGATGTTGAAGATTATCCATGAACCCTGGAGAGAACTGAAACCTGATGGTACTTCAGGAGGCTGAAATATTCCCTCCATTTTAAAATATTTTTCCAAGTTTGTTTTGCTGACAACCAATTCATTGAGATCATTGAGACTGATGACAATATCCTGTTATTAAAATTCCAGCATCACAACCACATTTCATTCAAATAACACTGGGAATGTATAGCTGAAATCAATCCAATCTGAATGTAAGTCTAATACTCACAATGAGATCAGAGAAAACCTCCCAGTGATATAACTGTCATGGTGTCTTTCACCAAAGCTATATCAAAATCCCATCTACTCTTATCTTTTAGTGAACAGAAAGCAATAATAACATGACATTTGGTGTTCCCATTGCCAATCTCTATTGCCTTCATTTCAATTTACTGCAGCCACCTGAATTTTCTTCAAAAGAATTGGAGATAAAGAGATTTTATATATCTTGAGGCTGAACCTCCAACATATATATATGTCTTTGGTTCTTCGGGTTTTCTCCCACGTAGGATTTGAAGTGTCTTGGCGACATTTTGACGAAGTCTCATTCGTCATCTTCAGGCTGGTGCTTTTGGCTTCTGTTCCTAGAACAACCCCGACGACGCTAACAGAATCAGACTCGAAATCACCAACATACTCTGCACCAGCAAGCCACCCAAAAGCAACTTACCCAAAGAGGAGCAGACAGCACTACTTAACCTGAAACAAGACACCAGCATAATAATCCTACCAGCAGACAAGGGCAATGCCACGGTGGTCATGAATACATCTGACTACCAAACCAAATTAACCAACCTACTCCAAGACTCCACATACAAACCCCTAAACACAGGTCCCACCACCTACCTGGAAAAAAACACTAGATCCAAAATAAAAGCCTCCCCCATTAGCGAAGAGATCCAGCAAAGAATCATTCCCAGAGAGAAATCATCCAGATGCCCTAAGCTCTATGGTCTCCCAAAGATACACACACACACACACATAGAAAAACGCCCTCACAGCATGAACAAACGAGATGATACCTCCCGCCTACCAGCCATTTGGACACCTGCCCTTATTGACAAATGAGTCCATAACACAAAGAATGACACCAGACCTACACTCACAAAAATCACACAAGATGTCACCACCACACATCCAGGCAAAAAGCAAACCCAAACCCACACCGATGATGAGGCATGACCACAAACCAGAAGCCAGACCACAGCTGCATCATTAGCTACCTTAAACCCCTCCAATCCATACAAGAAGCAAACTGACACCCACCATGAAGATGAGGCACGACCACGAACGCGAAGCCAAACAGCTATGCAGCTCACCATCTCTAATCCCCCTGTAACTCAGACTAATCTGAGCACAACTAAGCCCCCACCCAAACAGAACACTCCCCCAGCCAATCAGAGCACAGCCAACCCCCTAACCAATCAGAACACACCTCCACCCAATCAGAACACAGCCGAGCTCCCAGCCAATCAGTTCAAACCCCCACTGGCAGTTAAAAGGAAGAAACAGTTGCAATCACACATTGCTGCTAGAAGCACGAAGCCGAAAGCACCAGCCTGAAGATGACGAATGTGACTTCGTCGAAACGTCGCCAAGACACTTCAAATTCTACGTGGGAGAAAACCCGAAGAACCAAAGACCTACATACAAACACCCGCGAAAACCTCAGAAAACAAATATATATATAAAAGGTAAAAGAAAGAAAGATTTCTTTCTCCCATATTTGGGTTTACAGGGTGCAATTTAAAAAGAAACACTCGATATACATCTCTTCCCTCCCTGATACTGCTAACAAAGCGAGACAGAGCCTGTGGTCTAGAGGTTAAAACAACTGCCTAACATGCAGACAGCCCAGGTTCGAATCTCAGAAGGGTAAGATCTGGCTGAGGAGAGTTAATAAACTCAAAATAGCTATCCCAGTTCTCCCTTATTCTTTGTTAGCAATTTAAATAAAAACATATATATATATATATATATATATATATATATATATATATATATATATATATATATATATATATATATATATATATATATATATGTGTGTGTGTGTGTGTGTGTGTGTGTGTGTGTGTGTGTGTGTGTGTGTGTGTGTTTATATATATACACACACACAATTTTTTTTAAAAAACCACAATTAATAAAAAGAGCTTGAATATTATCAATAAAAATTGTTGCTACAATTAGATATTTTATTTGTCATGACAGATAGTCTTTGTCTTATGACCATAATTAAGCCCAAAATTTCTGTTGCTAAGTGAGACAGTTGTTAAGTGAGTTTTGTCCCATTTTATAACCTTTCTTGCCACAGTTGTTAAGTTAGTAATACGGTTTTTTAAGTAAATCTGGCTTTCCCACTGACTTTGCTTGTCAGAAGGTCACAAAAGATGATCATATGGCTTAGGACACTGCAACCGTCATAAATGTGAATCAGTGAATTTTGATCATGTGGCCAGGGGGTGATGCTGCAATGATTATAAATGTGAAAAACGGTCCTGTCATTTTTTTCAGTACCATTGTAACTTTGAACAGCCACTAAACAAACTATTGTAAGTTGAGGACTACCTGTATTTTATTTACAGAAAAATAAAATAAAAGAATAGGGAAAGAAAAAAGGGAAAGAAGAGAACAACAGCAACAAATATTCTCATACATCTACAGAAAGTCCTTGGTTAATTACAGTAATTTAGATCAGGAACTCCATTGTTAAGCAACATGATCCTAAAGCATGACATCAATTATAGCAGCAGTTCCAGAGTTCTGGTTGCTGTCATTATGTGAATCTCATGAGGTCATTAAGTGCAGTGTCACATGATCGCTCATTTGATCTTTTGCCAGCTTCCCTATTGATTTTACTTGTGAGAAGCTGGCAGTGAAGGTTACAAATGGTGATCACATGACTGTGAGATCCTGCAGCAGTCGTATTTGTGAATTGGTTACCAAGCATCCAAACTGTGATCATGTGACCACGGGACACTGTGGCTAGCATCATCTCCCTGCTAGATTGTGTCGGGCAAGCAAAGTTTATTTTGTCTGTCTGTCTGTTTGTCTGTCTGTCTGTCTGTCATCTATCCAATGCTGGGATTCAAATATGTGAACAAACGGATCTCTGTGTGGATGCTGCTTCTCAGCAACAAAAAATTAGCTACCAGTTCTGCCGAAGTGGTGCAAACTGGCTGAGTCCCACCACTGCATATCTATCTATCTATCTATCTATCTATCTATCTATCTATCTATCTATCTATCTATCTATCTATCTATCTATCTATCTAGTTCCCATCCTCAAAAAAGGAAAAAAAATGGATCCAGGAAATCACAGACCTATCAACCTGACCTCAATACCTGGGAAGATCCTGGAAAAGATAATCAAACAACGAATCAACGAACACCTAGAGGCAAACAAAGTCATTAAAGCCAACATGGGTTTGTCAAAAATAGATCATGCCAGATAAATCTTATTGCATTCTTTGACCAAGTGACAAAATTAGTGGATCAGAGGAATGCTGTGGACATAATTTACTTGGACTTCAGTAAGGCATTTGATAAAGTAGATCACAACCTACTACTTGATAAGATAGAAAAATGTGGGGTAGACAGAATCACCACCAGATGGATCCGTAGCTGGCTGACCAGCTGTACTCAGCGAGTGGTCCTCAATGGAACCACATCTACATGGAGGGAAGTGTGTAGTGGGGTGCCCCAGGGCTCTGTTCTGAGCCCAGTGCTCTTCAACATCTTCATCAACGATTTGGATGAAGGGATAGATGGGGAACTCATCAAATTTGCAGACGACACCAAAATGGCAGGAATAGCCAACACTCCAGAAGACAGGCTTAAGATACAGAAGGATCTGGACAGAGTTGAACACTGTGCACTATCCAACAAAATGAAATTCAATGGTGAAAAAAGTAAGGTTCTACATTTAGGCAAGAAAAACCAAATGCACAAGTACAGCATAGGGGGTACCTTGATCAATAGTAGTAACTGTGAGAGGGACCTTGGAGTCCTAATAGACAATCATAAATATGAGCCAGCAGTGTGCTGCAGCTGCCAAAAAGGCCAACACAGTGCTAGGCTGCATTAATAGAGGGATAGAATCAAGATCACATGAAGTGTTAATACCACTTTACAATGCCTTGGTAAGGCCACACTTGGAATACTGCATCCAGTTTTGGTCATCACGATGTAAAAAAGATGTTGAGACTCTAGAAAGAGTACAGAAAAGAGCAACAAAGATGATTAGGGTACTGTATATATCTATACATATCTCTATCTATCTGTCTATCATCTATCAAAACATAGAAACTTTTTCCATTTAGCTGTTTTCTCAGAATCCCAGTAATTATCACACTTTCCTAAAATGCATTTTCCTGTGAGCTCCAGATGGTGGTAATGAAAAAATAACCCTTTTTCAGATACAGTGGTCCAACACTTTTAATAGCACCTGATTCTAACATACAAAGAGTGCTATTTATTCTCTCCACAGTTAATATTCCATTTCTTTGCATTTATGTTATTTTATTTCTCTGCCTTCCTCATTCAATCTCCAGGAAGTTGTAACTATTTGGAGAAGTAACAATTATAGTTCGATCAACTCACAGAATATCAAACAGTAGGCCTGTAAATTATTCATTTTGTGAGAAATACCCAAGGTATTCTACTTAATTTTATTTGTGAATTGTTAATGAGCAGTTCCTGTTATCTGTAATTATACACTACAAATGACTTGCTATATAATTTGTACAAACAAATATTAACCTGTGAGTGTTTGGGAAATGTTTCACTTTGGTATCCTGCACACATGTATATATATGGAGAGAGATATGGATCATATGTATATACGATATATAAGTATACATATATAATTTATATATAAAGTAGGTATTGTGCCTTATAAATACTTCCAATATGTATGTGGATAATATCTTAATCATCTATAGAATAGAATAGAATAGAATAGAATAGAATAGAATAGAATAGAATAGAATAGAATAGAATAGAATAGGAAGGGAACTTGGAGGTCTTCTAGTCCAGCCCCCCGCTCAAGCAGGAGAACCTATACCATCTCAGACAAGTGACTGTCCAATCTCTTCTTTAAAACCTCCAGTGATGGAGCACCCACGATTTCTGGGGTTAGCTGTTCCACTGGTTAATTGTCCTCACTGTCAGGAAGTTTCTCCTTAATTCCAGGTTGCTTCTTTCTTTGATCAGTTTCCAACCATTGTTTCTTGTCCTGCCTTCTGGTGTTTTGGAAAATACTTTGACCCCCTCTCCTTTGTGGCAGCTTGTCAAATACTGGAATACTGCTATCATGTCATCCTTATTTCTTCTTTTCTTTAGACCAGCCATAGTAATGACATAAATCCAGACACAAAGAGAATATGAATACATCATTTCCCAGGTTATATCACTGTATAGCCTGTGAGATTGCAGATAGTATTGTCTATTTTCCATGTGAGACTAGGGCTATCTTTAGTGGAGAGATCCCTTTGTCTTTGAAAGTCAATGCACACAATCAATTTAGGAGGTCAATAAGGAGTAATTATGTGCAGAAAGAGCAAGGATACTCACTGAGAGTCTAATTCCCAATGAATACACTCTACATAACCTTTTTACAATGGGCTTCCCCTTAAATATGTTAGGAACAGATGTATTGGACTTTTTATCCAAAAATTCCCATTAGCTTCAGCCTTGAAATCTCAATGCACTGTTTGACCTTAAATTAGGACATACAGTCCCTAAGCTGTAATAATGACTGGCAAATGACAAGGTTACATTTAAACAGATATTTAAGTCCTATGCTCTAGGTTTGAGTATCGCTGAATTTTTCTTAGCCAGAAACTTTTTCATCTCAATCTGTACCTCACAGTTGACTTGAGGCTTAAATATTACTGAAGTATTAAAAAAAATGCTGAGATTAATGTAGTGCATACACTGATGAACCAAACAATACTATGACAAAAAAGAGAGGCTTTAAGACCTGTCAAATAGAGGAGAAAAGAGAAAAGAGAACCACAGATAGAAGTAAAAGGGTAATTAATGTCACATTACAAAGTGCAATTATTTAGTCATTTGGAGCTATGTTCTTATTTACAGACCCTTAAATAGATAAGCATACACCTCAACCTGGAAAAGAGAGATAACGATTCATTTAGAAGTAACATGATTTTGAAAGAACAGATTTTAGACTCTATATAAAATTAGCATCTCAGCTATGGTTTTGCAAGCCTGTTAGCATCAGCATACTATTTCTCCCTGAAGTGTTAGAACAGTCATAATCTACAAAAGGATTGTAGCAAAATTAATATTTTAGTAAAATGTTCTGTGAAAAAGAAGAGTGATTAGCTTTCAATCGGATTCAATAAATATATTCATATGCAGAAAAAGGCATCAAATTTCACTGTATAGTGAAAATCTTTCCTTTACTATCTTCAGCTGCTGATACCTGTCCCTCCAATCATACAATTCTTCTACAGCATAATACAGATAATAATCTCTAGATCTCTACAGTTGTTTGTATTTTGAAGCAGGATTCTCATTATGCAGAAATAGGCTAACTCCAACTTGAATTCTGTTCATGGGACTATGAAAATGTGTGTGTTTGCTGAAATAATTGAATGAATACAAAATGTTGAAAAAAGTAAAGTGATTGATTAAAATGTTTTAGATCCATTCATCCTACAGCATTTTTTTTCCAGGATCATAGTTTTTCTTAAATAGCTTACAAGCAATATCATAAAAATGCTAATAAGCTTGATTTAAATATTGAAAAAAATACAATCTATGTAATTAAAATAGTATTAGTTTATAAGAGCAATAAATGGAGTGCAGATTTTCAGAATAACATTAAATGGCAACAAAATTTAGAATTTTCATTCTGTTTTGCTGCCCATAAGGTCATCTCAAATGTTGTAGCATGGACCATTTTGGAAAAGGTAATGTTTTGGGATTTATTTTGCCGAATGTGGACCATTATTCTACTATGATTAAGAAGAAAACAGGTCTTTTTCCTTCTGTACCACTTAATTACTGTTGTGAGTGTCCCTAGACCAGCTTGGGAAGTGTCAGAATATGAGGATCAGCAGCCAGGCCCCTCTGGGTGTTTTCCCCTCCCGGCAGCCGAGGAAGAGCAGCCAGGCCCCTCTGGGTATTTTCCCCTCCCGGCAGCTGAGCCAGACAGGGAGGAGATTTACAGGCAGTCTGGATCAGATTCACAAAGTGAGGAGTCAGATTTGGATCAAGAAGATAAATGGCTTGATCCGAGATTCCGAAGGTTTGATAAGCGACGGTGTCAGTTAAGTGGAAAAAGGAAGTAATGAGGGGAAGTGACGTATCGGACACTATATTAGAAGGGGACAGAGAGACTACGCCTTTGTCACGAGCAACGTTAATCAAGGAGTAGCCTGATATCTGGAGCATTGCCTTTGAATTCAGTCTTCTGATGTTTTGGAAATCTACGGAAGAATAATGAGGTATTGGACAATGTGATAAAGAAAGAGTGAGTAATTGGAAGGTGTGGGCAGAGCCTGTTTTAATCTAAATGTAAATAAATGAGATTTGGCCGTTCTTGCCAGCAACATGCCAGCAGCGTGCTCTGAAGTGAATCCTTTTGAAATGTGTTAAATAAACCTCTTAAAGACATATTTATGTGGATTTTAATGAGCTGAGAGGGGCCGGACAGAACAATTACACATTTAATTTTCCTAGTAAGCATATTGCATGGTGAATATGGCAAGTCATTAAGATGGAAACAGATTGGTCAAATATTTGCTGTCCTTATTTTATCATCGCCCTTCTGGAAGTTATTCTTTTTCTTCATATCTAATGTGTAATGTAGATGCTATCTGCACTTTAATACCTTTATCAGAATATGAGGTCTATACAGATTAATTATCAAGGAAGTATTAGTACAAATTCATTCCAAGGAAATATTATGATGCTAAGTTTTCCTTTTATTTGAAGCATGCATTTTGTTAAAAATAAAGGGCAAACTTAACACACTTTTCTATCATTCACTGAATACATGGAAAAGAACCAAGTGTCCCATATGTAAATGCAAATCACTTCCATCAAAGTTACATTCAGCACAATACAATTTAAACCTTCATTTCAACTTTTGATCCATCTATCTTTTATGAGTGTGCTATTTTATTTCTATAGACCATTTGCCTTTTCCTCTTTATACCTGAAATTTGGCCAGTTTATTTAAGAAACAAAGATCAAGCTACTTTGTAATAATAATAATAATAATAATAATAATAATAATAATAATAATAATAATAATAATAACAACAGTAATAATAATAATAGGATCTTGGAGGTCATCTAGTCCAACTCCTGCTCAGACAGGAAACCCTATACTATTTCAGACAAATGGCTGTCCAGTCTCTTAAAGACTTCCAGCGTTTGATCATTCACAGCTTTTGGAGGCAGGTTGTTCCACTGATTAATTGTTCTAACTGTCAGAAAATTTCTTCTTGGTTCTACGTTGCTTCTCTCTTTGGTTAGTTTCCATCTGTTGCTTCTTGTCGTGCCTTCAGATACTTTGGAGAATAGCTTGACTCCCTCTTCTTTGTGGCAGCCCCTGAGATATTGGAATACTGCTATCATGTTACCCCTCATCCTTCTCTTCATTAAATTAGACATACCCAATTCCAGCAACCGTACCTTATACGTTTTAGCCTCCAGTCCCCTAATCATCTTTGTTGCTCTTCTCTTTCTAGAGTCTCAACATCTTTTTTACATCGTGGTGACCAAAACCAGATGCAGTATTCCAAGTGTGGCCTTACCAAGGCATTATAAAGTGGTATTAACACTTCACATTATCTTGATTTTATCCCCCTGTTAACGCAGCCTAGCACTGGGTTGGCTTTTTTGGCAGCTGCTGGCTCATATTTAAGTGATTGTCCACTAGGACTCCGAGATCCCTCTTACAGTTACTACTTCTTAGCACCTATACTGTACCTGTGATTTGATTTTTCTTGCCTAAATGTAGAACCTTGCTTTTTTCCACAATTGAATTTCATTTTGTTAGATAGCACCCAATGTTCAAGTCTGTCAAGATCCTTCTGTATCTTAAGCCTATCTTCTGGAGTGTTGGCTATTCCTGCCAGCTTGGTGTCATCTGCAGATTTGATGAGTTCCCCATCTATCCCCTCATCCAAATCATTGATGAAGATTTTGAAGAGCACTAGGCTCAGAACAGAGCCTTGGGGCACCCCACTACACACTTCTCTCCATGTAGAATCAGTTCCATTGAGCACCACACACTGAATACGACCAGTCAGCCAGCCAGCCATTCAGATTGAGGCACTTGTTACAAGGTTTGAAATTCCTTAGTAGTAGTCGCTTGGCACCCAATCTGGGCTATGGGGGGGGGTGATCAAAAACTTCCCAATGGAACTGCTTCAAAAGTTCTTGGGTGTGTCTAGCAGTGTGTGGACATGAACCAACACTACACCGAAAGTCAGCATGTCCTGACACTTGTTATGGATGATTTGTAGACTTCTGAATTGATGGTTGAACCACACTCTATAAACTTCACTAGTAGTACTCCTTTGGCACTTTCACATTTGGCAGGATTTTCTATGGCACCGCTTCTAGTGCGGTGTTGGTTCGCAATAATGCTCACCCACACAAGAACTTTTGAAGCAGTTCCATTGGGATGTTTTTGATCACCTCCTCCATAGCCCAGATTTGGCGCCGAGCAGCTACTACTAAGAAGTTTCAAACCTTATGACAAGTGCCTTAGTTTGAATGGCGATTATGTTGAAAAGTAATCTAATGTTGTAGTTTTCTAATGTGTATAATAAAAGTTCTGTATCTGTCTCATTGATAACCAAAAAGAGGTTTATTTCTGAATACCCTCATATTTGTATTCTTTTTTTAAAATGTGAATGAATATAGATAGAAGACTTTAGAATTTGATGGATTCATCCATCCTTAGTTGATTTCAATCAATAGGTATCTTTCTGAAATGCAGTTAAGATTGTGTTGTTGTGGTTGGTCACATAGTCAGCTAGATGTTTAGACTGGATTTGGCATTTTTATTCCCAAGGACCTGGGATAGGCAGATGTTGTTGTTTGATGGTGTTAACGGTACCATTGCAGGATGTAAATTGTTCCAAGTAAACCTGCCTTTGCAATTGACTGATGGTGATCTTGTGAATGCCAGGGGTATTTCAGATATTTTGGAATTGTACCCAAGACATCTATTACTATTACTTTCTTTTGCCAAAAATTGTTCTACTTTTATTTGCAAGTCTTTGTATTTTGTGAATCCCTCCCCCCAGTTCTTTCTCTTTTTAGTCTCCTGCCATGTCTACCATCTAGACTTTTTTGTCTTTTTTATTGACAATTGTTAATGTTATGTGGCAGATGACTGTAACTTTAAATTCCCAAAATCTCAGAGCACTTTAGTTTTTTTCATTTTCTATGACTTTTACGATCCCACCAGTACTTGCTTGCAAGAAAACAGTTTGTCTTCTGGAGTAATAATAATAATAATAATGATGATGATGATGATGATGATAATAATAGTTAACAGATAGATTATAACATTTCTATTATCTATTTTCCTATAAGATTTTTGGATGCTTCAGAAAAATTCTAGTAAGTTTGTTTCTCTATTTGCACTGTTTTGAAGTGGATTAATAGGCCTTTCAGTTTTACATTGAGATAAATAATGTCTTCCAAATTTATTGCATGTGAGGGTTATTTATTTATTTTTTGTACTAGCTTCAGCAAGTATTCATGATCTATTCATGATGACCAACATTTTTGGGAATAAACCATAAAATAAGCATTAGACAGACTCTGCTAGGAGAAATTTGGTAGAATTATATATTTAATTTATTCTAGATAAGCATTAGAAGGTTCACAAATGTAAAAAAAATATCTTACATCAGAGAGTCAGTGGCCTTCTGAATATCATGGTAATCCAATTTCCAATAGCTTGAGCCAGTTGTGGTCAATAAATCAGAATATGTATGGAATAACATCTGGAGATCTACCACTTCCTCATTTTTACTACTACAACAAAAATCACACAAATTAACTTTGATATCATACTTCTTTTTAGACAAGTATTTGACCCCTTGTTGCATTGTATGAAAGATATTCACAAGGTTTCTCAACTCAAAGTTCAGGACAAGTGGACAGAATTTTTGTTTAGCACCCTTAGACGTACACTAGAATTTTCCTTATGATTCCATGAATAGCAGCTTACTTTCTTTTTTTAATACAGCATTTATACTTGGCATAGGAAGCAGATGTGCTAATCAGGAAAAAAAATAACATTGGGCTTCCTATTATTATCTTGCCAAGTGAAATAAATTTAGGTCAAAATTGAGGCAAAGAAATAATTATGGTGGAATCTGATACCATACATAGCTCATGAATTCTAGAAGAAACTTGTACTATTGTAGAAGAAATGCCATGAACATTTTTGATCTTTTAAAATAACGTGTGCATGATTGTATTTGTGGTATGAAATGAAATGAAACCTATCTTTCCAGTACCTACCCACCCTTAACAGCATATACTGACTACCACTTTTTTATTTAATCTTATAGAATAATTGAATATAAATCAAAAGTTTTTGTTTTGTTATTATTTTGTTATTAAGTTTTGTTAATAATTTTGTGGTGGCACAGTGGTTAGAATGCAGTATTGCAGGATAATTTCATTTCATTTCATTTATTGGATTTCTATGCCGCCCTATTCCAGGAACTCAGGGCGGCTCACAGCATGAATAGAAATCTAACATTAAAATACATATATATAATCCTGCTGACTGCCAGGAATTTGATCCTGACCATCTCAAGGTTGACTCAGCCTTCCATCCTTCTGAGTTTGGTAAAATGAAGACCCAGATTGTTGTGGGCAAATATGCTGACTCTGTAAACTACTTAGAGAGGGCGGTAAAACTGTGAAGCAGTATTTAAGTCTAAGTGCTATTGCTAGTGCTATTGTCCTGCAAATTTACTGCACCATAATACATTTTCTCAGGCTCCTATTCACAGAACATCTTGCAAAGTCTGATGCATGCTAGTTTCTTCTGAATTATCATGAGAATTAACCTAAGGTCTATTCCATAAAGATTGATGAGAAGTAACATTTTTGAAAGATATGCCAATTTATTTTCTTACAGTTATGTGTGAAGACAGGAAAACATTTATTCAGTTTCATAGGTACTCATATCAATAGGTGACATTTTAAGTGGCTAAATATAGTTGCAACTATCATCAGTCATATTATTAGCCTATTTAAAAAGCACCTAAGCAATCAAGGCTTTAATGCAAAAAAGAATTATGACTATTCATTTATCAGCTGGCATGAATTCATGAGATGTAAAAGTTATCATAAATCAGATGTTCTGAAACTACTATGCTGGCCAAGCATGAAATAGTTAATTGCTAAGATCTGATTTTAGTTTAAAATAATATCCACTGGGACATAGCATTTTGTCTGAAATGCTTTTAGAATCACATTGTACTACAGCTATTCAATATCCTTTTATAAATTTGTAGTCCTCACCGCTCAATAAGGCTGAATAAATACATATGTAGGATGGTATTGGCAGCTATGAATGTGTCCCAAGGTTAATAATAGATCTTGGCATTGTTTTTCTTTAGTATCACTTTTCAGTATAATAAATGTATGGTGTTGGCTCATTTCTTATCTTGCAGAAAATGTTGCAATAATATAAAAAGAAAAAAAAGTGGTCTAATCATTTATGTGCTAAACAGCTTCAGAGAAGTTGTTTATCACTTGCCTTGCCTAAGGGAAGTGGGCTTGCTTAAAACATCACTTAATGTGTTCCTGGCAAAGATAAGATTCAGAACAGGAGCTCCAGATTTATAGTTGTTATTTATTTTATTTGTTAACTACCAACTAGTTCAGTCAGCTGTTTAAAGCAAAAATTACCTCAGATTAAAAGCAAATTTTAATACATGATTGATTTTGTGCAATTGCCTCAGTTTTTAGTATCAGTATCAGTTTTTAGCGATCACAAACATATTGTAGACCTCCAATATGATCTGTCCCCATCTGACGGAATCAGAGACTAGTCATTGCAGGGTGCAAAGGTGTCTGACTGCCTTTTGCAGTGTTTATTGCACATACAGTTATTTCAAGCAGCAAAAGATAACATAGCAACAGCATAGCAACAGCACTTTTATTGGTGGATATTCCTTGTCAATCCTTAAGAATTTACCAGCCAGGGGCAGTTTTCTGCAATATCAGTGTGAACTAGGTGAGATCATGTAGGTGACATCATGTATTTGAGCCGAGGTAGTGTGCTGCACACGAACTCTACATGACCTCTATCTCTACATCTCACTCTTTTTTGTTTTGTTAGATGAGACATTGTCGTAAGAAGTAAAAGGATCATAATAAGGAGAGCATCATCCTTGCAGTTGTTTATATAGGGCATAAACATGACCCTGAGGCAATGTGGGAGAGGGTTTCGGGTGAAAAGCTGTGATACATATGTTGCAAAAGGAAGGAATACACTGAACAAAGCAGCACCCACCAATCAAAATAGCACAAATAATGACTAAATAACGTAGGACATTTCCCAATAATCTTGTGGGCAACCAAGCCCAAAGGCCTTCCCACCAAGATCCTAAAGTATCAATTTTCAAACCAGAGGCCAAATTATGTAAAATATTGAGCTAGTGCTGGATGGTTCATGAACTGTCCAAAATATTGAAATAACACATTCCTTCAAAACTTTCACAACCCAAATGCTGGCACAAAAGCAAATAATCAATAGCAGCGTGATTTTGCAAAATAGCCTTTCTCAAATCTTGCAGTTCATTGGTTAATTGCGGAGATAGCTGAAGAAGTAGCATTAATTGTTTTTGCTAAATTACATGCAACAGCGTTAATGTTGAGGTGAGCACAAACAGCAAGTCCTGGCACACTGGCACTACGGGATCGGATTGGTCGCTTTGCTGTCTGTAGAGTCACCCTTGCCATTTCTGGGACTGGATCCAGGGACTGGTGCCATGACATTCTTGGCTGGGGGAATACAATGTGCTGGAAGGTCCACAAAGGTCTTGTAGGAGCAAGCACAGCAGCATAGCCTCATCCCCAAGTGATCAGAGGGACCGGTCCCAGCCATGCTTTGTCTGGTAAAGCCCGATAATATACCAGAGGGGGAGGCAAGCTTATTTTCTGTTGAAAGTGTCTCTGATAAGCGGTCGAATTTTGAATGTAAACATTCAATTGGTTTAATGTAAATAATACTTTTTTAACCTGTTGTGTTACCCATGACAAGTTGGGTACCCAAGAGCCCTCCTTTTTTATTTGTTTGTGGAGGCAGTCCTTAAAGGACCGAGTAGCACATTCCACGATGGCTTGACACATGGAATTATAGGGGAGACCATGAGTAAGAACAATATTCCAGGTTGTACAAAATTGCAAAAAAGCCACTGAAGAATAGGCTTGCCCGTTATCAGTTTTTAAAGAAGAGGGCTTACCCAAGGCTGTAATGGCTGAAAAAAGGTGAGAAATAACATGTTGAGCTGTTTCCCCTCTTTGAGGAGTGGCCCAAATCGCTCCTGAGTAGGTATCAATAGATAAATGAATATATTTCCAGGGAGCCAAAGAGGGAAGATGGGAAACATCCATTTGCCATAGTTGATTAGAGGTAAACCCACAGGGATTATCTCCCATGTTCCCCAAAGGAGATGCCCCAGAATATTGGGAACAGGATGAAACAATCTGCTTGGCTTGGTCGAGTGGAATATGACAAGCTTGTGCCAGCCCCCTAGCATTTTGATGAAAAAAAGGGTGACTAAAAAAAGGGTCTGAAAATAGAGTGGGGAAAACATGAACAGCAGCATCAGCATGACTATTGCCTTCAGAAAGAGAGCCAGGAAGGGATGAGTGACTGCGTATATGAGAAACAAAGTATAAATGCTTTTGATCTTGTAGCAGCTGCTGCAAAGTTAAAAACAAAGCCATGAGATTGGGGTCAATCGTGGGCGTGATATAAGCACCTGGAAGATTAAAAATAAATTGACACGCATAATGAGAATCAGAGATTAAATTAAAAGTCTGTTGAGAAAAGGTATGGAAAACTAGAATAGCAGCAGATAATTCTGAGTGTTGCAGTGAGGATTGCACTGCAGTGTAGGACGCTTTCCAGGTATCATCATGAGGATCCTTGTAAGCAATTGCTCCTCTCGTTCACCCTCTATCGGAAAAAACAGTAGGAGCTTGCGGCAATGGAGAAGGAGAAAGCAGTGGGCGGACAGGAAAGGAAGAAGTCATTAAACAAGCAAGCTGATGATCTTTAGGCAAATGATATGAAATACAGCCTATATAATCGGTTGAAGAGCACTGAAAAGATAAGTTATTCTGAAAATAAAATTGAAAATCAGATTTTGGGATAGGAAGAACAATATTAATTAAATCAGTCCCGTTTCGACGGCAAGTTCGAGTGCATCCTAAGGTTATTATTTCAGCAACAGCCTGGATAAATGGCAAAACATTTTGGGATGGGGTATGGGGTAAATAAAGCCATTTAATACAATATACTTTTTGCACTTCTAACACAGCTAATACTCCTGTAGGTAGCTTACTAGTAGGAAATATCAAAAGGGTTAACTGACAATTTTTATGCGGAATTCGGTCCACAAATTGAATACTCAAGATGTCATTAATTTGTTCAACCATGGCAAGTGCTGCAGGTGGAACTATAATGAGATCTCTAGGTTGTTTTCCTTTGGTCAATAAGACAAATAATGGACTAAGCAAATGTGTAGGTAAAGAAAAATATGGGCGAACCCAACTGAGAGTGCCCAGCAATTGCTGCAAATTGACCAATGAAATAACTTTGGGTAAGCTCAAGAGAGGAAAAGCTGGAGCAGAATAAGATTGCAACATTTTATGCCCTAAATAAAGATAGGGAGAGTGCAGCTGTATTTTTTCCGGGGCAACCTGCAATCCATAGATACCTAAATCATTTTGTATTTCAGAAAGCCAATTAGGTTGTATCTTTGGGGCCCCAATTAAAATATCATCCATATAATGATATACCAAAGCCAATGGATGACATTTGCGAAAAGGGGCTAATACTTCAGC
Organism: Bothrops alternatus; assembly: GCA_034064705.1. Classification (NCBI taxonomy): domain Eukaryota; kingdom Metazoa; phylum Chordata; class Lepidosauria; order Squamata; family Viperidae; genus Bothrops; species Bothrops alternatus. Next base: position 2,809,102 of record JARGCV010000085.1, read on the forward strand.
GACATAAAGCTGGCATAGTGTGGGACTGTTCAGCATTCCCTGTGGTAAAACTGTCCAGTGATAACATTTATTAGGTTCTGAATGATTCAATGCAGGCACAGTAAATGCAAACTTTTCCTGATCAGGGGGGCATAGAAGAATAGAGAAAAAACAATCCTTTAAGTCAATTACCATTACTTCATGATCTTGAGGAATCAAATTAGGGTTAGGCGTTCCACACTGCAAAGGGCCCATAGGCTGAATACAGGCATTAATGGCCCTAAAGTCATGCAAGAAGCACCACCTGCCACTTTTCTTTTTTATGACAAAAACAGGGGTATTCCACGGACTAGTGGAAGGCACAACATGACCAGCAAGCAGCTGATCGTTAACCAGCTGGTGGAGCGCCGTCAATTTTTTGTGTGACATGGGCCATTGATCAATCCACACCAGCTCTTTAACCAGCCAAGTCAATGGGAGGGCAGTAATCTCAGTCTTCCAAAGTAACGGTGGCACCCAATTTACTGAGCAGGTCACATCCCCAAAGGCTGACATGAATATCTAATATAAAGGGGTGGACCTGAATGACCAAATCTGAATTAGGCAAATGGGCTGAAAGAAATTGCGCACTTTGACATGCACTTTGATGTCTCTCCACACCCCACACACTTGGACAGGACTCAGTTGGCCAGCTGGCAGGCCACTGCTTGGCAGAGATCACTGAAACATTCGCTCCAGTGTCCAAAATTCCCTCAGATGGCTTAGTCTGCAGCACAATGATCTGATGGGGCCATTGAAATGTGATTGGGGTAGTGATGGCAGCTATAACAGAAGTGGCCAGGTTAGTAGACCAGAAGCCTTCTTCCCCTCTCTCCTTTAACTCTCCCCCTGCTGGGACAAAATAAGGCAAATGCAAGAACTGAGCAGCGCTAGTGTAAATGGGCAAAATGTGAGGCAAGTTGGCCCACAATTGAACATAAATAATTCAGGTATAGTCCAAATCTGTCACCCCGGGGATAACAAAAATGCCTTTTTTACCCATGCTTGACCATGAAAGGACAAGCCCTACATAATTTTGTGGCAGGGGGCCTGATAATTGAGATGGAACTACTTCAACCTCCTCAGGAAATTTAAATTTCACTTCCTCCTGCAGTATCAAATCAATACCGGAACTACCTTTTGTAGCTGCAGGAGTATTTTTTATTGTTGGTCTGTTGTCTCTGTTTGGATTGGGGCCAGAGACCGGCCCGGTTGGCCGTTTCCTGACTGACATTCACTTGCCCAATGATAACCCTTCTGACACTTTGGGCATTTTGTTTTTGGCTTCGATCCCAGATGGAAAGAGGAACGATGGAAAGAGGAGCAAGATGCTGCAGACACCCCCCGCCCTTGATTTCTACATTCCCTTTTAAAATGACCGGGATTACCACAGTTGTAACACTTTCCTTAAGGCTTGCTGCCTTGTGATAAAGCAGCCGCCAATGAATTGGTTTGATAAGAGGCTGTTACTATATCTTGACATGCTCTAATCATATCTGCCAATTCAGGATTTTTTTCCCAGAACAATAATTGCCCTTCAACATTCAGAAGTGGGTTGTCTTTTGCCAGCCTCATCAACAATTCCTGCTGAGTTTCAGGATTGTATATCTGTCTCCATAAGGCATCCTGTAGTTTATTAATAAAATCAGGATACGGCTCAGTAGCCCTCTGCCTGATATTAGAGAAGGCTTGATGAGGCTTGCCAGAAACAGGCACTTTTCCGAAGGCTCGATAAGCGCTTTCAGGAAAAACCTGTAAAGTGGCAGCCAGTAGAATAACCTGGGCATCAACTGGGGCAAAGGGACCAGAACCATACAATTGATCAGAAATAAAGACACCCCCCGAGTTAAGAGCACGCACAACACATTGTCGCGCTGGAAAATTTTTTTAAAAAAAATTAAAAAAAATTTAAAAAAAATAAAAAATAAAATAAAATAAAAACAAAATGGCGGACCGCAACGGGCGGATCCGCACATGTGCGGCATGTGCGACGGGCCAATCTGTGCAGGCGCAGATCCGCCCGTCGCGGCCGCCATTTTGTTTTTTTTATTTTTTTTTAAATTTTTTTAAATAAAAAAAAATGGGGGCCTGCGATGAGCGGATGTGCGCATGCATGGCACGTGCGACGGGCTGATCCCGCATGCGCAGATCCACCCGTCGCGGCCGCTATTTTGTTTTTTTTTAATTTTTTTTATTTTTTTTTAAAAAATAAAAAAAACAAAATGGTGGCCCGCGACGGGCAGATGCGCGCATGCGTGGCGCGTGCAACGGGCTGATCCGTGCATGCGCAGATCCGCCTGTCGCGGCCGCCATTTTGTTTTTATTTATTTTATTTTTTAAAAAAAATGTAATTTTTTTTGCACACGCGCGCACACGCACGCGCCCCCGGGTCGGGGTCCCGGCGCGCATGGGCGGGGCAAGTGGGGTCTCAACCTCAGAAAGGTTGAGAACCACTGCACTAAGGTATGATTTCTGATAGTGGCTTCCAGCATTCCCTGCACATAGGTACTTCCCAACCCCATAGTTTGAATTCCTTTTCTCAGTTCTGTTAAAATTGCATATGACAAAGGGCCATATTTCATTATTTGAGCTCCATTCTGATTTACTTGTCCCGTGGCGTGTACTGGACAAACAGAAAGCATATCAGCAATTTCTTCTATATTTCCCCTCCCTTTTTATAATTGTTCCTCTAATATTTTCCTTATGGGGGTATACAATGGCTGCAAGGAGGCAAAAAAATAGCCTCTTCAGAAGGAGCTGAAGATCCAGTTGGAGATGCTTTCGGGGGAACACGTTTTACTTGACCATAATCAGGTGGGGGACTTGTAGTCAATTGTTGCCCTGCCGAAACATCAGAACCAAATTTTTCCACTGCTTGACGGCATTGATACCATCGATGTAATATCTGTACTGGAGCCCGGGGTTCAAGATGTAAAGTATGCCCTATCTTTACCCAATCTTGTAAACGGGGATCCCGTGATCTGGATACCAGGGGCAATGTTTCCCTACTTCCTTAACCAGCTTCCTTATGTCTGCCTCAGGCGCTGTCATGCCTGCCTTGTGTAACAGGAATCGAAGTTCCTGTACATGTTTCTGCTGGTGTTGAGATAGATTGCAACCCATACTTACCACTGAGGGGTCCCAGAGGACGAAGGTGCACCTAGGGGTCTGTTCCAGATGCTACCCACAGGGGGGGTCCCATCTGGGATGCCAGCTGATGGAATCAGAGACCAGTCATTGCAGGGTGCAAAGGTGTCTGACTGCCTTTCGCAGTGTTTATTGCGAAAGCAAAAGATATTAGTTATTAGTTATTCCAAGCAGCAACATAGAACAGCATAGCAACAGCACTTTTATTGGTGGATACTCCTTGTCAATCCTTAAGAATTTACCAGCCAGGTGCACCAGCCAGGAGCAGTTTTCTGCAACATCCTGTTGGTGTGAATTAAGTGAGATCATGGAGGTGAGATCATGTATTTGAGCTGAGGCAGTGTGCTGCACACGAACTCTACACGATCTCTATCTCTACACCCATCTGGACCTCCAGGTCTTCCAGTGATGCATATTTTGTTCTTTTAACAACCCTATAATCCCTCACATTAGGGTGGAGTCAGAATAATTGAATGGAGCCTTAGAGTTTACTGGCCAGATGCCCTTCCTGATGCCTACATGATGTTCTCAGCAGACAATTACTCTTTGTGGGCAGAGAGAGAAATATCTGCTACTACCAAGGATCGAACTCAAAGTCTCCTGATTGTGAGGCGAGAGCTGTACCTCTAGGCCACCACGCTGCTCCTTCCAATGATGTGTCTATTATGCCTGAAATCAAATCTGTCCACTAGTCAATGGTCAATGGTAACCTCTTCTTTTCTTTCCTTCCAAACCTTCCATTTATATCTCAAGTGAGATATAAGTGAATTGTTCTATAATCAATTTGTTTTGTTTCCTATCCATAGTACTCCCAGGAATCTATTCCAGCACACAATAACAAAATCATCAGTAGTCTTTCTTGTAAGTGGCTTTTTCACATTCATAGGGAGTCAAAGAGAAGACCATAGCCAACATTCTCATCTTTGTAGGTATAGACACACCTCGTCATAGGAAAACTGCTCCAAGACTTTCATTCCCACCCTATTCTGCAACATATTTCTTGACTATTTCCTTTAATATAGTTAGTCAATTCTGAAAGGCAGAAACTATCACTTTGACACCTTCAGTTCTAAGGCTGGTTGCTGTACCTGTTATCATTAGATTCACCTTCTTCATATTTAATCTCTTCAATATTGAAATCAATTTTTTCAATGTGTTCCCAATCTTTAATCACAATAGCTTGCATATCTTTGCATTTTAACCTATCAGAGTAGCATCACCAGTATAACCAGTATAATGCAGATTATAGATGTTTCTTCCTCCAATTTTAAAACCTCACTAATTTTCTCCCACTTCAGATCCCCTCAATATATATTCAGCATATAGGTTGAATAAATTAGAAAATATGCAGCTTTCTCTCACACGTCTGCAACCTGGACCCACTCTGTTTCTCCATGTTCCTTTTGGACTATAGCTCACAAAGAATTATGTTTTTTCAGTAAACTTTGTCACTTGGAAAAAGTGTTATTGTGCTCCTGATTTCTGGCTGCAGTGAAAGTGAATTCCCAATCATAGCAGATAAACTATCCAAGTTTCAGACTTGAAAACGTTTACTTACAGTCTCCTAGTCTTATCTGGACCCAGTTTCAACCTGTTTTACCCCATCCTGTCCAGGAGTGCATCCAGACACTGGTCTCAGTTGTGCACAATTGTTGTTGATTCATGCACAACAGAGAACTGCTTCCTTCATTATAGCCAGATAGCAGAAATTATTTTGCCAACTTCTTGATACTCTGTAAAAAAAATACATTGAAATTTTTTTGGAATAGGGCGGCATAGAACTGAGTTTTTGGAATAGGGCGGCATAGAAATCGAATAAATAATAATAATAATAATAATAATGTTATTCAGCAAAATACTAAAATTAATTGAAAAATATATTATTACCAGTCCATATAATTCAAACCTTAGTTGTACTAATATCTTGTCATAGTGCTTTGTTTTTATTGCAGTAAATTAATGAATCAGGAGCAGTATAATTGCTATATCATTTATTTCATGAAAAATTAAGATAAATGGCCTTGAAAGACTTTACCAAGTTAAAAATATCCTTTAAACTTGACTAAGAGATATTGAAAGAATCAAATAGCGGGGTTTAATTTTGAAAGCATAGCAGTATGTCAGAATTTTTTTTAACAAACCATGATTTCATACAGGTAATTTTCTCAACTCATCATCTTTCTCTCCTGAAAATGTTATTTTGTCCCTTTTCAATAGACATTCATAAGGATTTACATATTATTGACTATATAACTTCACAATTTTGTTATCTGAACTGCAAAATTAGATTGATATATGATCTAGTTCAGCGGTTCTCAACCTGTGGGTCGCGACCCCATTTGGGGTCGAATGACCATTTCACGGGGGTCGCCAAACAACGCAGTCCGCCATTTTTTCCCCCTTTTCCCCTCGGCCGGCACAGGGGGCAGCACCGCACATGCATGGGGTAGCACCGCGCATGTGCGATGCGGGCCGTCGCGCCATGCATGTGCGATGCGGGCCGTTGCGCGCACGCCACGCATGCGTGATGCGGGCTGTTGCGCCGCGCATGTGTGATGCGGGCCGTCACGCCACGCATGCGCAATGCGGACCATCGCGCCGCGCATGCACAATGCGGGCCGTCGGGCTGCGCATGCATGGCGCAGGTCAGGGTCACAGCCTGAAAAAAGTTGAGAACCGCTGATCTAGTTGTTACACAATATTGAACATAACAGACCATTGATTTATTCTGGACTCCTCTGTGTGCCATGTCTTTGAAATAAGTGAAATGAAGATATAGGAAATTTTTAGTCAAACTCTAAAATTTAGGAGGCAGTTTATATATTCACTATTTCTGTTCAAATATTAAATCTAGGAGAAATAATGCATTCTAAGGATGTATCTTGCAAAGATAAAATCAGTACAATTATTTATCCATATCCCTGAGTACTGGTTGTAAACAATATTTCAATATTTATTTGCCCATAGGGTTCAGTCAGGATTAATTTATAAATGATGGATTGAGTGGCTGAACCTCATTCAACAGTTACTTTTCCTGGCAGAATTTTGTGTCACCCTAAGTTATGTCCTTATATCAGATAATTATTTAGAAATTTAGGGGTGATATTGGGAAAAAATCATATAATGAAATATTACATTGACACATTAAATGTCAATACAATGGGAATGTTAATGTAACTAATGGCACAGTGGGTCATGTGACATGAGAATGCTAGTAGTACCTAAAGGACAGATATCCCTTACTCTCTGCAGTTCAGAAGATTTGGTACTGTTTATGTTTTAACCTATACCCACATAATGTAAATAATGTAAAGCAGGGGTCACCACCTCCCAATCCCCGGTCCGTGGACCAACACCAGTCCGCAGCATGCCAGCAAATGGGCCACACAAACAAGTGAAACCCCATCCACCAGACTGAGGCAGCATGCGAAACCATGCCCTCTCCAGTCTGTGGAAAAACCTTTCTCTATGGAACCGATCCCTGGTGCCCAAAAGGTTGTGGGCCACTGACCAAATCATATTTATTAACCTGCTTGCATTCAGCAATCATTATCAAGTCTCTTTTGTCTAAGTTCAATATTAAACAAATTAAAGAGAAGCTATGATATATATGCATAGCAGCTATGCATATAAGGAGATATTAAGCTTCATCATAAGACTACTAAGTCATATGTATATATCCTTAAATTTTCAAAGGACAAAAGGACTTGATTTTCACAAAGGATTATGTACATGAAATACATTATTATAAGATCAGCCATGGTGGCACAGTGGTTAGAATGCAGTATTGCAGGCTAAGTCTGCCCACAGTCAGAAGTTCGATCCTAACCAGCTCAAAGTTAATTCAGCCTTCCATCCTTCTAAGGTCAATAAAATGAGGACCCAGATTGTTGAGAGCAATATGCTGACATTTGTAAACCATTTAGAACAGACATGTCAAACACAAGGCCTGGGGGCCAGATGTGGCCCACGAAGTAGTTTCATGTGGCCCGTGAAGCCATCCTGGAAACAGTGAGGGAACGGTCCCCACTGCCTTGGCCCTGGCCCAGGCCGGTTGGGAGCCAATGTACAATTTTGTGGTGGCCATCTATGCTGAAACACATTCAGTCTTAGCTCCACAAGGCCATCTGGAAACAGCGAGGAACCAGCCCCTGCTGCATTGGCTCTGCCCCCTGGATGCATGCTGGGGAAGTGTCACCCTTTGTGAGGAATGAAGAAATGGACCATTCCTTGGTGCTTGCCCTGATCCCACCCCCTTTGCCAGAGACCCTCAGATCTGTCCCACTCCTGCCCAGGCCCCCACAGGCACCCCTGACGCAAACGATGTAGAGCTGGCCATGCCCACCCAGTAGGTCGCACCCACCCTGGCCACACCCACCCACCCCCCTCAGGGCAACCACAATGCTGATGCGGCCCTCAATGAAATTGAGTTTGACACCCCAGATTTAGAAAGTGCTATAAAGCATGTGGAGTGATATATAAGTCTATTGCTATTATTTAGCAGGCCTTTTCCTCCTCCTCCTCCTCTTCCTCCTCCTCCTCCTCCTCCTCCTCTTCCTCCTCTCCCTCTCCCACTCTTTTACATCTACTGTTGTATTCAGGAAACTTGACCAAATTTCAAAGAAATTCAGCCATATCATTTTTTTACCAAAAAGCAAAGCCCTAGAATCTCTAATTTAACATAAATTCATAGAAAAATAAATTGTAAATAAGCTTCTTTTCAATGTTATTCTTCAATTTTCTTGTAGTTTCATTAATTTTATTTTTTTTCTATTTATTTTTAAGTTATTAAATTGTTTTATCCTTTTGTCTGTGTGTATTCCAATGGGGTAGCTTTTAATAAATGTTAAGTAACGTTTCAATACAAAGAAATTGTTAGTATCCTCAGAGAAAAACATATCAATTCCTAAATATGTTAATGTTTATTATTAAATTTCAATAAATATAATTCAATTAATTCAGTCTTGCAATGAATCAAATCCTTTTCTCAAAGCTACCCCTTCATACGTCTTTAAATTAAAAAGGGGAAATGGTATATTTTCCTACTATTTTATGTGGATTGGCTTCCATAATATTCCATTTTTTCTGTATGATGTGATTTCATAAAAAAAAATCTTTGCATCAAAATTTCTGCAGAAGGTTAAAGAGATGGAAAAGAAATATATTACACTATGATATATTTAAAACCAATTCTGTTCCTTTAAGTGACATAAGCAATTGTGTAATTTGGGTGTTTGATATAAAATAAATCCAATCAAACAACCAGCTTCTTGATAGCAGTGTAGGGATATAAGAATGAATGCACACACACAAAATAGCACTCTGTATGAAAGCACATTTAAACATTTATTTATATGACTTGTAGAGCTGCTCATCTCACAGCACATTTATGAGTCGAAATCAAAATGTCTATAAAATATGTATTAGTATAAATTAGGAACTTGGATAAATAATAACACAGAACGTTTGGGAACCTTTTTAAAGGCACTTGCTGCTGTGTAATGCCTAATTCAAATACAACCTTTAGTGAAGTTTTCTTTGCTCTGTCGGCAGCTGCAAAATGAATATCCAGTTTTGGACTAATGTTCTGCATAGCTCTTGCTATTCCAAATCAATCTAAAGTCCACATGTCCTACAAGATATGAATTTACCTGTTACTCTTTTTCCCAATTTCATAAGTTTCTTGAAAAAAATGTATCTGTAGAATTACTATTCAATTCCCCCCTTCTTCCTCCTTCCATTAATTAATGGAACTTGAAGTCTTTAACAACACTGGATCATATCTTGCATAAAGAAGAAACTATGATTTTTGTTCCCTTTTCCAATTTAAAAATACATTAATTAATTATCTAAAAAGAGCCTTGATGATACTCTTCAGCTTTGTTGCATATGATTGGTGACTCTGAATGTTATCATATGTTCCTTCTCTACTATAGAACCTTTCACTCAGATTAATCTGGTTTAAATAGTACATTAGGATATCATAATTATGTCCAAAGGTTGGGTTTTAAAGTCATTTAGTCTAGGTCAGGGATGTCAAACTGCAGGCCAGATGCGTTATCCAGAAGCCACGCCCACCCCATTGCCAGCAATGGCAAAACCATCCCGATACATTGCACGTCACGTGACGTCATGAGTTTGACATGTCTGGTCTAAGTCCTGCTGTCCCTGGAAGATTCTCTTGTCAATCAGATGCTTATAACTGGCTATGCCAGGGGTCTTCAAACTTGGCTGCTTTAAGATTTGTGGACTTCAATTCTGGGAATTGAAGTCCACAAGTCTTAAAGTGGCCAAGTTTGGAGACCTCTGGGCTATGCTATAGATATCTACAACTCAATAGATGACAACCTCTACTTGATCTTTTCTGGATTTAGGAACTAAGCAGGCTCAGAGCCCACTAGGTTGACAAAGAGTCTAGGCTGAGCTGTATAAACAGAAGCATAGAATCAAGATCACGTGAAGTATTAGTACTGCTTTATAAAACCATAGTGAGACCACTCCTGGAATACTGCAACCAGTTTTGGTCACCATACTACAAAAAGGATGTTGAGACCTTGGAAAAGTTCATGGAAGAGTAACTAAGGTGATCCAAGGTCTGGAGACTAAAACATATGAAGAACAGCTGCAGGACTTGGGTTTGGCTAGTCTAAAAAAAAGAAGAAATAGGGGTGACATTATAGCAGTATTCCAGTATTTGAGAGGCTACCACAAAGAAGAGGGAGTCAAACTATTTTCCAAAGCACCAGAGGGCAGGACAAGAAACAATGGTTGGAAACTGATCAAAGAGAGAAGCAACCTGGAATTAAGGAGAAACTTCCTGACAGTGAGGACAATTAACCAGTGGAACAGCTTGCCCTAAAAAAGTCATGGGTGCTCCATCACTGGAGGTTTTAAAGAAGAGACTGGACAGACACTTGTCTGAGATGGTATAGGTTCTCTTGCTTGAATGGGGGGGGCTGGACTAGAAGACCTCCCAGGTCCAGCTTCTACTCTGCTCTGCTCTACTCTACTCTACTCTACTCTACTCTACTCTACTCTACTCTACTCTACTCTACTCTACTCTACTCTACTCTACTCTACTCTACTCTAATTTCTGAACAAGAAATAGAATCCTAGAACAATGCAGGGGCAAACCACTTCTTTTGGCAAGAAAACTGCTTGATTGTGTCCCCATAGCCACCAGGAGTCAAGCTCAACTCAGGAGGGTCTACCTTTTAATTGATATTTAGATATATTCATAATTATGTTATAAATCTTCTTAAATAGGGAAATATTAGGTTCAACAATAGGTTCAAATCTGAGTTCATCTATGGAGATCCATAAATAGCTTGTTCAAAATACTCTTACCCTGACCATTGAATTTTATCAAGGGAAAATGCCCTTTGAAGAGAGGATGAAATGTAAATTCAGTCAATTGGAGAGGGGGCTTAACTATTTTTTCTCCAAAGACTATCTGCTGCCTTCTGTTGACTTTTTGTGGGCTTCAAAGTTCACATATAAATTATTTCAGTGTATGCTAGTCACGCAGTATGTTCTCATAACAGATATTTTCCAATTAGCCATTAGGAATTACAAACCATATGCTTCCCTTGGGTGATTAAGAAGTAAGAAAAGACATAAAACTCAACTAAGACTAAAATCCCAAATGTGCTGATTGAAATCTCTCTCTCTCTCTCTCTCTCTCTCTCTCTCTCTCTCTCTCTCTCTCTCTCTCTCTCTCTCTCTCTCTCTCTCTCTCTCTCTCTCTCTCTCTCTCTCTCTCTCTCTCTCTCTCTCTCTCTCTCTCTCTCTCTCTCTCTCTCTGAATTCAAAGTTTGGTCCAGCATTTCATTTATATAATTGCCTTGAAGATGTGATTTTTTTTTTTAAAAAAAAGCATGTCTGACATTGAGAAGATAATCTCCCTAGAAGATTTTCTTTACTTATTTTAGGATCTCAATCACATTTATATTTCAGGCTCATGTCTAATTTTTCCCAGCATGAAAAATGCTGTCAAACAACTTCAAGTATGTTTTACTTGATTCAGTAAAATAGAATTAAAACATATAAAGGCTAAAAGGAGTCTTGTACTTTAGGGATATCAAAGTCTGATCTACACAATGCAGCTCTTTGGAAATGCGTCATGGCTCACACAAAGAAAAATTCTCAGGACTGTCCAAAAACAGTGGATGCTTACCAATATGGAAAAATTTGCAAAACTAGTTCCAAAAGTTTGGACTCTACCAATCTACTGTCAGGCAAATTGTGTACAAATGGAGACAATTTGACATTGTTAACCTCCTCAGGAGTGATCAAACAACCAAAATAATACCAGGGGGAAGGAATGTAATAGTCTGGCAGGTCTCAAAAAAATCCCAGAGTAATATCTGGCATTCGATTCCAGAGTGTGTTCTGACACACTGATTTATTTCCTTAGTTTCTTTATATGCGACCTGACCATTTAGGAAACAGTGTGATGGATCTATTATTCGTCTCTACTCTGATATAAATCCAGTCATTTTTAATGAAAGATATCAAAAGGTTTCGAGTAGTATGGCTAAGATATTAAATGTGCATGAAATCTGTTGTAGTTAAATAATTAATTATTGTTAATTCCCAACAACTAAATATCTTTACATGATTTTTAAAATGTATATATTTTAAATGCATCAGGTTTGGAATGTTTTCTGTTCTGACCGATGAATTATGTGAAATGATAGAACAATTTTAAAAATGTCTGTTCCTGTAATGGAGTGTGTACCAACAGGGGAGAGTTTTGGCAACACAGAGGTTTCCCAAAAAGAGTCCCAGATTAAGAGATGGACAGGAGAGTGGGGAGGGGGCTCAGAGTAGCTCCACCCTAGAATCTCCCAGATATACTATATATTTAGTAGGTAGTACCGGTAGTAGAAAGTTGTAGCTTTATTTTGTCCATTGTTGTTGTTAGTTGCGAAGTCGTGTCCAACCCATCGTGACCCCATGGACAACATTCCTCCAGGCCTTCCTGTCCTCTATCATCTTCTGGAGTCCATTGAAGCTCATGCCTACTGCTTCAGTGACTCCATCCAGCCACCTCATTCTCTGTCAATCCCTTCTTCTATTGCTCTCAATCTTTCCCAGCATTAGGCTCTTCTCCAGTGAGTCCTTCCTTCTCATTAGGTGGCCAAAGTACTTGAGTTATTTTGTCCATTAGTGTAAGTAAATAAAAAATTGATTGGAGTTTTATTGGGTCGTCTCTGGGTTTGGGCCTGATAGTTCCAATTAGGGCTTTTTTTTGTTTTTAATAACTCTGAAGAGTTATTAAGGTAAGATAAGTTGCTTTTGACATGAAACCAGAATTCTTTCTGATGACTGAGAGAAGAACCTATGAAATTCTAAAGACATTGCTGAGAGGATCCTAAGGGAAACTGTGTTCTGTTTTTTGAATAGATTATACAATACACTTTTCTTCTTGGAGTGCACGCCTTGAGTATCCTCCTGTTTCTTCAAGCTTGTTCCCTGTAGCATGAAACTCAGTGATAAAACTACATATGTCTCAGTGCTCTATGCAGCTCAATTCTCATAGAACTATTTTATGCAATAGTAAAAAGCAGGTATACAATCCGCCTATATTTCTTCCCATTTTAATTTAGAAAAGAAAATTTATGATTCTCCTAGTAAATTTCATTTGTTACATGAAGTATTATATTTCTAAGATTTATTGGGATATTAACATGGAAATGGTGGTGTTAAACAATACTTCAAAAAGCTTTAAAATTGTAGTGGGAATCAGGATTTTATATGAAGAAAATTAGTTACACAGGTAAGACGATTGCATAATTTCCCATAGGGTCCCTACATCAAGCCACATTTTACTATATTTTAAAACAAAGTTGCCTGACTTGTTCCCTATATAACAAACAGTAGAAGGCAGCACTATCCTAGCATAGCACACAAGATGAGCAAAGACATCTGTTAATGGTTCCACAAATAGTTATAAACTGTGATGCTCAGATGGCATTGCCAGCCAAGCTAAGGCCTTCTAATTTATTTTTATAGTCAGTGGAAGCCTCATTTTTCATGGTTTGATAGTTTGCATTCAAATGTACCAATAGCTTCCAGTGCAATCATTTTTACCCAGCCTGTTTCATTGGCAAACACAAGATGCTACAGTTAATGGTCTGCTGGTGGGTAGCCATTTTTAACATCAGGCTGGGACATGGAACCTTATTTGCTTGCTGAAAAATTAATTCGCAAAAAGGATTTTATTATATTAACGTACAGCTTGTCTTCATTCATAGAAGTGTGCATTGAACTAATAAGCCAAATATAAGTCAGGAGAGACAAAAATGAAATTCAATGGTGAACGAAGTAAGGTTCTACATTTAGGCAAGAAAAACCAAATGTACAGGTATAGTATAGGGGGTACCTTGATCAATAGTAGTAACTGTGAGAAGGACCTCAGAGTCCTAGTGGACAATAACTTAAATATGAGCCAGCAGTGTGCTGCAGCTGTCAAAAAGGCCAACACAGTGTTAGGCTGCATTAACAGAGGGATAGAATCAAGATCACCTGAAGTATTAATACCATTTTACAATGCCTTGGTAAGGCCACACTTGGAATACTGTATCAAGTTTTGGTCCTCACGATATAAAAAAGATGTTGAGACTCTAGAAAGAGAACAGAGAAGAGCAACAAAGATGATTAGGGGACTGGAGGCTAAAGCATATAAGGAAAGGTTGATGGAATTGGGTATGTCTAATTTAATGAAGAGAAGGACAAGGAAGGACATGATAGCAGTATTCCAATATCTCAGGGGCTATCACAAAGAAGAGGGAGTCAAGCTATTTTCCAAGGCACCTGAAGGCAGGACAAGAAGCAACAGATGGAAACTAATCAAGGAGAGAAGCAACCTAGAACTAAGGAGAAATTTCCTGACAGTTAGAACAATTAACCAGTGGAACAACCTGCCTCCAGAAGTGGTGAATGTTCCAACACTGGAAGTTTTTAAGAAGAAACTGGACAGCCATTTGTCTGAAACGGTATAGGGTTTCCTGTCTGAGTAGGGGGTTGGACTAGATGACCTACAAGGTCCCTTCCAACTTTATTATTATTATTATTATTATGGATCATCGCACAGCCAGATGTTCAGACTGGATTTGGCATTTTGTCTACCTATCGAGTCCTTACCCAGGACCTGGGATAGGCAGATGTGGATGTTTGATGGTATTACAGATATCGTCGCAGGATGGAAGCAGTTCCTAGTAAGGCCGCCTTTTGCAATTGACTAATAGCAAATTTGTCAATGTCAATGGTGTTCAGGTGGTGCTCCAGTTGTTTTGGGATTGCACCCAAGGCGCCTATTACTATTGGTACTACCCTTGCTTGCTTTTGCCACAGTCTTTCTATTTCTATTTGTAGGTCTTTGTATTTTGTTATCTTCTCCAGTTCTTTCTCGTCTATTCTGCTGTCTCCAGGTACTGCCACATCCACTATCCAGACTTTTTTGTCATTCTTATCAACAATTGTTAAGTCCGGGGTGTTATGTTGCAGGTGCTTGTCTGTTTGAATTCTGAAGTATTATTATTATTGTTGTTGTTGTTAGGAAGTTTTAATTTTTTAAAAATTGTGATAGTTGGACTGAATCCAAACATTGCTTTCAGAGAGACTTTAACCTCAGATATAAGTCAATCTTCTTCTTTTCTTTCCTCTTTCTGGAGAGTAAATGGAGCCAAATTAAAATTCAGAATAGGAAAAATACCCCCCCTTCATTTCTTTTCTAAAAAAGAGTCCATCAGGAGCATGAAAGTTCAGCTTTTCTTTCTTTGGAAGTCATGAATACCTGATCATGATAATCTTCCACTCTCCTTGCACTAATCAGAGGAATGATAATCTTGCCTCTGTTCCTTATATCACTTTTTTGTTTTTTTGCCAAAACAAAAATTTTGGAGACTTGTTTTGCATCTCCATACATAAACAAGAGCCTTCTTGTCTAAGGCAGTCTATCTTAAATGCAGTCTTGCCATGGATCTGTGCTTCAGCCAACCCAGGACAAAGCAAATATATTCCTCCTATTGAAATTGCCTCCAAACCAGGAACAGAAGCGGTAAAAATTAAACAGAGTGCTCTTTCACAGGAAGTTATAGCAGGGGTGAAGCCTTTTAGTCTGGTTTTAGATCTGAGGATTACCAGTTGACTTACAGCAGTGATGGCGAACCTTTTAGAGACCAAGTACCCCAAAACCGGCCCCACCTGTCCATTCCACTCCCGCTCCGCCCCGTTCCACCCCAGCCTGGCCCCGCCTACCCACAGGGCCACCCACTGCCTCCACAGCCCGCCACAGATTGCCCAGGTGTCCCAGGAGCGCCATGGCAGTCATGCCCTCTGCTTGTGCCCCACAGCATCATCTGGGGTGCAAGGGTGGAGTCTTGTCCCTGCTGCCTGGCTGCCATGTCCTTGGCTGTGCTGCTCTGCACTGGCTGTGCTGGGGGGTGACTCTCCTCCGGGGGGGGTTGCTGGTGAGGAGGGGGCCATGAGGGAGGTGGGTCTGGGGCGATGGCATGAGTGTCCACAGAGAAGGCTCTGAGTGCCACCTCTGGCACTCGTGCCATAGGTTCGCCACTACTTACTTACAGTGACTGCAAAACCCTTATATTTTGAATTCACTTGCTTTTACATGGTTTACTGTACTGAATTTAAAAGATGGCTTCTTTGGTATTCCTCTTCCAAGAGGGTAGCCAGAAGTTGTTTGTTTTTCAGTGGTGTGACAATGAACATATACAGGGAACTCAGCTGCACTGGACTGTGTTACCCAAGGAATTAAAAATAGCTCAACCAGATTTGGTGAAACTCTTGGCTCTGACTTATTCAGATGGACCCCTCCATCCAGGAACAAAGAGCACTGTGTTGCAGTATATTGATGATTTATTGTTAGGAATTCCTTCTGACACAGAATTTGAATAGTCTGGGTGACTGTGGCTATAAAGTTTCTTTAAACGAAACTCAATTAGTTGAAACCTCTGTTTTCTACTCAGGATTTAAAATCTCTGAGGTACAGTGTCAGTCGACTGCTCAAGGTATTGAAGATGTCTGCAGAATTCCTCCCCCTAAAACCCATCATTAACTAAGAGGTTTTTTGGGGAATGATAGGACTGTGTCACATTTGGATTCTTAATTTTGATGTTTTGTCAAAACCCCTCTATGAAGCTACAAGAGGAGATGACAGAGATTCTTTTAAGTGGACTACCCAGTGTGATCAGGCTTTCCATAAATTTAAACAGGCATTCATGTCATCACTGGCTTTGAGCTTGTTTAGCTTACAGGAAACCCTTCTTTATAAAATGACCAAAATGGAATTGCAAATTGAGTTTTAACTCAGAAATTAGGAAACTGGGAAGCTCCTGTGGCCTATTTTTCTAAACAATTAAACACCATTGCCTGCCTGCCTGAGGACAGTTTTGCTACCATTGCCATTCTGACTGAAAAGCCCTAAAAGCTGACTTTTGGAAAAGACTTTGAGGTGAGAGTGACACAAATTAAGAGAACCCATTAGCACTGTGCCAACTGTTTGGCAAAATATCAAGCTTTTTTTTTTCCTGCCTCTGAGAAGCTTAGACTTGTGACTGGAAATAAGCTAAATCCAGCTTCTTTAAGTAGATAATTCACCTGATGATTTACCTCATGACTGCATGCAAGTTCTTGGTGCAGTTTACTACAGCAGACCAGATTTGCAAGACAAGGTTTTACAAAATTCAGAATTAGAATTGCTTATTGATAGAAGCAGTTATCTCTTCGATGTTCAGCATAATGCTGGATATGTTGTTGCGACTTTTTTTGAAATTTTGGAACAAGAAGCATTGTCTTTGAATACATCAGCTGAAAAACTGGAAGTTGTTGCTTTAAAACACGCGTTGCAGTTGGCAAAAGATAAAATGACCAATATTTTTTTTGGCAACAAACTTCCATTCTTGGGGGCATTGGTCTACTGAAACAGAGTACCTATCTCTTTATTTCTGATATATATACCAATTGATATAATTCTGGTATATACCCACTTTATAATACACCCACTTTATCCCCACTATATAATAAGTAGTATATACCTACTATATAATTCTTATAATTCTGATAGTTACTATGTTATAAACAGTTTTAAACAAACAACTGATTGCAGTGGGATAGAAATATAAATGAATTTGGTATTCTCCGGAAATATTGGAATAACAATTCCAAAATTTTTATATATTGTAACATTAAATGAGGTAGGACATAAAGTTGATAAAAGTTGTTTTTATATAATACCTAATGTGAAGTGCATTAATTTACATATACAGGAATAAGTGACTCAGGTTAATATTTAACAAGCGAAATGCAGAGAAAGAAACTAATAAATTTATAGGAAAAATCAGAAAACTTCTCCTTTTCCCCTTCTTTTACCTTCCTTAGCTAACCACATAAAGTGTCAAATCAAGATTTTACTTCACCAAGTCCAGATTTTATAAAACTCTGCATGTATTTCCAGTTAATACTTCCACATTGTCAACATTAAATGTATTCCAGGCCTACATTCACACCAATATTAGATATATATTTCTCTTCAGATGAGTCTTCCCTGCAGGCCAAATATTTTTCATCATTGCTTGACTTGATCTATGATTCAGACATTCAGTATAAATCGTCCTTACTTGCATAAATCACATGCCGAGAATCTTGACATGCTCATAAGTTACACTACTGAGCCTGGGTCCAGACTGATTATAAAACATTTAACTGGGGAGGCTCAGTTAGAACCCAGATTTGTTCAACAATCAAAAACATAGCCGAAAGCTTAGAACACAAATCACTTTTAGGGGTCTGTGATCTTATAAGTTATTATACTTACAAGGATGCTGGAAGGAAGGAAAAGACACACAATGTATTCAGCAAATGTAAGGTTTTATTACTTCGGACTTGCTTAGAAAACTGATGTTCGGTCTAGAAATGATGCCTTTAGAAGCTACAGACAGTTTCTGCAAACCTGAATCTAAATTGGTTAAGTTTCTTCTACTGCCTGACTTGTCATTTCAGGGATAAAACAGCACACAATCCTAATATCCTAGTATCAATCCTAATATCACCAAGATCTGTAGACATCATAGTGCTGATGCAATCTATCTCTGTTTCTATGACTAGCTAAGTTCACCAGGAATCACAAGGGTTGTTGAGGGTCCACCAGAAAGTAACTTGTCCTTAGCTAATTCCTAATGTTAAATCTAAACAGTTCTTCAGACACTTTTTATTTATTCATTTTGAGGGAAAGTAAATTATTTAAATAATTGTTCTCAAATATGAATATCATGGTGGAATTCTCATTAGTGAAATTTATAACTTTACATTTTTCTTAGTTGTGGGATATTTTAGGACAGTGGCCCTCAATGTTTTGGGCACCAGGGACCAGTTCTGAGGAGAGAGGTTTTTGTGTGCCGCCTGCAGATGGGGCTTTGCTTGCTTGCACAACCCGGTTTTTGTCGTGCGATGGACTGGTGCCGGTCCATGGACCGGGGGTTGGGGATCCCTGGTATAATAATAATAATAATAATAATAATAATAATAATAATAATAATAATAATAATAATAATAATAATAATAATAATAATAATAATAAAGTTGGAAGGGACCTTGGAGGTCATTGAGTCCAACCCCCTGGTCAGGCAGGAAACGCTACACCATTTTGGACAAATGACTGTCCAGTCTCTTCTTAAAAACTTCCAGTGTTGGAGCATTCACCACTCCAGTGTTGTAATGCACTCTAGCCATTAGGCTTGGAGGGACAAAGACTGTGCCATGTGGCTTGGAACAAAGGAACAGGCCATGTGACTTCACCATGCTGTTTTGGAGCAAACAGGAAATGGAGGAGGAGTCAAGAGGCTGGATGGACGTTGTACCAAGATTTGAATCCATTGGCCACAGGGTGGCCTTGCCAGTGTAGCCTTGTCATTGGCTGCAGAAATAACATTGTCATTGGCTGTTTGTAACCATGTGATGCATTGTGTAACCGCCCACTGTAACAGGTAATAAAAGGGGGCAGCCTTTTGTCTACAGTCGCTTCGCCCAGAGAAATGTGGTTAGCATGTGTCTCTTTATTCGGCTATCGTGAAGGACCCGCCATTTGATTGGGGCGCAATGAGGTGCCTCAAATCAGAATTGAAGTTGCCTGCGGAGGGCCTGACTTCACTCCAGCAGTCTGTAATTAAAATAAAAGGGAAGATATGTAAATATTTTAAATATATAAAGAAGTTCTTCCAAAGTAATTGCTCAGAAAGATAGAGGAATTTGTACAAAACAGTCTCTCTCCCTCTCTCTCTCTCTCTCTCTCTCTCTCTCTCTCTCTCTCTCTCTCTCTCTCTCTCTCTCTCTCTCATGCAGAGAGAGAGAGAGAGAGAGAGAGAGAGAGAGAGAGAGAAAGAGATCCATATCTTCTAATATTGTAATAATCTCAAAAATACCACCAATACAGATTTGAAAGAAATTTTAAACTAGTTTTAGAACAAAACAGTAAAATAGAGATATACTGTGTTCGTGGGAGAAAACTTTCTGAGAAATAAATTAGTTTTTGAGATATTATATACATTTATCAGCTAGATCCTGAAATAACATATAATAAAATTTCTGCTAACATTATTCAGTCTATAGTCAGAAGACTTACCACATCATTTCTACATATAAGATACTTTGGAGGGCACACAACTCAGCTCCAGGCCTATATCCAAAGTGACTGACTTAGAGAGAAAGAGCACTTTATAAGTGGAACAATACAAGATATCGACTGGATTCAATTTGGAAAACAGAGGATTTTGAAGAAAGAAATAGAGTAATTTTGGATGAAGGATTGCAGCAACAAGAGGATAAGCAGACAGAAGAGACAGCCCAAGGAGCAACGGCACAAGTAGAACAGCAGCAGGAGAAAAGTGAACAAACAGGTGAAGGAGAAGGAACTGCTAGAGAACAAAGGATTGCAAGATCGACTAGGCCTAAATATAAGTAATGAAAGAGAAAATGGAGGAAAAAAATGAGATTTTTTCGGTAAATGTAAATTCCCCAACAAAAAGAAA
Organism: Bothrops alternatus; assembly: GCA_034064705.1. NCBI lineage: Eukaryota > Metazoa > Chordata > Lepidosauria > Squamata > Viperidae > Bothrops > Bothrops alternatus. Next base: position 2,829,315 of record JARGCV010000085.1, read on the forward strand.
TAAAATTTTTAGGAAACTTCAGAAATTAAATATAGATATAATTTGTCTACAAGAGACACATATAAAAAGAACATTATAAATTTTTGGAACACCCCAAAATGGGGAAGCTTTATTATACATCAGCACAACAAAAGAAACGAGGGGTGGCGATATACGTTAAAGAGACAATAGATTCCAAATTAATATATTCAGATGAAGAAGGAAGAATTGTTATGGTTGAAATATATTTGCACCAAAAACAAATACTGTTAGTGGCAATTTATGCTCCAAATGATAGTCAAGAACAATTTTATCAAAGATTACACAGGAAATTAATATAAATGGAATATCAAAATATTTGTTTAATAGGAGATTTTAATGTGATAGTAGATGGAATAATGGATTATAAAAGTAGCAAAACAGGAAAACTTGGAAGGAGAAAATTACCTAAGGCATTTTTTGATATGGCAGAAGAAATTGGAATTCAAGATGTCTGGAGAGAAATTAATCCTCAAAATTGACAGTATACTTTTTATTCAAATAGCCATAAATCTTGGTCAAGAATTGACATGATTTGGATGACTTCTGAATTAAAGATGGATATACAGGAAATTGAGATAGAAATAGGCACATGGGCAGATCATAACCCTTTAAAAGTGACATGGAAAGGAATAAAAAAAAACCAAGATGAATTTTAAATCAATCTATACTAAAAGATAAAGAATTTGTAGATTTGGCCAAAAGAGAAATGGATTTCTTTTAAAGAAAACAAAGAAGAAGATACATCACTACAAAACATATGGGATACAGCTAAAGCATATTTTAGAGGCATAGCTGTAATGTATATGGCAAAGAAAAACAAACAGAGAAGACAGCAATATTTATTATTAAAAGAAGAATTTAGAAAGTTAGAAATAGAATTACAACAAAACCCATAGGAAAAGACTTGGAAAAGAGAAATGGAAATAATAAAACATAAGCTAAATCTGCTGGACTCAGAAAAATTGACCGAACAAATAAAAAGAGCAAAACACTTTTTTTTCAAAAATACCAACAAGCCAGGAAGATGGCTAGCCTATAAGCTTAAAAAGCAGAAAGAGAAGAAAATAATACATAACTTAGTAGATGGGAAAGGTTGTTTACAATTTAAAAAGGAAGAAATAAAAAAGATAATTAAGAACTATTATATGGAATTGTATGGTAAAGAGGAGGCTGTAAAAGAGAGAATTGCTCAATATTTAGAAGAAAGTAAACTACCAAAGATTCCAGAGACATTTAAAATTATGTTAGAAGAAAGAATAACAATGATGGAGATATTAGAGGCTATAAAGCGACAAAAGAACGGGAAAACACCAGGTGCAGACGGGCTACCGGCAGAACTCTATAAAAATCTACAAGATATATTAAGTGAACCACTGAAAAAGGTTTGCAATGGATTACTGTTAGAGGCTAAACTTCCAAATACACGGATAGAAGCAAATATTACTTTGATACCAAAAGAAGGCTCAGATTTGATGTATATTAAGAATTATAGACCGATTTCATTACCCAATGTGGATTATAAAATTTTTACTTCAATAATGGCAGAGAGACTGAAAAGATACTTAGTTGAGTTTATACATCCAGATCAAAACGGCTTTTTACCGAAGAGACAGATCAAAAATAATTTAAGGGTGATAATGGACGTATTAGAATATTATGAATTACACCCAGGGAAACAATTAGCATTAGTGTTTTTGGATGCCCAAAAAGCGTTTGATAATGTTTCTTGGCAATTTATGGTCCAACAATTACAAATAATGGATTTTGGAAAGAACTTTACAAATATGATAAAAACAATATATAGTAATCAGACGGCAAAAGTGATAGTAAATGGAGATTATACTGAGAGCTTTGAGATAAGAAAAGGCACGAGACAAGGGTGTCCACTATCTCCTTTATTATTTATCTTTACTTTGGAAGTATTAAATATAAGGATAAGGCAAGACACAGAAATTAAAGAATTGAAAGTAAAAGATGAAACATATAAACTACAAGCATTTGCTGATGATTTAGTATTTATTTTGGAAGAACCTTTAGAGATAATTCCTAAACTATGGGGAAAGATAGAAGAATATGGAGAAGTGGCAGGATTAAAAATAAATAAAGATAAAATCAAAGTAATAGTAAAGAACCTTACAGATAAACAAAAAAGACAAATATTAGAGAAAACAGAGGTACAAATAGTGAAAAAGGTTATCGTAAATATTTAGGTATCTACCTTTCAGCTAGATGTTCGTCAATAAAAGAAGATAATTACATAAAATTATTGAAGCAAATAAAACTAGATTTAGAAAGATGGAAAAATCTCCAATTATCAATATTAGGAAGAATTGCTACAGTAAAAATGAATGTGTTGCCAAAGATTTTATTTTTATTTCAAATGATTCCGATAAAACGTGAGAGAAAATTTTTTCAAAATTTAAATTCATTGGTTTTGAATTTTATTTGGCAGGGGGGAAAAGCTAGAATTAAGATGAAAACATTACAAGATGCTAAGGAAAATGGAGGTTTTGGGCTGCCAGAATGGACATTGTACTATCAAGCATCGGTGTTAACATGGGTGAAACAGTGGATAACACTCAGAAATAAAAGGTTATTGTATTTAGAAGGACATGACTTACAATTGGGGTGGCACACTTTTTTATGGTATGGGAAAAACAGAGTTCATAAGTATTTTCAAAATCATTTTATAAGAAATGCCTTATTAACAGTATGGGAAAAAATTAAAGCTAAAATATATCTTAAAATTCCAGGGTGGTTGTCAATGATGGAGGCATTTATACATCCGAATCTAGTGGATTTTGAGAAAGTATGGACATATAAAGATATCTTAGATATTCATGGGAAATTAAAATCTAAACAAGAATTGGAAAATTTAGGAATTAATCTATCCTGGTGGGCACATTTACAGATACTAAATAGATACGAAAAAGATGTAAAAATGTATGGATTTTATAAGGATCAAACTGTGTTTGATAAGATTTTGTTAACCTCAGATGAGAAATTGATTAAGAAAATGTATAATTTTTTTGTTAATTTTAGATATGGAAAGTGAACAAGTGAAAGAAACAATGATAAGATGGGCAAAATTTTTTGGTTATAACATAGAATTAGAAAAATGGCAAATGTTATGGGAGAGAAACTATAAATTAACAATGTCAACTTCAAACAAAGAAAATCTGTATAAAATGTTTTATAGATGGCACCTTCCACCAGCAAGATTAGCAAAAATGTTTAAAAATATGTCAGATAGATGTTGGAAATATAAACATAATATAGGCACATATTATCATATTTGGTGGACATGCGGGAAGGCAAAGGCTTATTGGAAAAATATACATATGTGGTTAGAAAAAATATTGGATGAACAAGTGGATTTTAAACCTGAACTTTTTTTACTAGGCATCATGTCTGAAAAGACTAATAAGCAGAAATTATATTTAACCCTACATATTACCACAGCAGCAAGAATAATTTTTGCACAATATTGGAAGAATGAAGGATTGCCATCAGAGGAAGAAATAATCAGGAAGATTTTGGAATGTGCAGGGATGGACAGATTAACTATGAGGCTGAAAGACAAAGAAGATACAGACTATTATCAAATTTGGAATTTATTTTATTCTTGGTTAGAGAAAAGAAGGAAGGATTAGGAATTGAACATGTATTAGTTTAGCAAATTTCAGACAACTTGTTGATTGGAAAAATTAACATATATTGACGAAAAAAAATTAATAAAAAGATTGAAAAAGAGAAAAATATACCTAGTATATACCTATAAAAATTATACCTAGTAGAGATGATTAGCATAAAGCCATGTAAAGAAAATGGAGCCTCCTCTATGAATTGTATTTTAGGCTACCAGTACTTTTCACTATTTCAAGAATACTTACTTTGATACTGTTTTTTTAAAAAAATATACATTTAAAATAACCAATGCTCTGCTTTTAAAGTTTGAGAGACCCTGTTTAATAATGGCATAACCTATTGAACGAAGGTAAATTAATGTCTCCCAAGATCTGTCCCACATACCATTGCATTGAGTCTAATGATAAGGTAATGCTAAAGTGATTTTTCTCCATATAAATTTGTATCATACAACTATTGCATGATTTTATTTGGGGATTGTGCTGGGGCAATTTGTATATGTTTCTCATGGAAAGAGAAAGATCTAATAAGTTATACAAGATATATAAACACTGAATGTAATCTAATTCTTATTTATCCCATGGAAAAGGAAATTGATAAAAGGATCTCAGGTTTAACTTGAATATGAATAGCTGGGACAGAATGGTACTTCAATCATCATAATTTTATCTGATGAGGAGGGGTCATCTCACAGCTTCATTAAAACCTACTAGTGCAAGGATAGTGAACATAATGTTTCTAAATGTTTAATAACACAAATCTTGGCACTTAATGAAGTATTTTTATTGATAACTTCATTGTTACAGTGGCTTATCTCTCTTTTTCTATCTACATGTTTGTTAGAATAAATGAATCACATTAAGTAAAAATGATTCAGAAAAGAATGAGCATTATGTTGTAAAATCTAGAATGGAAGGCAGAAGTCAATATATATTAGTCCCAATAAAGCAGGGGTTCCCAACCCTTGATCCATGGAGTGGCACCAGGCTGCAACGTGCCAGAAACCAGGCCGTACAAACAAGCAAAGCCCCATCTGCAGAATGCAGACTGTTCTGTTTTCTGCTTGGTTCAGCATTGAAGAGGCAGTAATAGAAACAAGTTCTTATTTATTGAAGGTCAAAACAGAAACTAACAAGCATTGCTCCACCCCTATTTATACATTCAACTCTGGGCAGGGTCAGCCAATTACAGCCAAATGCGTAATAAACAGTCTTGTAGATAGTAAGTCTGGCTAGCAGGCCAAGTGATCTGCTAACCGTTCCTGCACAGATCTTAGCAACCTGTTCCATCAATTGAACTCAATACATTACACAGACAGCATGAGAAACCACACCTCCTCTGGTCCACAGAAAAACCTCTCTTCACGGAACCAGTCCACGGCAAGGTTGGGGGCCACTGCAGTAAAGCACTTTTATGTGATGTAGAGTATATGAAGAAACCTCAAATGTGCTTTTTTTTTTTAAAGGCAGCTGGGTTGATGTTTTTGTTTGTTGTGTGTTTTTTGAGGAAGAAGAAGTGGATGACGTTTCCCTTTTCGTCCAAGAAGCTTCATCAGTTGTAACTGGATGGTGGGGAAATGGAAAGATAGGTTCTGACAATTGAGACTGGACTGGGGGAGGATGGAAGGATAGGTTCTGAAAAGATGGGTGGGGGGAAATGGAAAGATGTGTATTTCTTTGCAGTCATCTGGTTGTTAGCACTCTCTCTGGGAGCTGTTGAGGCCATTTGAGGGTTTATCTGTGCCCTCAAAGTCACCTGAATTAGAGTGCAAATCATTGTGGAATCTTCTTGGAACTGGTGAAGGACTGCATTGTAGACAGAAAATAGGTGGTGTCATATTCTTCTCTCTCTGTTGAGGGAAGGATGTTCAATTCTATTTATATGAAGGAATATTTTTTAGAAATCTAGGGAAACAAACTTTCATTCAAAGTTGTACTTTGAATGTAATAAAAAATATAAAGGATTTATTTATTTCATCCCTAAATGTGGACCACGGTTTACTTCATATTTTTAAAATCAGACAAGCTTTGAATAATCCTATAATGATACTAGAGTAAAATGAAGAAACTTGGTTATCAGCAAAAATAACAGCAATGTAAAGTTGAATAGACAGAATCGAACTATTAGCCTTTACTGTATATAAATACTTCAAGAATCCTAATGCCTTTATCAGCAACTAATATAGTGTTTCCAAATTTTCTAGTAAAGCAATATCATAAATTTTAAAAAAAGCTTATGGCTTTTTCCTAAACAAATTGTTACTTTTACTAGAATAACAGCTTTCAAAAACAGCATATGAATTCCATGTTGTATCTAATCATTACAAATCAAACATTATGTGTCATCAGGATGTATATAAATCCATTCACGTATTAGAGCTTTATGTTGTTGTTATAAACTTCAGTGCTTAGATATCTGACAAAAAGATAATATTATTTATTGAATGTTTGGGTTGGTTATAATTGATAGCTACTATGATAATATTAAAAACATTCTGTAGAACAGTAGTTTTCTTTAATTTTTTAAAATGAGAAAACAATACAAATCAAGGATTGAAATACTTGGCTACAGGTTTCCAAATATTTCCTTATAAATGTCAACAGAGAAAAATGGAGGAAACCCCTTATTAATCTGAATAAAACATGTTGGGAAGGGAGAACATCTGTCCTTAAACAAAGTGTTAATTGGGTCAGTCTCCTTTGGATAGGTGTAAATAGATTCCTTCCCACCCACTTGTCACTTACTCAATGAATTTCATTATCACATTGCCAGAAGGCAGGGACTCAATTACACCCAGCCAGAGGGGAGCAATGTGGTAACTAGCTCAGTTTAATGAACCAGAACAGAAGTGGGCTGATGAGTATGTATAATTTAGAGACTAACAATCATGTAAATCTAATGATGCTTAATCAGTTGGCACCTTAACTCCACAGCTGAGTGTAAAAAGTATTGACAGTGTAACATTGTGCATTGAGATGTGATAGCAGACAAACTGTTACCTAAGTAGTACATCCTGCTTCTCTAGCCCCTGGTTACATAAATCAGCATGTGAACAAGCAACCATATAGCAAGAGGATGCTACTGACTCATGATGTTGCAAATACTTATAATTCAGTGAATGGTGCTTTATATGGAAATGCTTGTTTCTTGTAACCTTACTTTTCTCCTCCTTTAAAATGATATTTGAATCTCATGTTTCTTCTCACCTGTTTCAAATGAAATTTGTCAGTGTTGCAAATTCCAACAAAGAACAAAAAGGTCCCATCTATCTATTCAGTACAAATTCAATTAATTGATTAATTTAAAACATGCTTATGGCTGCCCATCTTATAAATAAATTCTGGGTAGTTAACAAAATCAATATATTAAAATCTCTATAAATCAAATGGTGGAAACTTAATTGATTCCACCTTATATTCTAATTACCAGTATATACTTGAAAAATGAAGTCATTTATTCTCATGTTTCACTGTTCATTCTGCCTGAAATGACTGCCAAACATCTGAAAAAATATACACATAAAAAAGTTCTCACTCATTTATATCTACTTCTGTAGGAACAGGATGTTAAATTACTAGATCAGGGATGTCAAACTGCCAGCCCATGGACCGGACGCGTCATGACAAAACCGCACCCACCCCATTGCTGGCAATGGGTAAAAAGTTCCGATATGTCACATGACGTCATGTGGCGTCGTGAGTTTGACATGTCTGTACTAGATGATTATATGCACATGCTGGAGCTATTAAAATGTCTATGCCAATGATGGTGAACTTTTTAGAGGCTGAGTGCCCAAAAAACACCCTGCCCCACCCACCCCACCCCTGCCTCCGCTCCGTCCCCCCGCCCTGTCCCTGCTACGCCCCCACCCCACCTGCCCACAGGACCACCCACCGCCTCCACAGCCCGCTTTAGCAGATCACCCAGGCAGCCCAGCAGCGTCATGGTGGCCATTCCCTCCGCCCGCACCCCACAGCATCATCTATGCATGATGGGGCGCGAGGGTGGAGTCTTGTCCCTGCTGCCATGTGCTTGGCTGCGCTACTCCATGCAGGCTGTGCCTGAGGGCGACTCTCCTCTGGGGGGGCTGCTGGTGAAGAGGGGGCTGTGGGGGGAGGCAGGGCTGGGGCGATGGCGCACATGCCCACAGAGAAGGCTCTGAGTGCTGCCTCTGGCACGTATGCTATAAGTTTGCCACCACTGCTCTATGCCCATTGACTGGAACTCCTGCTTTTAGCTTTGTTGCTGTGCTTACTCTTCTCAATTCCTAAAGCGTCATAAGCAACACCATGTCCTCCAATCAGACACTAAGCCTTTTACAGGACAAACCACTCTTCCCATCACCTGGCATTTGAGCTGGTTATTGTACCAAGCTCAAAAGAAATGAATATTATTCTTCCTCTAATCCACTATACTTGTGGATTAGAGTATTGCATAAATACTTAGGAATCTCAAAAATAATCCTTAAATTAAAAATTACTATTTTCTTAAAGAAAAGGAAACATAAGAACATAAGAACATAAGAACATAAGAAGAGCCATGCTGAATCAGGCCAAAGCCCATCGAGTCCAGCATTCTGTGTCACACAGTGGCCCACCAATTGTACATGGGGATCTTGAGCAGAAAGAGAAGACAAAACCCTCCCTTTCCCTTGACCCCCAACAAATGGTACCCAAGGGAATCCTGCCTGCCTCAACCAACATAGAGGCGGCACATGGACATCCGTTTTAATAACCACCGATACACTTTGCATCCATGAATCTATCTAGCCCTGCCTTGAAGCTGTCAAGGCTGACAGCTGTCACGACCCCTTCAGGAAGTGAATTCCATAAACCAACGACCCCCTGGGTGAAGAAATATTTCCCTTTATTTGTCCTCACTTTCTTAGCTATGAGCTTTAGGGAGTGCCCCCTTGTCCTGGTATTGTGTGATAGAGAAAAGAATTTTTCTCTATCCACCTTTTCTATCCCATGCATGATTTTATACACTTCGATCAAGTCACCCCTTCAATGCCGTCTTTCAAGGCTGAAGAGACCAAGGCGTTGAAATCTGGTTTCATAAGGGAGGCGCTCCATTTCCTTGATCATTCTTGTTGCCCTTTTTTGCACCCTTTCCAGTTCCATTATATCCTTCTTGAGGTGCGGTGACCAGAACTGTACACAGTACTCCAAGTGTGGTCTCACCATCGATTTGTACAGAGGCAATACAACACTTGCTGACTTATTTTCGATTCCCTTCCTAATCATGCCAAGCATGGAATTTGCTTTTTTTTACTGCTGCTGCGCATTGGGTTGACATCTTCATCGAGCTGTCCACCAAAACCCCAAGATCCCTTTCTTGGGTTGTCTCGGAAAGTTTGGTCCCCATCAGTTGGTCAGTATAATTGGGGTTCTTTGCCCCGATGTGCATAACTTTGCACTTGTTTAAGTTAAAATGCATTTGCCACTTTGTTGCCCACTCACACAATTTCGAGAGATCCTTCTGGAGCTCCCGACAATCAGTTTCACTTTTCACAACCCGGAACAATTTAGTGTCATCAGCAAACTTGGCTACCTCACTATTAACTTCTACATCCAGATCATTGATGAATAAATTAAAAAGTAAAGGTCCCAAAACTGAACCTTGGGGTACACCACTTCTCACTTCTTTCCATCTGGAGAATTGTCCATTTATTGCCACCCTTTGCTTCCTACAATTTAGCCAGTTACCAATCCAGGAAACATCATAGGTCTCATTAATTCTCGTTTCCAAATATTGCAATTTGCTATTATAGCTCTTAGATACCCACAGAAAATTGACAACTGTATCAGTTTTTAATAGGAAAGGAAAAATTGAAAAGGAGGGACAGATGTACTGATGTATTGGTGTTACTGCTTTTCTCCTGACCCCGTACTAGTTATTCCTTGCATGGGGGTTAGATGGAAAAAACATAAAAGTTCGTATTTATAATTGCTGAAAGAGAAACTAATGTCATCCTATGTCATATTTGCAGTTAAGAAACTAATGGATAGTTGAATTAGTCAGGTATTGTTTTTATATAAATAAACTATCCTGCCTGTTTAGCTTTGGCTGCCATGATAACTGGCTACAGGTAGGAAAATACCACATTGTTCTCTCCTTCTGATTAATACGGATTTTAAAATAAAAGTGGATTTTATTTCTTTAAGTAAATTACCATGGCCATTAAGTGAATCAGGCATTCATTAAGTGAATCTGGCTTCCTGTATTGACTGCTTGTTAGAAGCCCCCTGGGATGACTGCAAATTAGGATCCTGTGATTTTGGAATGGTGTAACTGCCAGAAATACAGTTGCCAAATCCTCAAATTTTAATCCTATAATCACGATACAATGCAAGAATCTTAAGTGAAAAGCACCATCATAATTTTGAATGATTAAAAATGGCTGCAAGGTGAGGTCTATCTAAATTATATACATGTGTCTTTAAATATTTTTAATTAGGTTGAATTGTGCAATCAAGCTATTCCATGCTGAGGAGATTCATCTAAAACACTGTGTAATATGCAGAGCTAAGCATGCAGAATTATTTCAGTTGGTTTGAAGAACATAATTTGGTACTGGAATGTACATTGGAAATTCTAATCTTAAGTAATCTAAAAGCTAGAAAAGTTTACTGTCACCTCAGAGACTGACTAAGCAGCTTTACAAAATACATACTGCTTTCCTCAAAATAACAGCTGCAGATTAATTATATTTAGCTAAGTGAATAAATTTAAGAACCTTCTTTCTTTTTTCTCTCCCATATTTTCCAACAGTTTTTTCCTCATAGATACTCATATATTTTTCCAACAGTTCCAAGTTGTTTTTTTAAGCGAAGAGAGACAGAAGAAAAGCATTTGCTCCTAAAATCATGTAAAAGGCTAGTTATTGCCATTAATTTTTATATGCCATTTTATGAGCAGAGATTTAAAAGAACTGGATGCACTGGGAGGAAACTGGGTGTTTGGTTCAGTTAGGGCTACATAATGAGGAAAACCGAACATTAGATCAGAAGATCAGATCAGAATAACAGAATTGGAAGGGACCTTGTAGGTCATCTAGTCCAACTCCCCCCCCCCCAAGCAGGAGCTCCTACACCATTTCTGACAGATGGTAGTCCAGTCTCTTCTTGAAAGCTTCCAGTGATGAAGCTCTCACAACATCTGAAGGCAAACTGTTCCATTGGTTGATTGTTCTCATTGTCGAAAATGTCTCCTTATTTCTAAGTTGAATCTCTCCTTGATCAGTTTTCATCCATTATTCCTTGTTTGGCCTTCAGGTGCTTTGGAAAATAGGTTGACCCCCTCCTCTCTGTGATAGCCCCTCAGATATTGGAACACTGCTATCATGTCTCCCCTGCTCCTTCTCTTCACTAGACTAGCCATGTCTAGTTCCTGTAACTGTTCTTCATATGTTTTAGTTCCCTAATCATCTTGGTTGCTCTTCTCTAGAGTCTCAACATCTTTTTTATGGTGTGAAGATCAAAATTGGTAGCAAGGTAAGATTGTTGACTTATTAAGGCTTTATAGAGTGGCGTTAGTAACTCACATGATATTGATTGAATCCCTCCGTTAATGCAACTTAAGATTGCATTGGCTTTTTTGGCTGCCGCCACACACTGTTGGCTCATATTTAATTGATTGTCCACTAAGACTCCAAGATCCCTCTCACAGTTACTGCTATTAACTCTGGTTTCATCCAATCTATATGTGTACTTTTGTTTTTTCTTGCCTAAGTGTAAGTCTTTACTTTGCTCCACATTTAAATTCATTTTGTTAGATTGGGTCCAGTGTTCAAATCTGTCAAGATCCATCTGGATCTTGAGCCTATAATCTAGGACAGACATGTCAAACCTGTGATGTCACATGTCGTCACACAACGTATTAGGACGGTTTTGCCATTGCCAGCAATGGAGTGGGCGCAGCTTCCGGATGACACCTCCGGCCTGCAGGCCGGCAGTTTGACACCCCTGATCTAGGATGTTGGCTATTCCTGCCTGCTTAATATCATCTGCAAATTTGATAAGTTCCCCTTCTATTCTCTCACCTAAGTCATTTATTATGTTGAATAATACTGGGCCTAGGACAGAACCTTATGGTACCTCACTGCTTATTTCCCCATATAGACATAATACCATTAAGGACTACTCGTTGAGTACAATTTATCAGCCAGTTAAAAATCTATCTGATGCTGATGCTGTCTATCCCATATTTGTTTAGCTTTCCAAAAAGTAGGTTGTAGTCTACTTTGTTGTATGCCTTGCTGACGTCTAGGTATACTATGCCCACATAGTATACCATTTTGCTGGTCTTCTAATTTAGTCACTTTGTCAAAGAATGAAATAAGATTGGTTTGGCATGATCTGTTTTTAACAAACCTGTACTGGCTTCTAGTTATAACTTTGTTTGTTTCTAGATGTTCACAGATCTGTTTTTTGATTATCTTTTCCAGTATAATCCCAGGTATTGATGTTAGGCTGATTGGTCTGTCTTTCCTGGATCTGTCCGCCTCCCATTTTGAAGATGAGAACCATATCAGCTCTTTTTCAATCCTCTGGTAGTTCCCCAGTATTCCAAGATTTTTTAAAGATATGATACAGTGGTTCTGAGATTACATCTTCCAGCTCCTTCACAACTCTGGGATGTAATCCGTCAGGTCCTGGTTTATGTTCATCAAGATCAGACAAAACGTTAAAAAGATTCTTCTTCAACAAAAGTCCTCAAAAAGAAATCAAAAGAAAAAAGTCTTTTAAAAATGCTATTGAAATTTTTATGAAAAAAACCCAGTAATTTTGTTTAAGTTAACTTAGTATGGACATTTGTATTTTAAAAACTGCATGAGAAAAATTATTCATCAAAAATAAAAATTTGATGACTTGCATTTTTTAAAATTCTAGGACAATTTATATTATTGTATAAATTAGAAAAAATGTCTAGGAATACTTTGTATGCAGTAATATATTTTGAATAAGAAGGGTTTTTAAAAAAAAATAAATCAAGTTTTTTTTATAAAGTGCATTAAAATGTGTGCATTTGTTCTCCTTCCCAATAAGATGTGTAGAAACTAGAAGTGACAGCTACTATTTTAGGAATAGATACTTCTTTTTTACACATTTTGTTCTTCTAAGTTATTTCATCTGTTCTAAACATATTTTCTTGAAGAGCTATTTTTCTCCTTTGTGCATTTACATTGATATATATTAGAATCTATGCATATATGGGATTGAGACTGTCTCCCATTTAATTGAAATGGACACATTGTAAATGGATATGCATAGAACTGAAATGTATAAAGATCTTGTAAATAACTTATTTCATTTGACATTTCTGCATTTAAATTATATTTAGTATTTATGATATAGAAATATATAAACATATTGGAGAAATAGCTATCAAAATTGATCTTATAAAATAATGGTACATAAGTGTATTTCTTAAGCTATATGAAAGATAAATTATGGCAACCTGAAAAAAGAAAAGTGAAATATAGAATACACACATACACACACACACATATCTTTTTGGACCTCTTTTCAGAGACTAAATCTTGTAAACTGAAATTATGTAATATGACAAGATTTTGTAAGGCTCAAGCTAAAGTGAGAATGAATGAAAGGCATTTACAAAGATTTCTATAGAACTTGATATCAGAATGGAGTACAGTTCTGCTAAGTTCAATAAATAATAATAATAAAAAAGTTGGAAGAGACCTTGAAGATCATCTAGTCCAACCCCCTAGTCAGGCAACCCTATACCATTTCAGACAAATGGCTGTCCAGTCTCTTCTAATAATGCTTTATTTATTTATTATTAGTTAATTAATTAAAAGTAATTATATTTATTTTTCACATTTCACCCATCTCCCTCAAAGATGGAGCAAAGCCAATGGGGAAGGCAGATTCACTTAACAACAGTGTTACTAATTTAACAATTGCAGTGACTCACTTAACAAATGTGGCAAGAAAAGTCATAAATGGGGCAAAACTCATTTAACACATTTCTCAATTAGCAACATAAATTTTGGGCTCAATTGTGATCGTAAGTCAAGGACTATCAGTATAAGATATGCTGTGAAGTCTGACATTTTAACAGATAATTGAAATAAATACCTGTGTTGGAATGTTACACCCCCCCAAAAAAACAAATGTTGAAGTAGATAGGCAATTAAATAGCCTATTTAATTTATATACTTAGTAGGCTATTAGTATTAATAGATAACATTAAAGCCCATTAAATACATGAGTACTATCCTAACCTTATGAACCTAACAGTACGATCTGATAAATGTTTATTCGAAGAAGATAAAACAGGTAAGATTGCATCTTCAATCTACAGTACATGTTATCTGAAAGGATGCAAATGAAAAATTGCTTGGGAGCATTACAAAGCGCACAGCAAGCATGTTTTCAGGTAAATTTAAATAGAAATTACTACCAGGAAGTTGACACCTGTGAATTTTAAGAATTTGCACTGTCAGACAGACACTTAAAAAGTAATTTCCCCATGGGAATATGAAACAGTTAATCAAGGCACTGTGATTCCAAAGCAGTTTGCTGGGCTAAAGTTTCTTCAGAACCAATTTACTGTTTACAATTATGCAAAAGAAGTAACCAAATGATAATTAACACAAAACCTACACAGGCTTCACTTTTAAAGGCTTGTCTCAATTCTTTGAAGAGTTTTGTTAGTTTGCAGTACTGCTTAATTATTGTTTAAAGAGGTTAGACCAGAAGACTTCCAAAATCCCTTTCAACTCTTGTTATTCTGTTATTCATTACTGCTGCCTACAATTAATTTTACCCACCCCCCTTTTCCTAGGTGGTTAGCAGGTTGCTCTTACCATTTTATAGCATTATAGTGTTTACATCTCTTCCTAACACCCTTAAATGTGGTTTTGCTGTATAAGTTGAACATCACACAGCCACGTATGGAAACAAACATTTTCTATATGCAGGGTAACTGCTGTGTCATCATGAGCATTGAGTCACTAGGTAAAACATCCAGTCATGTTTTTTAGAATCATTTTTCCATTTTCTCTTCAGCAGCTTTTACTTATGAAACATTATGGCTGGGGAATGGGAAATGAAGAATGCTAGGACATTTTTTCATGGAAGGAAGATGACAAGATAGTTCTTAATTCATGAGTGAGGAGTGTAAGTAAAGGACATTCATTCATTGGCTAGTTAATGGCAGCAGGAACAAGAAATGTATGCATAAAATATGGTGCATTAAATATAACTACTTTTGGCTGTAATCCTATATCATGTTGCAATAGTTAAATCCCATTGTATCAAATGCCCTAGTTGTTTATTTATTTATTAAAGTAATAAACAACCACATCTCAAGAATTTTTGATAGATTATAAAATTGAAACACAGTTAAATCAATTAAAGTATCTATATGAAGTATTGGACTTACCAAAGTTATCTGGAAATGGTATGATTCGTTGGACCTGGAGAACTACTTAGGATTCTCTGGAATATAAAAGTTGTGCATTAGATCCATGTCACTCCTGGCTGTTCTCCCATGGGCTAAGTTGTCTGGAGCTCCGACTGGGTTGTGTTGTTTATATATGTGTCTGTCAATTTATTATCTTGTTCTGTCTGATTTTTTGGGAAAAAAGTGTAAAAGAGCGGTTTTCATTGTCATCTGACTGTGATTTGGTATATTGACACCTCTCAGATTACAATAATATGAAAATTGGTAGGATTGCCACTTGTATTATTGTAAACATTTCTCAGAGTCAAAGCTAATATAGTCTTGAAAAAGGCATGTGAGATGTCTTCCTTGAAAACTGAAGTGTCATGGTTCCAACAGATGAAACCCTTCAAAAGAACTTTAAGGCATTGTTTTCCTTAAAGAGTCTTTTATTCGGGAAACAAAATATCGGCACTATATAGTTGAACCCAAAACTAAATTCCCCTCTCCTGGATACAAAGTTTCAAAGTACAATTCTCACCCTCAATAACCTGTCATAAAGCACATTCCCCAATTAGCCTATAGCACGGGCTTTCTCCCCAGCTCTCCAGCCTGCCAAAACATTATCAGCTCCGGACCCAGTTTATCCTTGAGTTCCCATGGCAGAGTTATTATTATGGCTAACTTAGCTCGCATCCCAATCCCCCCCACCTGCACCAACTAATGCTAAAAGCAAGAAAAAGGGGAAAAAGAAAATGGTTCCTTTTATCTGTTGTCAAAGCAAGAACACCTGATGTTAGCAGCGTTGACATGAAGAATATAAGTAACAGACATCCCTTGATATTCCCTTGCTACAATTTCTTTGAGGAAGGAATTTTCATTGGCTCAATTTTTCCCCCCTGATTCCTGCAATTTTCTGTCTCTCATTTTCAATCACAATTAAGCAGTTTACAAATTCTAGGATAACAATGGCATTTCTCACTGCACAGTGATGGCTATTGCCATTTTGTATTTCCAGCTGAATCTGGTTAGATTTCCATTGTTATTTTTTTTATTTGGCCTGCTGGGTTTGTTATAATTAGAGTCACTCTGTAAAGCAAGATTGGTACCATAGAAATTTAATAAATAAAAATAAGTGTGAAGCTCCAGTGAAACTGCAAATGTTTCTTATTTTATTCTGTCTTATGGAAAACATATTAGTCTACTCTGGATCCAGGTGTGGTAGCTATATCAGAATAATGAAATAAGTATTATATGCAATCACATATTCCAAGAAATTGTGTCCACTTGTTTACTAATTAGAATAAGATATAATTTAGGGACATGTTTTTGTGAAAAATTATGATTTTTCTATAATATGATTCTGTTATGTCATTAATATTTAGAAACTATTTTTGTTGCTAAATATAATTAACATCCTATTACTTCGATGTTTGTTTCAGAATAGATCACAAAAGCACTTTCCAAGCAGTGAGCCCATAGAGCAGCAGCTCCCAAACTTTTCTATACCCTTAGAACGCTTCTGATATATTCTATACAAAAGTTTGAAATAACAGCAACAAATTATGCATATACACTATAATTTTGAAAACCCAAGTTTTTTGCACCCCCTGGAATATCGTCTCGCACCCCCAGTTGGGAACCCCGGCCATAGAGAGAATAAATAGGGAGGTTTTGGCACATTAATAGAGATAAGTTTTCTTGAAGTTTCACTGCACTCTAGGTAACATCTATATTATACATGACAGTTGAATGAAAAGTAATGCATCCACAAATTTAGTGTAAACAGAGATATTTTAATAAATGATGTAAGAAAATAATTCTTAAAACAAGCTCTTTTGTAATTTGTATTTAGTTTTCCTTATAATTACTTCCATTCACTACACATGTCTACCAATGATGGGCAAGCTTTTTAAAGCCATCACAAAACTCTACTTTTTTTTCTTCTTCAACCAGTCTTGACAATAATGTCCACTTCTTCATTTTAGTCCAGTCAATGCCTATGGAAGCATTCCTTCAAATGTAGAAGATGTATGCCACAAAACCTGGATTGTATGGTGGATGAGTAAGCCACTGACATCCAATATTGCAATTAACCTCTTAGGGACCTCATGAGATATGAAGTCCTGGGTTGCCATGTTGCAGCAAATGTCCTTCTTGTGTGTTTGCAAGCTCTGTTTAACCACTGTTCTCAAATTTGCAATCAGTATTGCAATGTAGTTCTCTGAGGTGGTTCAGAAAAAAGTCATGTGAATAGCACCATCAGCAGTCATAAAAAAACTATAACCATATATTTTCCAACAGAAGTCTGAATTCAGCTGCCTTTTTCTACAGATGAAATTTAATGAAAATATTTCACCGGGTGGTGCTTCTTTTCTCGATCATAATGATGAGCACATGTTTCATTGACTATCACAATTCTGTGAAGAAATTTCTCCTTAATTCTTGTAGTGTATGAATAATTGTTAACAAAATTAAACCCTTGAATCTTTTTATTTTATCATCACCATGCAAGGATTCCATCTTATATCAACCTTCCATCAATGGTGTGACCTAAATATTTTTATGAAATACTAAGCTTGACAGCAATTTTTCTTCAAGTGGTTTGACAATTGTCCTTACTTATCATTAGTTAATTATATTATAATTAATTAATTATATGAAAAATCAGCATTTGCTATTACAGGTCATCCATCTGATTATTGATTGCATAGATCAGCATTTCCCAGTTCAGCATCTTTCCATAATTCAGCTAGTAATACATAGTTGTCACGTCCATAGTCATCACCATAAGCAACCTACATTCAGCCATGGATTTCAATTGGAAGGACTCTTCAGCAATCAGAAATTTAATCATGGAGAGTTGATCAAAGCACACTGACAAATACTGAATGAAGGCTTCACGACCTTTTCTCATGGCATATCAGTACTGCCATCTGTTGCTATCATATCTGAGACATTGCTTTTCATTCAGACTTATATAATATACCAAACACTATGCAACTTCATAATGTTCAATTTTAATTGCTATGTCAGACATAGAAAGCAAGAAATAAACTTATTTTAAATGGGGTTTAATCCTGCATCTATCTAGTCTTATAATTTTAACTCATCCATCCAGTCAAAATGAAATCCATCTGACATTGACATTCTCAATAGTGTGTATGCGTGTGTTGCTCTCTTTACGTATATCTGTGTGAAAGGCACACACTAATGCATTTTCTTCAGTTATAAGATGTGATTATGATCTTTACTGCAACAATAATTTCATATTTTAATTAAATATGTAATCATTTTTGTTTTTACAAGATGTCTTTTTGAGTTCTTTGCATTATAATGTAATGAACTGATTTTCACCTACAATCAACAAAATTAGTATATAACTGTTAAAACTTTTTGGATATATTTCCATGCAAACATAAAATTAAGTTTCCTATTTTACTTTTCTATTTGTAGTAGGCAACATGAAGTCATCCATGTACAGGAAGTGGCTGATGGTAGTTCCATCCTTGAACTTGTAACCATATCCAGGCTCTGTGATTATCTGGCTGCGCCTGTGCAGAACAGAAGTGGGGACAATGCATCACCTTGGTATATTCTGCACTTGATGCCCACTTGTGTGAGTTAACTTCTAATTATAATGCTACAAGTAAATAATCTCCCCTGTCCCCAAGCCCCAGAGATAGAGTATGAAAGGATGTGAAGAAAAAAAATAACTACTTCCTCCCCCTCTGTCCAGCACACATGAACAAGCTTTCATTTATAAGCTTAAATGGATAGTGAGAAGGATGAATGTAGTACACAAATAGCAGCCAAATTCTAATATGAAAAGTACAACTACAACGTACTTGATTTTTCTTTTCTGCAATTCACACAATTCTGAGACATTTTCATGGATGCAGACACATTTCCATATCCCTGCATGAATCAGAAAAGTCTAAAACTATACTAATTAATTACTATATTAATTAAAACTAGGGAGTGTCGTTGTCAAGTTTTTGTACTTTGGTGTCTTGTTCTTTTAGCTGTTTTCCAATTTTGTTTTGACAACTTTGTGAGTTTGCCAAGTTTCAGTAATAACAGTAAATGGTTCAGATTAATCTATGGTGAGTTTCAGGGTTTAGACAGAGATTTAAAGCATGTCTCTAAAGTTCTGTTCAATATTTTATTCCTACTACCAAACTCTTTACATAGTATTTTTAAAAGTTGCTAATGATAGACCTCTCACATCTGATCCTTCGCCCGGAGTATCCAACAGCACTGAGACTCCATACCCTTTCAGAACCCAGCATCTTCACTGTCATTTCTAAGGCTGGTTTTTGTAGCAGTTGTTGTTAGTTTGATCTTCTTTACATGTAATCTTAGTCCCATTTTTTTCAGCATACTTCTTGACTTTTATTACCAGACCTTCTAAATTATTTGCATTTTCTTTTTTAAAAAAACAAATTTTATTAATTTTACAATTTTACAAAGCTCCAAGTATTAAGGAAGCAACATGGTGATTGGGTAATCCATAGTCCAATAACAAGCTCTTTCGTACATATGTCAGGTTACATCATCAAAAAAATTACTTTCTGTTTCCCTTGGTTATTATATCACATTCAAATTAATACATTGCCAGTTATAACTCAATCAGCTGAAACATTTATCAATATCTTCTGACTTATACGCCTCCATATCCTGTTTTTAACTTTTATCTAATTTCAGTTACAGTGTTCCAGTTAGCTTAATGTCCATAGTATTTAGGTTTTGTATAACCCACGGTTCCCTTAGTTCACAGGTTGGCAACCTGCGGCTCTGGGGCTGCATGTGGCTCTTTGAGCCTTCCCCTGCAGCTCCCAGCCTCCTCTGCCATTTGCAGAGAGAGACAGAGACAGAGAGAGGTAGTTGCACTTCCCTGCCCCCCCTCTGTGTGTGTGTGTGTGTGTAAAAAAGAGAGTGGGCTCACGGTGTTCTGCGAGGAGCTGAAAAGCTTATTGGGCAGAGCTCCTCACTTTCCTGCGTCTCTGAAGGAAGCAGGAAACAGGAAGGGCAAGAGAGAGCTAGCAAGCCCAGCTATGCTGACTCAGGAATTCTGGGAGTTGAAGTCCATGAGTCATAAAAGAGACAAGGTTGCCTACCTCTGAGCTTGTTGGAGAACAACTTGAAGCCAGCTTGCCAGGTGAGCAGAAGATCGGAGATAGGGAGAGAGAGGGGGGGAAGAGAGAAAGAGAGGGAGAAAAAGAGGGAGAGGAGATACAGAGACAGAGAGAGACCCTTTTGACATCTAAAATGAAGCTAACACCGCATATATCCTTTTTTACCATATATATATATATATATATATATATATATATATATATATATATATATATATATATATATATATATATATATATATATATATATATATATATATATATATATATATATATATATATATATATATATATATTCTTTGTTTACAGGGTGCAATTTAAAAAAGAAACACTCGATATATATATATATCGAGTGTTTCTTTTTTAAATTGCACCCTGTAAACAAAGAATAAGGGAGAACTGGTATAGCTATTTCGAGTTTCTTAACTCTCTTCAGCCAGAACTTACCCTTCTGAGATTCGAACCTGGGCAGTCTGCATGTTAGGCAGTTGTATTAACCTCTAGGCCACAGGCTCTGTCTCACTTTGTTAGCAGTCAGGGAGGGAATAGATGTATATCGAGTGTTTCTTTTTTAAATTGCACCCTGTAAACCCAAATATGGGAGAAAGAAATCTTTCTTTCTTTTACCTGTTTCAGCTCAACCCAGAGCCATCCGCAGGAACAAATATATATATATGTTTTTATTTAAATTGCTAACAAAGAAGAAACTCGAAATAGCTATACCAGTTCTCCCTTATTCTTTGTTAGCAATTTAAATAAAAACATATATATATATATATATATATATATATATATATATATATATATATATATATATATATATATATATATATATATATATATATATATATATATATATATATATATATATATATATATATATATATATATATATATATATATATATATATATATATATATATATATATATATATATATATATATATATATATATATATATATATATATTTGTTCCTGCGGATGGCTCTGGGTTGAGCTGAAACAGGTAAAAGAAAGAAAGATTTCTTTCTCCCATATTTGGGTTTACAGGGTGCAATTTAAAAAAGAAACATACACACACACACACACACACACACACACACACCTATAATAAAGGTAAAAAAAGGATATATGCGGTGTTAGCTTCATTTTAGATATCAAAAGGGTTTTGTAGCTCCCAGTGTTTTGTTTTCGGTGGGAAATGGGTCCAAGTGGCTCTTTGAGTGTTTTGGGTTGCTTACCCCTGCCTTAGTTCATTACAAAATAGTTATCATATCTAAAATACACTTATTATTTATTCAGATAAATTCTTACTTTATTTCACAATCATATTCTAATTTTCATCCTAATATCATCACTTACTAATAAAATAGCCTTTATCATCTGAATCCATCTTCTATATTATAATAGTTTTGAATGATTTGCATTTTCAAAGATCAGAGTAGCATCAGTAGCATAGCATAAGTTATTGAGGTTCTTTTTCTTCAAGTTTTAAAACCATGCTTATTTTTTTTTTCAAATTCAGATTGCCTTAACTGAACTTGACCATAAAATTAATCAAAATACTTTTCTTCTGCAACTGTGGTTGGAGCATAAAACTGGATCATATTAAAAAGGTGTCCAGAAAGTCTAACTGACATTATTTGGTTATTGATAGTATTCAAGTAATGTTCTATATCCTTGCTATATTAACAATGCCTGTTCATGTCCTATGTAGCAAGCAGTATGATTTTCTGACTGAAATTGTCCAATTCTAGTCCATTTCAATTTGCCTAGGTCAGGGGTAGGCAACCCAAAACACTCAAAGAGCCACTTGGACCCGTTTCCCACCGAAAACAAAACACTGGGAGCCGCAAAACCCTTTTGATATCTAAAATGAAGATAACACTGCATATATCCTTTTTTACCTTTATTATAGGTGTGTGTGTGTGTGTGTGTCTTTGTGTGTGTATATATAAAATAAAGGTAAAAAAGGATATATGCAGTGTTATCTTCATTTTAGATGTCAAAAGGGTCTTTGTCTGTCACTTTCCTCTCTCTCTCTTTCCTCCCTTTCTCTTTCCTCTTTCCTCTAACTTTCTCTTTCTGTCTCTTTTATCCTCTTTCCTCTCTCTTTCTCTTTCTTTCCGCTTTCCTCTTTTTCTCTTTTCTTTCTCTCTTTTCTCAATCTTTTTTCTCTTTCCTCTCCCCCTTTCTCTTTCTTCTTTATCTCTTTCTTCTCTCTTCTATCTTTCCTCTCTTTCCTTTAACTTTCTCTCTCTTTCCTCTTTTTCTTCTCTTTCTCTTTCCTCTTTTTTCCTCTCTTTCTCTTTCCTCTTTTTCTTATTTCTCTTTCTTCTAACTTTCTTTCTCTCTTTCCTCTCTTTCCTCTCTCTTTCTCAATCTTTTTTCTCTTTCTTTTCCCCCCTCTCTCTTTCTCTCTTTCCTCTCCCTTTTTCCTCTTTCTCTCTTTCCTCTCTCTCTTTCTCTCTTTCCTCTCTGTATTTCTCTGTCTTTCCTCTCTTCTCTTTCTCTTTCCTCTAACTTTCTCTTTCCTCTCTTTCTCTTCTCTTTCTTTCCTCTCTTTTTTCCTCTTTTTCTTTCCTCTTCCTCTTATTTCTCTTTTTCTCTTTCCTAACTTTCTCTCTCTCTTTTTTCTCTTTCCTCTTTTTTCTCTTTCCTCTTTTTCTCTTTCCTCTCCCCTCTCTTTCTTTCTCTTTCCTCTCCCTCTTTCTCTCTTTCCCTTTCCTCTTTCTCTCTTTCCTCTCTCTTTCTCTTTCCTCTCTCTTCTCTCTTTCTTTTCTTTCCTCTCTTTCTCTTTCCTCTTTCTCTTTCCCTCTTTCCTCTTTCTCTTTTCTCTAACTTTCTCTCTCCTCTCTTTCTCTTTTCTTTCTCTTTCCTCTCTCTCTCTTTCCTCTTTCTTATTTCTCTTTCTTTCTCTCTTTTCTCTCTCTTTCTTTCCTCTCTTTCTCTTTCCTCTCTTTCCTCAATCATTTTTCTCTTTCCTCTTTTTCTCTTTCCTTTCCTCCTCTCTCTTTCTTTCTCTTTCCTCTCCCTTTCTCTCTCTCCCTCTTTTTCTCTTTCCTCTTTCTCTTTTTCCTCTATCTTTCTCTTTCCTCTCTCTCTCTCTCTCCCTCTCCCTCCAGGTGAAGAGAGAGAGAGATCAAAAGGCAGATGGTGCCAAACGGACAGGGAGGGTGAGCAGGACGAGCGGCAGTGGCTCCCAGCCGCCCCCCGCATCTTCAGCCGAACGGGCGGCGAGGGCGAGCAGGATGGGAGGCAGCGGCTCCCAGCCACCCCCCCGCGTCTTCAGCCGAACGGGCGGTGAAGGGGAGCAGGTCTCCTCCTGCAGCACCAAGGGTGGCGGTGGCGACAGCTCCCCGAAAGCAACAGAGGAAGGTGTCACCAATGGGGCTGAGGTGTGGCCAGGCAGTGGAGAGCCCTGCGGTGGCCAGGCCAGCTTCATGCCTGACTGCTGCCCGGTCCAGCCTGGGGAGACATGTGACCGGCTCAGCTTCCCGGGGTGCGATGCCCCTGCTGGCCGCCACACCAGCCATGACTGCCGCCCGGCCCGGGGTGACATGTGGCTGGCTCGGCTGACCAGGGAGCAGCCCGGAGATGGCCCAGGAAGCGATGCCCCAGCTGACACTGCTGCCTGGAACAAGCAAGAGGGGGGCGCCACCTGCCTTGCGACCACTTCGCAGCAGTGATCCATGGACTCAGAGCCCCCTCCCTCCCCCGCCACTGACCGTCTGTCTCCGGCTCTGCTGCTGCTTGGCCATGGGTCATGCTGGCTGGACATCGGAGGGGCTGCTCTCCCTCGGGGCCATGGTTGGTGAAAGGGCTGGCTCGCTCAGCGGAGGCTCGGGTGGGCCGCTCTCAGTGGGGATCTTGGGGCTTCCTCGCACGGCTCCCCAGCCACGTGCGCCTCAGATGGGGCAAGCCCAGGAAAGGGACTTCTTGGCTGCCCTTCTCCCAGGGGGTGGGGCACCTGGGCGCAGGGCCAATCAGGAGCCCTGCGAGGGGGCAAGTCCACATGAGAGCGAGAAAGAGAGAGAGAGAGAGAGAGAAAGTGCCTCTCTCTCTCCTTGATGTCTCTGAAAATGGTAGGGGGAGGCTCTGGAGCTGCAGGGGATGGCTCAAAGAGGCTCCGGAGCCACAGGTTGCCAACCCGTGGCCTAGGTTGTCAGCCTACAAAACTTTCATCTTTCAATTGTGTTGAGATTTTTTTAATGTTCCCATGTCTTATTTTCCATTTTCCCACAGTTTTTAGAGCTTCAGATTTTCTTTGTCTGCATGACAACATCAAATACTATCTGTGCCAAAATTTTTATCTACCTGTGTCATAAACATCACTAGTATTCTGAAAAGCCCTCAGCCTTTTTCAGTAGTTTGTTGAGTGCCATCCAAGTAGAGAGGCTCATCACCTGCACTCTTATCATCAATCATTTTATTCTCCCTATCTATTGTTGATAAAAATATCAGAGTGGTTTGCCATTGCCTTCTCCAGTACAGCATGAATTAATACCGATGCCTAAATTGATTGCATGTCTCTGGAATCTTCCTATATCATTGCTGCCCAATATAGATGTTGGCTTACTCTAGTTGGGCAGCTGGAATGACCTTCACACCTTGGATGACTTGTTGGAAGTATTTTCATATATTCCCAGCATCCTTCTCTAGTCCCTCTTAGAAGCATCCTTCACATCAATCACAATGATTCAGATACACTTGGCATAGTTATAACGGGGTGGGAGGAACCTTCCAAGATTCATTCATAATGCTTGCCTATATAAATTACACCAATCATTTTATTTTGCATCATCACTGCCATATATTGGAACTCTTAGATCCCCCAGAATAATCTTACCAAACTATCACCTGCATTGTTCCTCTTACCTCATTACAACAAGTGACACCTGCCCCCACTTGTTTGGCAACTTTCACATTAATGTCACCTAGGATATAAACAATATCTTTTTTAGGCCACTTGTTGCATAGTTTCTTGGGCCATGGCATAAAAGCCCCTATTTCAAGCTCTGTTGCAGCATTCGTTGGGGCATAGACTTGGGCAACTGAGATGTTGAGGGACTTGGCACGAATTCTGATGGTTCTCACTGACAGTTGAGAAGTGTTCCACTGCTCTAGCAATTTTCTTGTTTACAATAAACACCACTCCAATTTGTTTTCTGGTATCATGTCCTAAATAATAGAAAGTGAAATCTTCAGATTGGAAAAAGCCATTGTTCGACCAGTGTAGCTCACTGACACCAAGGGGATCAGTTTCCAACTGATTATTGCACATTTGGCAAAAATCTAAATTACCCTGACTCATTCTTCTGACCTTCCATGTGGCTATCCGGTGTATCTCTGTACAACACAGACATTTGCTTGCACCCCTGGGCTGCCTCAGCAACTGGGGTTCCGGTTGTCCTGTCGTTGGGCAGCCTATATGACATGTTTGAGACCCTCCTCATAGCATTTTCTTGGTGAGTTTTTAGTGGAGTAGGTCACTAGATCTTTCTCCAACCCTATAACTCACTTTTTGACAGCTACCCAGGGATAGAAACTGCTACAATCCTGGTTAACCTGGGCAATGACAGAGCCACTATGGGATTTTTTTTTCTGTTGTCTCATTGTGATTAATGGGTTTGTGTATACTTTTAGTCTGGCTCCTCAGTTGAGATCTGTCTGGCTTGGGTGACCCTTCTGGTATACTTTCTGGTGATATATCTCAACCTCAACAGAACACCCAAGCCCCTCCCCTCTCGACAAGGGGACATCCTCATGGAGGGGACCAGTGAATCTGGTCTGGTTTAAATCTGTGTGGTTTGATTTTGGGATATTCATCTTCCACTGTCTCTGATTTCTTTTTCAGTCTTCTTCCTCATCCAAAATAAGCAATGATGGCTTAGTAGGAGGAAAAAAAATATTGAATAAATAAATCAAACTTAATTTCCATTGAGTGATTTCTTTCTATTTTCACCATGAGTCAGGTGTTATCATTGACATTATCATTGACATGATTCATTGAGGCTATTCTCTCTCTGTCTCTCTGTCTCTCTGTCTCTGTCTCTGTCTCTGTCTCTGTCTCTCTCTCTCTCTCTCTCTCTCTCTCTCTCTCTCTCTCTCTCTCTCTCTCTCTCTCTCTTTCTCTCTCTCTCATATATATACCTACCTACCTACCTACCTACCTACCTACCTACCTACCTACCTACCTACCTACCTACCTATCTATCTATCTATCTATCTATCTATCTATCTATCTATCTATCTATCTATCTGTTTATCTAGCTAGCTATCATTTTATTACCTGCTTTCAGCATTCATCAGACAGGCCTATTAAAATCTGCTTTGTTTAGCCACTTGATCTGAACCCAGATTAATCAAATGATGGTTCCTTTGTGTCTCAATCAGATTGGACACCAGCCAAATATATTATGTAACGAACCTCGTTATTAGTAAATAACCTAATTTTTTTTGTTCCAATGACATAGCACACAACTATTGTCTATAGTTTATTTTTCTGCCACATTAATATCCTTTCAATTTGCTAGATATCATGCTGATGGAGTTAGCTTGATGAGATGAAAAATGACTTTGCTATACATTTATACAGTATTTGGTGGCTAACTTTGCTCTAAATTGGGCATGTAATGAATGTATCATTGCAAAAGCAAAGAAATAAAAACCCATTACAGACTTGAAATGAATCACTGAAATGGCAAATAATTTTCTAGGCTGTAGTATTTCTCTGCTATTGTTTTGCTTTAAGATTTGCTGAAAAGCAATTACTGTATTCTTTATCTTGGCTTTTATTACTGGTGACTTCTATGCTAGCTTTATTTCCTTTGCATTTGAAAAGCCCTTTGAAATGGAAAGTTAAATTGAATTGGTGATATTGCCCTCTCACCTTCAGTTCCATTTTTCCCCTGATTCAGTGAAGATTTTGAAAGGAACTGTAGGAAGAATCATAAGACCCCCCCCTCCTTCCCTTTCTTTCCATGCCCAGAGAAGGCAAAGAAAAACCATTCACAGAAGCTAAAGCTATCCCTGCCCCCCCAGCCAGAATGACCTCAAGTAACCCCAGTTAGAAGAAACTTTGTCAATGGATACAATGTATCTATCAGTGAAAAACAAAGCCACTAGGAATGTAGCAAGAAGCGGCTTCTGCGTTTTAGACTGAGACAGGTTGAATTGATAGGATTAAGTCAGAAAACACAAAGCCACACAGAATTTACATTCCCTACCTTTAACCAAGGCTAACCTTGACCCCAACCACCACTCAGGAAACCAAATAGGGACAGCGAAAAAGGCATATTATTAATCTAATCAAATAACCTCATCAGGCATCTCAATCTCAAAGATCCAAAAGGGTATAAAAACCACTCTACTCGCCATGCCAGGCTGTCAGCTGTCCCAGAATCTACTGCTATTTCACTTCGCTTCTGATTCCTAAATAAATGGAAACTTCCTTTCCTGCAGCCTGCCTCCAAATTCATTGGCTCCTACATTTTTCTCCCGACTTGGAACCGACACAGATTTTACTTCCAACAGAACTGTTTCAGCTTTCTAATGACCTCCCCTCCCCCCTGCCTTTCTGAACTAGGAAACCAGATGATACAATGTCCAAAATACTAAAAATAACCTGAACACTATTCTAAAGAAACAGCCCACTGTTACTCAAAGGCATGACTGTTTTGAGAAAGTATCTTGTCTGAAGACCTTCTGTCAATCAGCATAACTAAAATAGAATATGATAGGCCAGTATCCTAACTTGGCAAAAGACTTGGTAAAAATATGTGACTTGACATAAGTAGTATCTAAAATGATTTATTATAGCTTGGTAACTAGGAAAAATAAGAATAGTATAACTAGTAAAAATAAGAATGTTTTTATAGTTGGAAATGTTATGGTCCATAACTTCTATGTGCAGTTTAGTCAAAACAAGTCATTTTACACTTCTTTTAAATATCAAAATATCTTTTTTACATTATCTAGCTGATATATTTCTGTGAATCCTAAATAGATACAAAAAGTTGTATGTTTCTTCTACCAGCCATTATATTTGTTAAGGATTGCAACTGATCTGTTACTTAATTGTTCAAGTTACTGATTAGGATATTGGGCTGCCATATAACTAATTTCTTCAATTCTATCATTTATCAGACTTCTATCTGTTTGCAAATATATTCTACCTAAATACGCATCTGCCTTTATTATGAAACAACTGCTATAATTTTGGATTCATTTATAAATAATATTATTTAAGTTTATTTCTATGAAAT
The DNA here is from genome assembly GCA_034064705.1 of Bothrops alternatus. NCBI lineage: Eukaryota > Metazoa > Chordata > Lepidosauria > Squamata > Viperidae > Bothrops > Bothrops alternatus. The sequence continues at coordinate 2,857,804 of JARGCV010000085.1, forward strand.
CAGTAAACAAATCTGATTCAAATTATTAATTTGGATTTAGGATCTAATTTCATTCATATTTTCACTCTGATGTAGAAATTAATTCATAAAACTGTGTTAGGAACATAAGTGTATGAACAATCTACTTCAGTACATTCAGATTAGGTCAACAATTTAAATTAACTTGTTGATTAAAGTTAGATATGTCCTATTTTGTTTGATGATGTGGATTGATCTGCCAATTCAATGCAAAAATGACTCAGTTTATAGATTTGACAGAAATATCTTTAAATCAATTTTCATTAAATATCACACATACCATCAACTTCATTGAATCCTATATAATCAGATTTAAAGAAAGAATACATTTTATTAGGAAATATTATTATGTTTGGCTACAAGGGTGGAAACCTTATCTTATTTAACTATTTTTTTCAACAATTATGGAAGGATTGGAGCATATAAGACTACCAAATATTGGAGATTACTTATACCAGTGATTTGGCTACATTGGCAACTCAGTTGCTATGTGCTTTTATGAATAGAACTAATAATGACCAAAGGAATAAACTATATGATAATTTCCAAAGAAATGCTTTTCTCCCTTTTTTCTTCTAGAAATGGTACAGTATGTGGGATGGAAATGATATTAAAACTGCATGTTGTAGATAGTCCTCCTTAAAGACATTCTTAGTTTTTGGTTGTCCCTTAACTTTTTTTTTTTAGGGTTAGGGTTATTTGTTATATGGAAGGAGAAAAATGAATAGAAGATTCAGTAGAAATAAGAGAAAGATGCTGAAGAAACTGAACTGTAGCCAAAATGGCTAAATTATAACAAATTCCATCCCTAATGCCATGCAGTATTAACCTTTCCAGAAAAATTCCTTCTATTATTTGGACAAAAAACCCTTGACTAACATCAGGAAGGTTTGAGATAAACCTAATCTCCTTCCATTCACTTAAACTTTAAGCAGCTTGAAATAATAATTCCAGTGCCAATGTTCTTTCAATCTTTCTAGTTTAGCCCTAGCTGACATTCTTTGCCAACTCTTTTATTTCCATGGCAACATGAAAACGTACCAGCAGCTATCTTTTCTCTTTAGTTATCTTTGGGTCATCTTGTCTGACATTGAGCTGAGTACACCTGCGTAACACTTGTGTTTATAAATATATATTTTGCTGAGTTGGCCACATTCTAACATAAACCATGTAATGTAGAAACTTTTGCATCTCCAGCTATGACTCGGATTACTGAGTGAACACTAGTGAACAATGCCATAGGCAGGACATCCAAACAACAATCTAACTTCTTCAGTATTTCATATAGAAATAAATGGCATCTGCTGTAGGTATTGTCCTTCCCTCCTTTTTCCTCCGCCCCCCTTCCTCAGCCACAAAGTTGTCAATTCTTAATGAACAATGTGTGGTTCATTAAATTCTCCATCTTTGGTGATAATTAGCAAGTTATGTACTTTTTTAGAAAGTTTTTTTTAATCATAGTGTGAAGAATGTTTTTAATTTACTGTTGAAAAGATAGCTTATAGAAAGGCAGATCAACTTTTCTTCCATATTCCATTTAATTTACAAATATTTATTTATTTATTTGTTCGGACTTATATGCCACTCCTCTCCGAAGACTCGGAGCGGCTCACAACATATATATAAAAACAACAATTTCAAACTAAGTCCAAGCAAAACATTAAAAATATAACCCCACACATATTCATCAGTCACACCAAGTCAACAATCATCCCCAGGCCTGCCGGCAGAGGTAGGTTTTTAGATTCTTTCGGAAGGCCGGGAGTGTGGGAAAAACGCGGACTTCAGGAGGCAGTTGGTTCCAGAGGGAGGGCGCCACAACAGAGAAAGCCCTCCCCCTAGGGCCCGCCAGATGACATTGTTTTGCTGACGGGACCCGGAGAAGGCTGACCCTGTGTGCTCTCACCGGTCGTAGGGAAGTATGTGGCAGAAGACGGTCCCATAAGTATCCAGGTCCAAATATCCTCTTCTCTACAAAAAACTAGTATTATTTGAAATGTGGTAAAATGAGACAGGGAGTCAGTTTGGTGCAGTGGTTAAGGCATCAGGCTGAAAACTGGGAGATCTCAAGTTCTAATTCTCTCTTGGGAACAAAGCCAATTGGATGACCTTGGTCCAGTCACTTTCTCTCAGCCCTAGGAAGCAAGCAATGGTAAACTGCAGGGACTTGTCCAGAATTGGGCACAACTGAATGAAGACAAAAGGGCAGTAAAGAGAAGCCCTTATTTCCACATCAGAATCTGCCTGACCTCTCAGTTCGGATCAAGCCACTTCTGAAAACCCTTACCAAGAAAACTTCAGGATTTGTCCAGCCTCTGAAAATCAAATATAATTGAACGGAAATCAGAAAACAGATAATTTCTTCTTATGTATATATTAATTTAAACACTTTTTCCTTGCACTTTGAAATGTTAACATTAAATTAATTTCTGGAATTAATAAAATGAGAAAACATGGAATATTTATGTTTTTAAAACAAAAGTATTAAATAAAATTCACATAAAATCACCAACAGAAAAATATCAAATAAATTTAAAAAAATACATTCATGCTGGCAGAAAATCAAGCACATCTGGAAAGTGACAAGTTCAGGGAAGTCTTACTTCAGAACCTTATTAATTCCTGTTTCCTATCATTTACTTTAGGGAGTGCGAGTCAAAATAATTTTATAAGTAATATTATATTTAAACACAATTGGATAATATTTTTATCAACTCTACTTATTTAGCTACATTGAGTGAGCACTGTTTTGCATCTTGATCACTGATTCTATAACTTAATAGACAAAAAATGTTATTGTTTAACTACCTTCTGTTGATTGTAGAAAAACCCGTAATTGGAGTCAACAACTAACTTGATTACTTCAAAGCATTTGTAATTTCTGTCCTGCTACTTCTAGATTTTATGGCACAGTGCTTATTAAAGCCAAACAACATGACATCAATAATATTGGACAATAAAGCGTAGCCCTAGGGCTGTGTGAACCATCAACTCAAGAAACAAAATTAAGTTGCATGGCCCCACAAACCAGCTACTTTAATTCTCACTATTTCCTCATGGTCAATATTTTGATTTGTTCCTAATTAAAACTAACTTAATACTAATGTGAGTGTGTTTTCATTTTGTCACTTTAATGATGATTTTCTAAGGCAGTTTATTATTAATTAGGAATCAGTTTACTATTAACTAACTAAATATATATAGCTGAGGTGGTTCATATGAATAAGAAGGACAGTGAGTGCAATTATTTGATATAATGTTTATTGCAGGGACAAGGACAAATATTTCCTTTTTTAAAAAAAGTGAAAGAGAGAGAAAGAGACAAAATGAATGAATAACGCTTAATCAAGATGAATGCTTAATCAAACCTTTCACAAGCTTTTGTATTACAATCAAGCCCATATTAGATTTTGCTGTCCTTTTTTGTTGTGCCTTTTCATTAAAAGTTGCATAATTTCAGGGATATATGTTGATCTCAAATAAATTCCAAAATATATTTATATAAATATTGAAAAAAACATGTTATAAAAGAGCATCTGCCTTAGATTTATGTTTTTATGAAGTTTGTTGCATTTTGTATCAATGCAAGCATCTCTATAAGAAGATAAGGAATTGTGTGAAAGTTTTAATTTTTCTATATATAATTTGCATATAGTTGTATGTTTTTACCATCTTGAAAGCTGTCAAGACTGGCCTTAGAAAGTGGATGGATGATGGATACTTTTTTTTACTGTATAAATAATAGGTTTTCTGGAATTTATATAAACAGCATACGATTGAATACTGCTAAATGAAAGTCTGAAATATGCATTTATTTGTTTAATTTAACATCCTAAGAGTCATTGTCTTCAGTTAGAATGTTTCCTATGAGTGAAACATTTTCTACAAAATGTTGATATTTTTATTTGATGAACAATAATAATATAATATTGAATTGCAGCAGGGTTTTTTTTGTTGATAGCTCACTTATATACTCAGGATAAGCAGAATATTTCTGAATATTTCAACTAAACCTACATTTCCAGAAATATACAGTACTAATAAAGTATGTTTAATTTTAATTTAATGCTCCATCACAGCCATGATGTACAACAAGCTGGACACTTTGGTTACCTAAAAATGCTACATTTAATTTGGTGACAATTTTGGTGGCCGGGTTTGAAGAATGAAAACTATGTCAAAAGCTGCGCAGTGTGTGCCACCATGAAGAGAATCCCCCCTGGGTTATTGCCACCAGTTGCGGACCCTTCCCAGCCGTGGGAAGAGATCACTATGAATTTTATTGTTGAGTTACCTGAAAGCAGGGGAAATACAGTGATATGGATTGTAATTGATCTTTTTTCGAAGCAGGCTCATTTTGTTGCGTGCTCTGGTCCCCTGTCAGCTCAGAAATTGGCTAAAATGTTCCTTAAACACATTTACAGAGTACATGGCAAGCCAAAGTGAGTAATCTCTGACAGAGTGGTTCAATTTACAGCTACATTTTGGAGAAATTTTCTGAAAATAATTGGCTTGTCATAGGGGCTGTCATCGGCTTTTCACCCGTCTACAAATGGGGCGGCTGAAAAAGTGAACACAATGGTGGAACAGTACCTTAGATGCTATGTGGATTGCCAGCAAACAAACTGGGCTGACCTCCTCCCTTTCGCTGAAGTGGCTTACAACAACACCGTCCATAGAAGCACCAATTTTATGCCTTTTAGGATTGCTACCGGGAAGGGATTCAACCCAATACCTGAATTTCCCCAAGAACCCCCTACCTCCCAGACTCTAGAGCAGGGGTAGTCAACCTTGGCTCTTTTATGACTTGTGGACTTCAATTCCCAGAATTCCTGAGCCAGCTAACTGGCTCAGAAATTCTGGGAGTTGAAGTCCACGAGTCATAAAAGAGCCAAGGTTGACTACCCCTGCTCTAGACCAATGGATGTCAGCCTGGAGGGAGGTGTGGGACAATGCTAATAAAGGACAGAAAAAAGCCTTGGAGACATATAAAAAGCAAGCTGATGAAAAAAAGAGCTCCCCAGCAATCGTTCCATGTTGGGGGGAAAGGTCTATTTATCCACAAAATATCTGAGACTCAAATTACCCATTAAAAAATTGGGACCAAAATTCCCGAGTCCTTTCCCGATTGTAAGAATCCTGAACCCAGTTACTGTGGAGTTGAAGCTCCCACGACTTTAATTTTGTATTTCATTGCAGTTTATTGAAACCTTTCTGTGAATCAACCTTGCGACCCCTCCCAAGAAAGCTCCTGGTCCTCTGTTAGTGGCTGGGGAAACACATTATGAAGTGAAACACATCCTTGATTCTAGGTTATATAAGGGGAAGTTACAGTATTTAGTACATAGTACAGTGGAAAGGCTACCTGCTGCCAGATGCAACTTGGGTAAAATCTACTGATGTAAAAGCTAATAGACTTAGTCATAAATTCTACAGCAAACATCCTAATAAGCCTAGGTACAACCCTTAACATATGCTTCTGTTTAAATCTCAGGACTACTCCTTTGTATTAAGGGGGGCCAGAGGTCAACACTGTGACAATGGATGTCAACGCTCTGACAAGTGAGAATCAGCAGCCATTTTACCTTTGCTTTTAGAGTGCCTTTTTTTTACTGATTTGCAGTTTAGATGTAGAATGGGGGATGGAGTAAATGCTTGAGGATTTAGTTTGTCATAACAATTGCAGCTGTGTGGGAACTCAAGGTCACTACTTGATAAAGTTTTGGCGGGCTGAAGAGCTGGGAAGGAAAGCCCGCGTTTTGTGTTAATTGGAGAATGTGATTTCTGACAACTTCTTTGGGGTGGGAATTGCAACTTGTTACTTTGTATCTGGGGGGAGGGATTCTCATTCTTGGGTTCAACTATGTAAGTGCTGATACTTTGTTTCCTAATAAAATGTTCTTTAAGGAAGTTCTTTTACTGGTTTCATGTATCGGAACCATGACATAATGGTGCATCAATACACTTTTATTGATGTATTATAAAGGAATGTATATCTAAATAGGCTAAAAGCATAGGTACATGCTTTTGAGTGCAGAATGTATCTTTTTATCATTTCAATTCATTTTATATCGAGTTGAAAAACTACCCTTAAGGCACACAATTCTTCTTAATATTGTTTATGAGAGGGGTGAATTAATGAAATATCTCCTGGAAATAAAAATGCACAGCTAGCACAGTGGAACTGCTCTTCATGCATTGCAACTCTCTAGTTTCAACTTTCAGCATGATCAATGTTCTTATTAAAATGTTTGCAAATGGAACACCGAAACATATGACTAAATTGTGCTTTTGAAACAACTCCTGCATGCTAACAAAGATTGCCATAAAGTATATGGATGTTCAATTTATTTAGGAGAGATTAAAATCATACACTCATAGCATATCAGTGACAGCTTTATACTTATATGGCTAGCCTGTGGAGTGAAGATAGAAAATGCAATTTAGCTGACTCTCACTTACTTAATTAAATAAAGTAAAAAAAATAAATAAACCTAGTCAGCCCTTACAAGAATGTCAATCTCACTTGACTTATAAAACTTCTTGTATGACTCAATATATTAGAAATTCTTAAATAACGGGAGAACTCAAATTAGCTGATCAGTATCTTAAATCCTTATCACTTAGTGCCCTTTAAATATTAATATTTGTTTATAAACCATATACATGTTTTAATAATTAAGGGTGTTTTTTTAGTAAAATCTGCCTTATTGACCTCTTTTGCTAGTCAAACAAGTAACATATTTTTTCTTTTGTTTTAGATGCATTTCTTATAAATGTTATATTTTCTTTCCCCCCTAACTAATTGCTTTATATTAAGGCAGGAGAAAATGCATTTTAAATACAATTAGCAACTAAATTGCACATGGAGATAGAGATGATAATCACAGACATCCATACAAATTGTCAGCTGAGATAAATTATCATAAATTGGGAGGCAACTTAATTGGAAATTGTTAGGCCAACCAAGGGCGATAGAGTCACAAATAATTGATAAAATCAGCTGTAGAATCAGACCTGTGGCATCTGTTGTAGAACTTTGAAATTATCAACCAAATTAGTGGGAAAAGAAATTTTCTAAGACTTTATGAAGGATAGGACCATCACCCCTTTTAGTGGTGACAGTGGCAGCTCTGTTAAGAAACCTATTAAGAAGTGTTTCTTTTGAATTTAATGCAAGCACGGGACACCAGTAAGAGCGAAATAATCAGGAGAAAAGCCTACAGACTGAAAGAGGCCATGATACTTTCTCTAGAGTTCTCTTTTCAGCCATTCCAGTAACTATTCTGTATACTGTATGTATTCTGCTGACCAACCATCAATGTTCAATATGATAATATGTTTATGGCAATAACACAAACAGATCTCATGCATTTCTATTAACAATGAAATAGTCTGTTTCCAAGGGTGTTTCTGCCTGTTCCACCAGATTCAATAGAGCTGTCATGTTCCATGTCCCTCTCAATCTGTGCCATATTGTGAGGTCAAGAAGGAGTGCCTTTTCTGTTGAGCACCTGCCTGACAGGGATTAGAGGAGTGCATAATCTTTTTGTAAGGACCCACCCCACTTTGAATCTTAAGAAGACAGAACTCTTGGAATATTTCTTCCAACAGGCATCCTTTATTAAGAGAAAATAGTTGCAGGCGTTCTAGACAGGACCTGGGGCCCAGGCCTTACAGTTCAAGGTTTTAAGGGGTCCCCAGCAGCCCCACCCCACCCCACCATCTTTCCAGTGACAATCCCAGGCATTACATTTCCACCCCCTTTTTCCTCACTGCCGATGGAAGGGAGACTTCAGAGGAGTAGATGAAAGCTGATGGCCGGATTGTTATGATTTAGTCCTTTTGGTGGTATCCACATTCAATCCCTTTGAAGTTGTACCAAAGGAAGTGAGGGCCATAAAACCCCTTTGTTCACCCCCCTTCCCCTTCATCATATGACAGAATCCACAGAGGGCAGAAATGGGGTTTTCCATAGTCGATAACTAGAGATGAAATTTAATTGGATTCTGACACTTTTAACCAATTCAAGGCTTTTAAAACCTGGCTTTTCCCCAGGCATTGGGGCCAGGATGTAGGGGAGTCTAATATATATGTAGGTTTGTTCTTGTGACTTGTTATATAACACTTCATAATTAGTCTTTGAATATGATTGTTCTTTTATTTTGATTATGGGGTTTTCATGGCTTTTTGTACTGATTGTTTGCTGCTCCAAATTATGTATTTAAAGTGGGAAGTCATCTCTCTTTCTCTCTCTCTCTCTCTCTCTCTTCTCTCATCTTAAAATTGAGTGTTGGGGGAGGGTGAGAAAATGCGAAAAAATGGCTGCCTTCTCCAATAATAGATGTATATGTTATAACATTATTGGCGGGAGAGGAATTAACAGCTCACTAACTGCAGAGCCCCCCTCCCCTGCCCAAAATGTGCAGCTTCACTGACTTTTATTTATTTTTAGACAAAAACAAAGATTTCTTTTTTTTTTGGCTCTATACTACTTTAGAAAGAAAAAAAGAAAGAAAGAAAGAAAGAAAGAGAAAGAAAGAAAGAGAAAGAAAGAGAAAGAAAGAAAGAAAGAAAGAAAGAGAAAGAAAGAAAGAAAGAGAAAGAAAGAAAGAGAGAGAGAGAGAGAAAGGAAGAAAGAAGGAAAGAGAAAGAAAGAAAGAAAGAAAGAAAGAAAGAGAAAGAAAGAAAGAAAGAAAGAAAGAAAGAAAGAAAGAAAGAAAGAAAGAAAGAAAGAAAGAAAGAAAGAAAGAAAGAAAACTTAGTAAAATATTCAAATTAGAAAACGTGTTTCCTCCCTTTAGGGTTAAAAAAACAACAACCTGAAATTATATACAGGATTAATATGAATTATGATAAAGATTAATGAGTCAATATAGATATATATTATTTCCCACAGAAAAGAGAAGCAGAGATGGTCAAACTGATTCTTTTATCCAAAGAAGACAATATATATAACCTTGTTTATATTTTGAAATTGCTTCCGGATTTTGTGCTTGCAGTGGGAAAAAAAATGAAATCTTGATTTGGTTTTTGCTAATTAGATAGGTTTATTGTTATATGAGTTCTCCGGAATAGGTTTATTGTTATATAGGTTTATTGTTATATAGGTTTATTGTTATATGAGTTCTCCGGAATAGGGCGGCATAGAAATCGAATAAATAATAATAATATTGTTATATTGTACATACTGTTGTGCAAAAGTAAAAAGTCGTGATTGTAATGTTATCTTCCACTGTACTAAAGACAGTCAGAAGTTGATGCCTTTTTCTTGTCTTTTCCCTGTTTACACTATTTTTTCTTTTCCTCCCCCTTCTCCTAGTTTGCTATTTTTTGAATTTCTCTTTTTATTTTATATTTTGATAAACCAATAAAGTTATTATTAAAAAAACCCCAGATGCATCACCAATAAATAATAGTTGTCAGAAAAGGTATTTTTTTTCCACTATTTGTTTTCTTCTTTGCTTATTTTTAGTTTAAGGATTATTTTTAGCTTTTATGTTGTTGTTTTTATTGTTATTGGAATGGAGATTAATATTAATTTGATCCAGATGTTTTATACTTGGCTGCCAAGAATTGCTTTGATTGTGAAGGGGGAGAATAAACATGTTCTGAGGTTACGAAGGCAGCTGCAGGCACCACTGAAGTCTTTTATTGCACCGCTAAAACCCAGCAGATGGTCCTCCAGAGGTGTTGGTAAACCTCCACTCCACCCCACAAAAGAACCACTTACATCAGTGTAACTCAGTCTCACCAGCTGGGTCCACTAACCACTAGAACCAAGTAAAAGTCCACAAAACCAGATGCAGACTAGCAAAACAAGTCCGTTAACCACAATCTAGAGTCAGAGTCTGCAAAAGAAGCTATGCAAATCCAAAGGCTGAAACACCACTTGAAGACCACAAGATGAGATTTCAAAAGTCAGGGAAGTGCAAGCCAAGACAAATGGTTTTTCCTAATAAATACACCCAGCCTCTGGTTAAATCACCCTGAGCCCTCCTCTTGTGAGGAGGGGTAGGGCAGCATCTTTGTCAGCAGCCTTGTAGACCTGCTATGAGCTTCCCTCCAGTCCACTCTCCATGCCTTTAGATTGGGTGGGGGAGGCAGTTGTTCCTCATCAGAAGAGATCTGTTGTCTCATCCCTGCTGCCTGTCTGCAGCTCATCCTCCCCTGCATTTGTGAAGGCAGCAGGCTCTCCGTCCAGTCAACCACTTCCCCCAATGCCGGTGGGGAGGCTGGGACAGCATCGTCTGCAGCCCCTGGACTCTCTGGATGTTCCAGGGGAGATATGCCATACCCCATGGATGGTCCCAGTTCTGACTCCTCCTCTTCCTCTGAACCAGGATCTGATGAGTGAGAAGTTCTTGCAATAATAAGAACAAACTGCACACTAAATTTAAATGGTGTTTCTAGTTGAAACATTACTTTAGCATTCATTTAGCATAGTGGTAATTTTGAATGGCTACTAAATAGGGCTATATCCTTAAGGCTGTGGTCCAGTGTACTCTTTCTTAAACATTGAGTTTAATCCAAAAGGCACCATCTCCAATAACTGTTGCACATAAACATATAAAACATATTAAGAACGGTTGCAAGAACTGGGCATGGCTAATCTAATGAAGAGAAGGACTGGGAGGACATGATAGCAGTGTTCCAATATTTGAGGGGCTGTCACAGAAAAGAGGGGAGTCAACCTATTCTTCAAAGCACCCGAAGGCGAAACAAGGAACAATGGATGGATACTGATCAAGGAGAGATTTAACCTAGGAATAAGGAGAAATTTCCTGAGAGTTAGAACAATCAACCAGTGGAATAGTTTGCCTTCAGAAGTTGTGGGTGCTTCATCACTGGAGGCTTTCAAGAAGTGACAGCCACTTGTCAGAAATGGTCTAGGGTAGGGGTCCCTAAACTATGGGCTGTGGCCCGGGACTGGGCTGCGGGGTCTTGGCCAGCAGGCCATGGAAATGGCTGGCCAGTGTGTGCATGCATGGGCATGCATTCCCCACACTTGCGCTAGTGCTTGCGGCACTGTTTTGCTATCACCAATCTGTTCCAAGTTAGCATACTAAAATAAGAAAATCCTAGGTGCGCCCATGTATATGTCCTTGTCCCTTATGGCCCTCAAAGCACTGCAACCCTCAGAACATTGCAGATTTCATTTCATTGAAGAACAGCCAGGCTATCAAAAAGTTCTCTTCCTTTCTCTGGGAAGAAGCATTTTACTTTGTCAACTTCCCTCTAGTGCAGGGGTAGGCAACCTTGGCTTTTTTATGACTCGTGGACTTCAACTCCCAGAATTCCTGAGCCAGCCACACTGAGGGGAAAGGGAGAGATTTCCAAGCTGAGCCATGCTGGCTCAGGAATTCTGGGAGTTGAAGTCCATGAGTCATAAAAGAGCCAAGGTTGCCTACCCCTGCTCTAATGGATTTCAGTCTCCACAAAATGGCCAAATTTCAACAATCGTTAGTGACTCCTGTCAGCACTTGCTTTGAACCAAAATTGTTGCTTGGCTTTTGTAATGGTCAATCATTTAAATGTGCTTCTTCCTTATAATAATGAAGAGAGGGTCTTCTTCATTCTTCGCAACTGAAGGGAAAAATTCAGTACAGTATTTCACTTTTATTACCCTTGTAACTCTCATCAGGTAGATCTATCAGGTAAAGTTAAAATAATTTTTTGGGTTGAAAGCCATCTGGTAAATGAAACCATTAAACCTTTTATTTCTGGTTTAATAATAAAAAAAATGGCTCCCCACTGAGACTGTTTTGACAAAACAGTACAATTGCTTTTGTTTGCCATTTAATCTGCAACCTAATCGATAGAATTTGATGTAAGCACTATTGGCATTATGGCTCTCAAATTCTAGGGGAAATAGAGGTTATAATGTAAACAAAATATTTCATTGGCATTGATTTCAAAAGCGGTCTGACAGTGTTTCTGAAAAATTATCAACATCCAGATATTAAACTTGCTAAAGTGGCAAGAGATGAATTTGATTATTTGGCTTTTAAAGAGTTATTCTTTTAAGGCAGAAGCATTTTTCAATTTATATAATGTTAAATGAACTATGCTTCCATTTTAACTTTTCCTCAACTATTTTGGGTGATTTTCTAGAGTTAATCCAGGTTACAGGAGTTATTTGTCTCCTTTTTTAAAAGAATAAGTATCCATATGGCACAGTAAGATAAGACTTCCAGATATACTCAAATATTCTTACAAATGTAGAGGAAATATAATTAGTCCTCCTTTAATGGACAAATGGACAGAAAGAAAGAAAAAATATATTTTGGAACATTACAACTGCCGTGATTTTTTGGTGCTCAGTAGTACTGATCTTTTTTAGCTACCTTCTCATGGTAATTAGTGCTGATGAAACCCTTTGGCATTGCCTACAATCTTTCTTCAGCGCATCCAAAGAGTTGGGCACCTTCAGTTTTGCTCAACCTGGAAGCATTTCACCCAGAACTTCAGGAGATTTTTTTTTCGCCTTCTCCTGCAATGCTCTCCACAGGTTTCCCCCTCCCCATCTTTTAATGATTGTCGCTTTTTGACAGGAATCCTTTTACCTGCTCTACATTCTCAAGAGCCAAGCAGCTGATTAAAAAATTGGGACAGCCTAAATGGGTAGAACACGCATTTCAAGTTTACTATCTTCTGTCATCCACTAATAGCAGTGAAGGGAAAAACAGTGTAGTGAAAGGAAACATTATTTCAAACTGCTATTCATCAGCTGATCAGTAGATGCCCAAGTTCTTCTTCAAGTTGTTGTTGTTGTTGTTATTATTATTATTATTATTATTATTATTATTATTATTATTATTATTATTATTATTATCATTAAACTTATATGCCGCCCTTGTCCCAAGACTCAGGCCGGCTCACAACAAGAATACAAGTATAAAAAACATAACATAAAATCAATTAAAATTACTAATTTACAGTATAAAAACTAGGTAATTTATTTCACTCATACAACACACAGTCACAATCAAAGGCCCAGGGGCAGAGTGCAGCTCACACGCCCCAAACCTGTCTGCATAAATGTGTTTTCAACAATTTTTGGAAAGCTAGGAGGGAGGAAGCAGTACGAACCTCTGAGGGAAGCTGGTTCCAGAGGGCTGGGGCAGCAACAGAGAAGGCCCTAACCCTAGGCCCCGCCAGATGACATTGTTTAACAGACGGGACCCGTAGGAGGCCAACCCTATGTGACCTAACCGGTCGCTGGGATTCATGAAGCAGAAGACGGTCCCTCAAGTATCCTGGCCCATTGCCATAAAGGGCTTTATAGGTCATAACCAACACTTTGAATTGTGTTCGGAGACCAATTGGTAGCTAGTGCAGCTCACGGAGGGCTGGAGTGATATGAGCATGTCTTGGGAGACCCAAGTTCCCCAAATAACATATGAAACAGACATATGAGCAAATAAAAGGGGCACCCATGGGATCCCCAATATCAGGAGTAATTGCAGAAACTGTCCTGTGCAAATTAATTTCAAAACTACGGACCTAAATTTTGGTGCCAGTATGTTTGTCATCTCCAAAAGAAATGCACTGAAAAATTTTCATATGCTATTAACTCCATCTTCCCAGACTTACAACTCACAATGGAGGAAGTAATGGCTAGCCCAGGGGTAGGCAACCTCGGCTCTTTTATGACTCGTGGACTTCAACTCCCAGAATTCCTGAGCCAGCCATGCTGAGGGGAAAGAGAGAGGTTTCCATGCTGAGCGTAGCTGACTCAGGAATTCTGGGAGTTGAAGTCCACGAGTCATAAAGGAGCCGAGGTTGCCTACCCCTGGGCTAGATAATTACCATTTTTAGATGTGCTTGTCAACAGGAAGGAAAACGGAAGCCTAGAAACCATGGTTTATTGTAAGGCCACCAAAACTGCATACATTCTTAGTTTCAACAGCAACCATCCACTGTCACACAAAAAGAGCTGCATCAGAACACTATATGGCAGGGTGAAAACCCATTGAAGCACCCAGCAAGCGAAACAATGGAAGAGAAGGTATCTACGTGAACAATTCAAGCAGAATGGGTACCCACAAGCATTTATTACAAGATGCATGCACAACACACAAAGGAGGGAAAGGAAGAAAAAGGGTACAAGACCAACGATCTGGCACACCGTGCCTTACGTTAAAAACATTTCAGAAGCAGTAGAAGGCAGCTTCCAAGAACTGCAATTGGGAATTGCACACTGCCCAGAGGCTACCATATGAGGACAAATTATGTACTGTAAAGATCACTTACATACTTCTAATGTAATCTACCAGATTCCCTTCATGGATTGCCCCTATGACTATGTAGGACAAATGGGGAGTAAGCTAACCACCAGATTGTAAGAACATGAGTGGTCAGACAAGAAGACTCAAACTCATTGGTAGCCTCACATTGCAATGAACAAGGACACACATTCAATTTTGCAACTACTAAGATTGTTGGCCATGCAGATACAAAGAAATCCGGGGAAATGATTGAAGCCTTGGAAACAAGCTTCTTGTCAATTAACAGTGCTGATTTACCACCAGCTTATCAAATACTTAGGAGCCGAAGGCTTGGCAGCACAAGAAAACAACAGCCAATCACCGGCCATCAACACACCAATCAACCAATAGGAAGGCACCACATAAGTATGATTCACACAATAGCCCAAAACACATATTCCAGTAGAGAGAAATTCCCTGAAAATGGGCTAACCATGAGTCTGAAAGGTCAGAAGACTAAATCTCTGGTTCCAATGACTGATCCAGATTTGATCTTGCAATATATGAAATTGCCTGGTTTTGCATTGTGGCATAAAATCAGGCAAAGAAAAAAATAAGAGCATCTGAACCTACCTGGATATGGATAGAGACATATAGCTCAGGGTCAGCATTAATCATGGGCTTTGAGTGAACATGCTGTAGCAGCTAGTGTACTATATTTTTCTCTGGTTTGACAGGGAGATGGTAATTTTATAATTCTTAAGTCCCTTTTGGATAATTTTATCCAACGTTATCAATATACATATGTGTTTGTGTGTGTGTGTCTGTGAGAAAGGGAGAGGGAGAATGTATATGAATATGTATATGCATTTGTGCATATACTCATATTTTATAGTGCTATTCCAAGTTCATATTATCCGGATTGCAAATTTAAATTTCATCTTGCTGTATATCTGTAGTATGAATAAGCTTTTTAACATATTCTGATTTGATATTGTTTTTTATCCAAAATGTTTGTCTGAAAGTACTTTTTTAACTATACTGAATTTGTCACTTTAGTTTTGGATATTCTGAGTATTTAAATGCCAATTCTTTTGTTCCAGTTAATGACTGCAATAACGTTAAGATAATGATAATGATAATGCAACCAGGAAGGGTGCAGTAAAGTTGAGAAATATTGAAAAGAATAACACTTTGATTCAACTGACAAAGGAGAGTATTTATAGCTCAGGGTTGACATGAGGGGTCCTTGGTGCTCTCTGAGCTTGGTTGTTTTCTTGCAGATGTTTCATTACCCAAATTAGGCAACATCAGCAGTGCTAGTAGGGAATGGGGTTTGCTATCAATTTATATTCTAGTGGGCTGCCTTGTCAGTAAAGGGAGGAGTGATCTTAGAGGTTTTTTGTTTCTTTGCAACAAAGCTCAGAGAGCGCTAAGGATCCCTCGCTTTGATTCAAATGGGCAGAAATTTCCTATGAAAAGTAAGGTAACTAAAATTTGGGGGCCAAGGATCTTGATGTTTAACATATTACAACTGACAGGAAGAAATAAGAAACTCTGGAGAAATCAAATAGATCGAGATTAAGAGAGATTATGACTGCTTGAAAACTGTAGATAATCAAGGAAATTACAATTAAGCAGATTCAAACAAGGGAGTAGATTGTCCCAAGCAGCAGAGAAACAAAATTCATAAGACACGGAAAGATGTCAAAAGCTGTTGATAGATTTTATGTATGTTGACAGACTTTTCAGTGAAATCTTATTTTAATAGTGGAAGGTTCCATTGGAGAGTAGGACACTGCAGATATTTACCTAATTTTTATAATGAATGAACTTTGTCACACAGTAATTATGCAAATCAAAATCTGCTGCATGCAAAATTCACAGAATTGAAGTCTAAGAATGTAAAATACTGTATTTGATTTGGGGTTCATCCTATCATTTTAGATAATAGCAGAAACAATATTGCCAGAATAATTTCATTATTAAATCACCATAGTATCTTTAGATGATCCCTCACTCATTTGAGGAATAATGTTGCAACTGTTCATGTTTTATCTGTTTTTGACATAAGTTATATTTGTTTTTTCCTTTTTTAGCCCTCTGTATATCTGAAAGCATCTTTTCTGGAAACAACTTTTTTTATAGAGAGGATAAATTCTAGTTTTTCTAGTTCAGTTTTACTGGGGTGAGCCTACAGTTTTTCCATGACATATTTATTTTGATTAAAATGACTGTTCACACAATAACCCCAATAGTTATATTAAATAAAGAGCACACATTTGTACACTCTGCCAGTCTTTGGCTCATCTACAAATCTTTTCAATTGTGTTTTCTTCCAGATCCTTGATAACTGTTGTTTACTCCAGGGGAGGATTTTGCTCTAGTTCTATAAAGCTCCTTTCTGTGCTTCTCTGATAGCCTCTAAGCTTCAGTGCCCTGGAGGTGCTTAGGAATTGGTTGATAGGGGGATCTCATTTGATACGCATGACAGCAGCCCCCCCTCTACCCGACACGCTTATCACTAAGGGAAAATGTCTGACCCATTATTGTGTAAAATGAGAGCGTTCTCCTAGGTTCAATGAGAAATCATTTTAAACTTCATTTTAAAACTAAGATTGCTTTAAAGCTTTTATACTTATAGATATCTAATTAGAATCATAGTCTGATCAGGGCAAACTATATATTTACCCAACTGCTCTAATTTCACACATAGATCTCTTTTAGATGAAATTAAAGGCCTATGTCTAACTGCACCATTTCAGATGTTATGTGGAAATCGCATATTTGAACAAATGTATGTCTAGATAAAAACATATACTGTGCAATTTAACAATAAAAATCTTTTTTTAAATTAACTTTGTAATAAATCAGTCTTATTACATGTGTGAGAAAGAAAGAAAGAAAGAAAGAAAGAAAGAAAGAAAGAAAGAAAGAAAGAAGAAAAAAGCAAATCTGCCTTGCTGTGGCAATATAGCACTTGATTGAAAGGATTTTTATTTTACCTTATTTTATTTTATGTTAATAACATTTCTTAACACAGCAAGAGTCACTGGGTAACCGAGTCCAATGGGGACATGTGAAGTCCAGGAAAGCAGTCCATGAGTTGAACATGTCAAGATACATCGGAGAATGATTATCTGATACTGCATGTTTTAACAGCCGTGAGGATAGTATTTGCCCAATATTGGAAAAATGAGAATCTACCATCTGACTGTTATGTCTGGCCCTTCTCAGCTTAGTAAAATCCACAGGAATATTTCTTTAAGAGTTTTATTTAACACATTTCAAGAGATTCATTGCAAAGCAAGCTGCTGACATTTTGTTGGCCGGAACGGCCAAGTCTGATTTATTTACATTCAGCTTAATCATGCTCTCCCTCCCTTCCAATTAACTCACTCTTTATCTCTCAGGTTGTCCAAGAGCTCATTAATCTTCCGTAGAGTCCAAAAACACCAGAAAACTGAGTTCAAACGAACTGCGCAAGGCATCAAGCTACTCCTTGATATTAACGTTGCTCGTGACAAAGAATTAGTCCCTCCTTTATCTTCTAATATAGTTTCCGATACGTCACTTCTCCCATGGCTTCCTTTTTCCACGTAACTGAGACCTCCGCCTATCAAACCTTCGGAATCTCGGATCAAGCCATAAATTTTCCTGTTCCAAATCTGAGTCTCCGCTTTGAGAGTCTGACTCAGACTGCATGCAAATCTCCTCCCTCTCTGTCTCTCCTGCCGGGAGGGGAAAGCACCCAGAGGGGCCTGGTTGCTCCTCCTCATCCTCTGACGTTTCCCCAGCTGGTCTAGAGACACCCACAACACTGACCAGACTATAATTACTAAAATCTTAGAGTGTGCAGAAATGGATAGATTAACATTGGAGATGAAGGAAAAAAGATGATTCAGTTTATTTTATAACTTGGGATAAACTTTATCAATGGTTAGAGACACGTTAGAATTTGAAAAGGATCTAACATCTCAGAATAGATGATTGATTTCCAACCAAGTTCTAATTAAAAGGTAGATGACATTATTATTTTTAGTGATTTAGTGATTTTTTATCTATGTTGATAGTTAGGATTTTCTGAGATTTTATTATTTGTGTTTATTTAATAGATGAATGTATTTGTTTATTAACTATTTGTAATATGGCTATAGTTAAGCTTATTTTAAGATATTTACTCATTATTATGATCCGGACAGTTGCTTGTTTGTTAAAATATGTGAATGTACCTTTCCTTATT
Organism: Bothrops alternatus; assembly: GCA_034064705.1. Lineage (NCBI taxonomy): Eukaryota > Metazoa > Chordata > Lepidosauria > Squamata > Viperidae > Bothrops > Bothrops alternatus. The sequence goes on from JARGCV010000085.1 coordinate 2,876,275, forward strand.
TTATCCTAAATCCCCTATCTCCTTCTCCCCATCCCCCTCCGTTACCATACCCATATTGTTCCTAATTTTCCCTTATCTATATAAACTCAATAAAATATTGTTGTTTTTTTTAAAAAAAAGATACATCGCACAAGCACACAAGGAATGGAACTGGGCATGTTACTCCATTAATGCTCAAGTTCTCGTGGCAGGATTAAGAAGGCGACACTAATACAGCCCTTCATGAGAGGTGAGGTTGCCTCCTTACGAATAGTCTAGCTGACTGGTGTTGCACCCATATCCTCTCTGCCCTACATGTCATTGTTTGAGGAGAAGGTGTGGTCTCCACCTGCTCCTCATTGTTAATGGACAGCAGCTACTGAAAAGATTTGTAGATGATCCAAAGATTGGCAGAGTGGAAAAATATGTGCTCTTTATTTAATATAACTATTGGGGTTATTATGTGAACAGTCATATTAATAAGGATAAATATAATGTCATGGAAAGAGTGTAGGCTTATCCCAGTAAAATTGAACCAGGAAAACTAGAATTTATCCTCCATAAAAAGAAATAACTGCAATTGCAACGTAATTCTCGAAATGAGTGAATCATCTAAAGATACTACAGTTATTTAATAATGAAATTATTCTGGCAATACTATTTCTGCTATTAACTAAAATGATAGGATGAACCCCAAAACATCCAATCCATGTCAAGGATTTGTCATATATTTTAGTTAAAAATATATGAAAGTTTTTTCAGTCTAAGACTAGTTTAAAAGTAAAGAATTATAAGATGGATAACAATGACATAATAGTCTAAACAAAAGCTAAAGTCAGCAGACAGAATATCTAGTCCAGGGGTGTCAAACTGCCAGCCTGTGGACCGGATGCCTCATGCGGAAGCTGCACCCACCGTAGCTCCAGCAAGGGGAAAAAAGTCGCAACATGTCACATGACATTGCGAGTTTGACACCCCTGATCTAGTAATTTCAAACTATAATAAAATATATGGCTTTCTATTAAATTAAGGCAGTTATTTCTAAATTTGATTATTTTTTTTGTCATAGTCATAACTTTTTAGATGCTTTTTGAGGTAATGTCATTGGTGCTGTAGGGAAACTTTTTTGATGCTTGTTTTATTCTCCAAGGTCTTCTTGAATAGCTTTAAACCACTGTGTAAATGTTGTTAAGGTAACCAACCGTCCTCCTTTAGGGAGGACAGTCCTCCTTTTGTAAGTTCTGTCCTCCCTCGAAAAGTGTCCTCCTACATGTCCTCCTTTTTGATATTTGAAGACTAATCTGCAGGGCTTTTTTCCCCTCATAGAATGCTTACAATGGCGTTCTGGCACCTTTTTTTGATGGTTTTTTTTTTTCAACTTTTGCATGAGCTGTGCTACTTTTGAAAGCCAATAGGAATTGCTGCTGAGCACACCAAAACACCCGGCTGGCAAACTTTGCACATGCAAGTTGTCTATATTATTGTTGCAATGAATAAAATGTTTCTTTTATTTACGATATTTTTTTCTTCAATTTATTTGTGTTCTCCTTTTCATTGTAAAAAAGTTGGTCACCTTAATGTTCTATATACTAGAACTTATTTATTGAGTTTGATTTGCTATTTCACTTTGCTGTTTAGGTTAAGTTTATAAATGCAATAAACACAAATAAACAAATCACTTATTTTTCTCATAAGTCAATGTATGTTCTTTTGTGTATCAGCAATGGTTCAGAATGCTTCCTTGCCATAATCAAGAAAATTGCTGTTCTGCTTTACATCATCATCCCTATGAAAGTTTCTCTCTGTGTGGATGTTTCCTGATTTCTTTTTAAAAGAGGTTTAATGTTTACATCATTTTATAGTGGATATTTAGAAAGTCAGAAAAGTGGTTGGGACAGGTATCCTGAAGTAGATATTTTCTATTAAATATGTGAACATCTTGACAGCTAAACTAAGTTGGTAATGGTTGATAGTAGAATAGCTCACTTTCCTGATAGGTTGGGTTGATTCTTCCATGGGAAGGAGGATATCTTATTTGTTTTTCAACAATTAGCAAATTTATGGTAATTATGAAGATGATTTTACAGACTACCAGAAATGAGATAAGGTGGAGTTGAATGGCAAATAATTTATTATTACTATTATTATGAAAGTCTAATAAATTTTTCCCAACTAGTGATCATGTGGATTTGTGTAGGCCTAATTATAAATAAATGCCTGGACAACAGAGCGGGCTTACTTTACTTATTGTGGTAATTACCTGCCAGAATCTGCATTAAAAACTAGTAGGTTTTTGTTTAATGGATTAAGAATATTGTACTTCTTAATGTATTTTCTATACAATAAAATAGAAAATGTTTTATCTCTATAAATATTTTAATGTCCGGTGCCACAAAGTGATATTATTAAGGGTAATTAATTTAAAGCTTTATTTAAATGGAAATACTTTGCATTATCTCTTTCATTAATTTCCAATTTTAATGGTCTTCTCAGCATTGTAAACCAACATGCCTAATCAGATGCTAAAAATGCAATTACTACCAACTCAAACATAATATTCATCTTTATACTTGCACTTTTTTATGAGTTCAATATAAAGCAAATTTGTCTGTAATTGTAATGTTTTTCAATTATTCATCATAACATTAGAACTCAGCATTCCTTTCAAGGTTGTTGAAGAGAAATAACAGGCCTTGTGTTGCATCATTCTCTCTCTCCCTTTCTCCCTCTGTCTGTCTCTCTCTTTCTCTCTCTCTTCCTGTGTGTCTCTCTCTTTCTCTCTCTCTCTCTCTCTCTCTTTCTCTGTCTCTCTCTCTCTCTCTCAGTGTCTCTCAATGTCTCTCTCTTTCTTTCTCTCTCTCTGTCTCTCTCTGTCTTTCTTTCTGTCTGTGTCTCTCTCTGTCTCTGTCTCTGTCTGTCTGTTTGTCTGTCTGTCTGTCTGTCTGTCTGTCTCTCTCTCTCTCTCTCTCTCTCTCTCTGTGTGTGTGTGTGTGTGTGTGTCTCCCTCTCTCTCTTTCTCTCTCTCTGTCTCTCTCCTTCTGACTGTCTCTTTCTCTCTGTCTCTTTCTGTGTGTCTCTCTTTCTTTCTCTCTCTGTCTCTCTGTCTCTCTGTCTCTGTCTCTGTCTCTGTCTCTCTCTCTCTCTCTCTCTCTCTCTCTCTCTCTCTCTCTCTCTCTCTCTCTCTCTCTCTCTCTCTCTCTCTCTCTCTCTCTCTCTCTCTCTCTCCCTCTCTGTGCCTCTCTCTCTCACACACACTTTCTTACATTAATTTTCTTTCCTCTTTCCCAAATGTATGACCAGGAGGATTTTGAGTGACTTTTTAAAAAATTTTTTATTTTTTTAATAAGTTTTTATTGAATACAAAGAAAAAAAAGAATTAAAAACATTGAACATGGTAAATCATCTTTGACTGACATCTCAGTCCATATTGTATGTTAATTACATATAATATATCTATATACAAACTGTACATTTCTGGTCTCTATCTTAACTTATCTCTTTATTTGTGATCTCCATTTTTCCCCCTCCATTTATAAAATTTATTCCATATTCAATAAAATTCTGTTTCTTCCTGATTTTTTAATCTTTTAGTTAACCTATCTAGTTCTGCGCGATACATAATTTTCTTTATTAGTTCTTTCTCACTCGGGACTTCCATTGCTTTCCATTTTTGAGTATATAGTATCCTTGCCGCCATAACCACATGAATAATTAAATATGTGTCCTCTTTATTTACATTTTCTCTAGTATTCCTAATAGTAATGCCTCAGGTTTGTATAGAATGTTTTGCCTAGTCATTTCTATTGCCCATTCCCAGACCATATGCCAATACACCTGTGCTTCTCTACATGTCCACAATATATGAAAAAAGGTGCCCTTTTCTTTTTTACATTTCCAACATGTAGAAGAATATCCTTTATACATTTTGGCTAATCTGGCTGGAGGGAGATGCCATCTGTAAACCATCTTATACAGGTTTTCTTTATATGATGTTGCCAATGTGATTTTGTTATTTCACTCCCATACTTGCTGCCATTGATCCATATTTATATTATATCCTAGATCTATTGCTCACGTCACCATTGTTTCTTTAACCTGCTCCTCATATAGTTTATGTTCCAACAGGTGTTTATAAATATTCTTTATTTGTTTTTTCTCCGGGCCTAGCAGTATTTTATCCAACCCCGTATCTTGTCTATTAATACCCCATTCTTGCTTATCCTTCATGTATCTTGCTTGTATCTGGAGATAAGACCACCACGATTTTGAGTGACTTTTTGTCATTTCATTTTCAATTCTTCTCTCATTTTTTTTCACTTTCCCTGTTATACCGTGAACAGGACCATTTGGCAATCCTTAATAATTATGTAAACTACAATATTAATAGTTGGATAATTCTTTAATCAAGATCAACTAAATAATCTAAAGGTGTATGCAAGCTTTTGAGCTTTTCAGAATTCTGAATCAAACAAGATGTTACAAACCTTCTTATGGTAGAAGTATTCTACTAGATTTTTCTTCAGTGGGAAGTTAATTTCAAATGAAGATTATAGAGTGTGGCAGATGTCATTTTTAAATGATTGGTAAATTACACTTAGTATTCATGGCAAATAAAATGCTTCTTTCCCCAACTCTGAAAGTACAAAGGTTCTAATAATAAAGGAATTGCCCAGATAAGTATTTTTTTAAAATTTGCTTTAATGAACCAACATAACTGTGATTGTATTTTACTTGCAAAGTATAATTCCTCTTAATCCTAGATAAGATAATTTAGACTCTCCCTTTCTTCTCTTCCCTACTTCCCTCTTCCCCTCTACACCACTCTCCTCCTTTCTCCCCACTTCTCCTCTTCTCCAACCTTTCTACTTCCTTCTCTCCTCCTTTACTCTTTTCTCTCTCCTCTCCCTTCTTCCCTCTCATCCCTCTTCGGATACAGTTCAGGGGTAATGTCCGAGCAACTCCTCTCTCCAAATTTCCCTATCTGTATTGTATACAATAAGATTAATTTTCTCTTACATTAATACTTCTATTTTATCTAATCTTCTCGGTATATACATCTTTTTTAAAAAAAAGGTTTTTTATTGGTTTTTCCCACTTTTTCCAAAGAGCTTAGGACACAACATGGTGATCAGAATGTCCAATCATTCAAAAACAAAATCATATAAATATAGCTCAAATTAATTATCAAAATTTTCCTCTCTATTTCTTGAATATAGTATTGCTTATTAAAATTTATACAGTTTTAAGTAAAGTTCAATCAAACAAAAATCATCAATCACATGCAATTAAAATCTATATCCCGTTTTTAAGCTTTGCTAATTACAGTTATCATACTCCAATTACATTTAGTAAGTATATAATTGTGATTTCAGGTTTCCTTAATACAAGATGATTAATTGAGACAGATTTTTTCCCTTTCCCTATCACAAGTAACTCTTCCTCTCTCTCTTTTACAACTTTATTATTATATTTAAAATAATAATATAAGTCCAACAAAGACAGTTCTATTTTTAAGAGTGTATTCTATCATTTCATCAGTCTACATCTATAAAAAATATTTTTAAACCCTTGATAAAATTTATATCTTGAAATACTTATCAACTATAATATCAGGAAATTCTCATCTTTCATTCCTAATTAAATCAGACACGTTCTCTTTCTCTATTACAACATAATTATCAAGTTTAAAATTACTATATAAGTCAAAAAAGGGGGAAAAATAATAATAATACATTTCTTTTATATATATATATATATATATATTTTATATATAATCATTTGTCATCTATATCTATAAGGTCTTTTCATCCTCTAGACAGATTTACTCTTTACCCACAAAAATTAATCTTTTCTTTTTAGCTCTTCTTTCCACATATAGGCAGCCACCGCTTTCTTAATAAAGTAAAATAAAAACTCTTTACAGAAAAAATCAGAATAACGAGAGAAGGAAAGGTCTCACCTGGATTCACCATGGTGGTTCTTCATGCTTAGATGTTCTTTGACTTGCGGTTGGTACGGCTAGGTGATCGGCCATTTTACAGCCGATCTTCTTCTCCGTCGGCCCTCAGAGTCATCTCGGAAAGCTGGAGGAGCTGCCACTCCTCCGCAGCCGAGCACAGCCTCCTCAATGGTAGTTGCACCCTCCAGAGCAACTTTTGACCCCCGCAAAGTTCTACCAGTAGAGGGAAGCTAGCTAAAAGAGGAGACAAGTCTCCCTGTGCGGCTAGAGGCGCCGTGATCCGGAACTGGAAGAAAGGTGAAAGGGGAAATGGGCGAGCAACACCAAAAGTCATGTGTATGTACTTATTCCATTTTACTAAAAGTATTTCATATATGAATGTGAAAAGAATGTATGGTAACATCTCATAAATATCATGCTATATTATTGGGGGGGAGAGAAAAGAAATTTAGGATAGAAATGGAATATATTAAATTTATTATGTTGTCTGAGGGAAATAGAGAGATGACAGTTTTATGTATTAAGTTTGTATTAAGAGTATGTATTAATATTCAAGGTGTGTCTCAAGTACTTTTTGTTAAAATTAAAAAACCAATAAAATATTTTGAAAAAAAAAGATAATTTAGACTCTCCATGGGAAATGTGTAGCCTTTAGTATTCTACTGGATTTTAGTGCTCGTCATTCAGCATAACCAATGGTCAAAAATGATGGGGTCATAATAAATCTGGATGTGTACTGTTAAGTCCTTTGATCATTGGCGAATGATGAAGACTCACTGTGCAGTTAACAGCTCTTTATTCGTTTAACATCAACACAACAACTAACAAGGCACGCAGGCCTCTCTTTATCTGCCCAGAGCCCCAGACACAATGGTAACAAAAAGCAGAGTGCTTTCGTGCCTTGTGCATGCGCGCAAGGCTGGCGCCTCTCAGTCTGGTCCCGGGCAGCTTCTGCAATGCCCGGGACCATTGCAATGTCCCAAGCCTGCTTTTGCAGGCTCCGGACACAACATGTACAATATGCCTTCTGTTTATTTATTTGTTTGTTTACAGATGGCATTAACTTCAACAAATACAATATAAAATTAATGGTCCAAGACAACAGAGTAATCATAAAATAATCAGGCTAATACAATATAATGATTTACCATTATTTATTCATGGCATTACAATCTTAACTAATGGGATCACGTAATGATCTGGAACAATATCACAAAGGAAAGGACTGCTCCATCTCTGAAGAGCTTCTCACAGAGAATTCTTACCTCTGAGTCTCTTTCTACTGGATGTCTATGGAGATTCTCAGTCATCCAGGTCGTGGTTGTCCCAAAGGTGCTTTTTTACAAGTCAACTGGACTTTCTTTTTTTCTTTGAAGACGTTTTGCTTCTCATCCAAGAAGCTTCTTCAGCTCTGACTGGATGGATGCTTCCATATCCCACTATCCATTCTCTTCACAGAGAAAAAAGTTTCTGATTATGTGTGAACTTTTAGCAGGGCCTCTGTTTTTTGCCCACACTGGATGGACAAATTCTATCTGGACTAATGAAACCATAAAATAAGCAGGAGGACATAAAGGCAGAAGTGACTGGCATCAGTCAAAGCTGGATAAAAAATGTTCTGTTCACTTGCTCCTTGAGTAATAATCACCACTGTAGGAAGACTCACAACTTATAAATATGCTCTTTTCTGGAAACGGTTATCTAACCCAGATCCAGGTATAATCCTGGAACTGGTTGATTTTTAAGACCAAGGTGAGGGGATTTCATAGCTTCATAGTGAGTTTACAAAGCATAGGTAGGATTGGTGAGTTTACAAAGCATGGGTAGGACTTAGTCACACAGAAAAAAAAATAAAGAACATTCTGGACATTAACAAGACTAGAACACATTTCTATTTTTATTGAAAGATATAGTCTCTAAATTTGATCTTAAATGCAGAGTACATTTCAAGAGCTGCATTTACATTTAAAAGCCCATAAAATTATAGCAATATTTTCAGCACAAAATCAGTTAATTAAGTCAAACTAAAAAAAAAAATAAGCAAAGAATTCTGTGGACTTGGCCAAGATGCATATCTATCAACTAGCAGCTGTTGTCATTTCTGTTAACATTCTTTTCTTTGGGAAGAAGAAGAATACATTGTCTCCATGCTCAAAAGCAGCCTGTGAAAATTCCTAGAGTCCTCTAATGAATTTCTTTCTTTACAATATCCTGAACAAAGAACGTCTCCTGTGTCTGCAAATGTAAAGAACCAAACTGACAGTTTAAAAAAAGCTGCTCCATATTTCTTACTACTGTCCTAGAGAACGATGTTCATGAACCTCAGAGAGAAAACTATTGATCAGTGACCATCCATTTTGGCTAATGCACTTCAATACTTTTTTGTCTTTTCATAATATATTTTCTTAAATCTGCCTCAGCAACAATCTGATTTAAAAATCAAAGCTGTCACTATCAACTCGATCCTTCCAGCTGTGTTATATAGAACAATCAATGAGATCAGGATGCAAGTGACCGTTTTGACATTCTGCTATCTTTATCCCCTCAAGGGCCAGCAAGCTGGACTTCTCTTTTGCCTTCCCTTTCTTCCTTTAGCCTTTAATGGGTTCAGTTTTGTGTAAAAAAAAAAAAAAGGATACCGCAAGTTGATAAAATATTTAGAGTGTAAATTACACCAGCTTTGCCTCCAGGGAATGGAATGAACTGAAATCACTCTGAAAATACGTTCAAAAGACATTAAGTATCCTGCTGTCAGACACAGAGGCAAGGAGGAGGGGAAAACACATTTTTTTCATCCATTTGTATGCAACAACCAGTTAGTGCCATAAATCGGAGGCAGATAAAAGAGAGGCAACCCTACGTCTAACCCCATACTTATGCAAATAGTACATCTGGTGCTATCTGAGGGAAAGCCAAAAACTATTTCAGAGCAAGTTTAGATACTTGCTGCATACTCTGCGATGGCAAAACTGGACAAGGAAGTCTCTAGCTGGAGCTGCTGGATATAATATTCAAAATTGGAGATACTCCTGAAGGTAGCATTGCTTTTTAATGATACCTCAGCTTACAGAAATCGTAAAAGAGCCTCTTTTGGTGTGGCCCCACCCTGGAAAATATTTTCCAGCTAGATGTGAGGTCCACCCACACACTCCTAGTCTTCCAGAAGAGCCTTAAAGCTGGCTCTGCTGGATGCCCTGGGGCCTGATATAGGTGCTCCATGCTGGGAGTGGAGAGAAGATTTCTCATGTTGACTGTTCTCTTGGTTTTTATTCTTTATTTATTTTTTCTTAATTTTAAGTGTTCTGCATTAACTTTGTATTTATTTTTTAATCATTCCGTAAGCCACCTACTAAAGTATTAGGCATTCAGACATCAAAACTTACCAGTTCCTTAATTTTATGTTTAGCCCTTTTTTAACTCTATGTTTCACTCCAAGCTACTTAGACTCTGCTTCTAGACCAGCGGTTCTCAACCTGTGGGTCGCGACCCCATTTGGAGTCAAACGACCATTTCACGGGGTCGCCAAACAATGCAGTCCGCCATTTTTTCCCCTTTTCCTTAGCTGTGCTACTCCCTGTTATTCTATTGGCTTTTGAAAGCCAATCGAATAGACTCTCTTGAATAGAGTCTAATTCTATTGGCTTTCATAAGCCAATAGGAATTGTCCAGGCTGTCTCTGCCCTGCTGAGCCCGCCAAAAGTCCCAGTCTGCAAATGGTGCTGCAAGTTGTCTGCAGCGAAGGCGAGCTGTCCGGAACTTTCCACCCCTCCCTGCTGAGCAACTACTAAAAATGTAAGTAAAAGAGGGCCAGGGGTGGGAGGTGGGAGGCCGGCATGCGCAGGGAGGGCAGCTGGTGCGCGTGGGGCCCGGCAGGTGCCTTACCTCCCTTGGGTTGGGCCAGCTGGTGGCCCAGCCGGTGGTCGTCCTGCGCTGTCGCTGCTACTTGCCGCGGCCACCCAGGAGCGCCTGGGCCTGCCTGTTGCCGCCCCGAATGGGCGGCAGTGAAGGTAAGGCTAGCGGGGGAACGGCGGGCACAGGGAGAGTTTTTGGCACACGTGGGGCCCGGCAGGTGGCTTACCTCCCTTGGGCTGGGCCAGCTGGTGGCCCAGCCCGTGGTTGCCCTGCGCTGTCACTGCCGCGGCCGCCCAGGAGCGCCTGGGCCTGCCTGCTGCAGCCCCGAATGGGTGGCAGCCTACACCTCGGCTGGCGCAGGGGGCAGCACCATGCATGCGCAGCGCAGGAGGCAGCACCGTGCATGCGTGGTGCAGGAGGTAGCACCGCGCATGCATGGCGCTTGACAGATCGGGGGTTGCGACCTAAAAAAGGTTGAGAACCGCTCTTCTAGACATTCCCATCTTGATTGAGTTTAAGTGGTAAACAGAGAGAGAGAGAGGAATGCAGTGCTTTTTTTGCCATAGAACTCACCAGAACGGAGTTCCAGCATCTTTTTTTGACAGATTTTCCAAGTTTTAAAAGTAACTTTTGAAAATTTGATATTTGGTCCACCTGGAGTTGAATCGCCCTGTCATTCTTATTTACATTTGTTTCCCCCACAATATTCAAAACATTCTTACTGATTAAGATTTTTGTTACACTTAAGTATTTAAGTCTTTTTCCTCATACAGGCCATCCCAACACTTTTATATTTCTCATATCTTAAAAAAAGAAAAAAAGAAAATAAAGAAAAAGAAATAAGAAGATAGTATACTACCTAAAATACATATCCCTCTTAGACTAATATTATTATTATTATTATTATTATTATTATTATTATTATTATTATTATTATTATTATTATTATTATTATTATTATTATTATTATTATTATTATTATTAATTTAATTTCTATGCCGCCCTATTCCGGAGAACTCAGGGCGGCTCACAGTATAATAGAAATTACATACATATAAAAAACCCTTAAGTTAAAAAAAAAACAAAAAAACAAAAAAAAAACAAAAAACAAAAAACCAATCATTCCACGAACATACACTGGCTAGGGGCAAGGTGTTAGCTGCCCCAGGCCTGCCGGCAAAAGTGTGTTTTAAGCAATTTACGAAAGGCGGAGAGGGTGGGGGTGACACGGATCTCCGGGGGAAGTTGGTTCCAGAGGGCCGGGGCCACAACAGAGAAGGCTCTTCCCCTAGGCCCCGCCAGGCGACACTGTCTGGCTGACGGGACCTGGAGAAGGCCCACTCTGTGGGCCCTAACCGGCCGCTGGGATTCATGAGGCAGCAGACGGTCCCGTAAATAACCTGGTCCGATGCCATGTAGGGCATAATATGTATAATATGCATTTATATCCAGAATTTTTCTCTTCTTTTTAACCATATTCAAGCATATGTTTAATCTTTAAGTGTACCATTTGAATATATCCAATTATCTAATCTTTTAGATCTAATCAAAGCATTTTTATCCATTCAAAGTTTTCTCAAGATCAATTTCACTTAAGTATCTGAAACATTTCTGTCAAGCACCTCCTGTGCTCAAAATGCAGAGGGGGGGAGGAGAAGGGTGTCACTGGAGATGGAAGCACAGGAGGAAAGGGGGCCGGCTGGAACAGCTGCTGCTCTCTTTAAGGAAACTGGCCGGATGCTGGCTAAGTGGGTGGAGGGTGGGGTTGATTGTAGCACAGCTGTATTTAAACTGTGCTGGGAGGTGGAATGGTTAGATAGTTTTCCCCTAAGTCTTTTGCAACCAATACGTATTTATTCTCTGTTGGAAGAAATCCAATGAAATAGAGGCACTAGCTCCCTAGGTACTTCATTACCTTTAGGGAATGTTCTTCTGCAAAAACTAACACCTAAATCTTTCCACAAATCAGAAAAAGTGCTCAGTCAAGATGTCTTCATATGTCTAATTTGGTGTATACAGAGAATGCTATTGCTCCAGTTACTACACTCTACTACTGAGAATGGGAAGTTTTGTCTAGTTGTAGTTCATGAAATAATTTTTCACAAATTTACACAAACATGTCAAAAACAAAATAAGGATAACTAGCACCATTCACTATGCAACATTTCTATATGCATTTTGTGTAAGTGCTTCTGATTTGTTTATATTTTTAAGGTAACAGTTCTCTCTCCTTCTCCTCCCTCCCATGTGTGTGTGTGTGTGTGTGTGTGTATGTGATTATGCATTCATGCATGCAAATAGGCTATTTTTGTACAATAAGCATATGCATTGTCTAAGTTATATTGACTTGTGCTCGTTTACGTAGGAATGTGCATTAACTATTCCTGCTGCATGTTCTTAACTTCACAGAAATAAGAAGAAAATAAATGCTTCTCTTTTTATTCAGTGCCTCACAGATGGAAACAATGAGAAGCCAATCGATTTTCTGAAGTATCACATATCTTTAATTAGGTGCCAAGAACTGAAATGGAAGATATCTATTGGTACCAAATTCAAATATAGCCCTTCTAGTCTCCAGAGTTTTTTTTCCCATAGTGAACATATTGCATATAGACTTGATATGTTGATTTGCATGTTTATATTACTGTTTGAACAGATTATTCCTGTTTCAGCAATAGCAACAATTAAACAAAGGTGTGGTAGGCACGGCGTGTGAAAAATAGCACAAGTAATCACCACACAGATGGTTTGAAACAGTAACCAAACTTAACTAATCCATAAAGTTTCATTTTAGCAGATATTTCTAGAAGTATGACAAAACAAGAACCAGAATTGTCCAATTTATTTCTTTTTTATTTATTCAATTTATATAGCTGCTGAACTCAACCAAGTGACTCTGGGTGGCTTACAATTCTAAAACAATTTAATAGACACTAAAGCAATAAAGGCATCCACAAAATAAATAAGTATAAACAACAGCTATGATGATTAATCAACTAATAGCAAAGCTAATGGGGCCTTTCACACACTTCAAACTCTAAGACTGTGTATATTGAAGATGTGATCTTAATTTGAGGAATAGGAATAATGAACAAACTATAACACTAGCCACTATTCTCTTCTTTTGAGTTGAAAATGAGATGTGTATAATTTTGTTTCTAATCTACATTAACCTTGGTGTTATCACATCCAATGGGGCATATTGGTCCACCTGCCTCTCAGTGTATTTATGAAACTGGAATCCTCTTTCTCTTACAAATAAAAGTTCTGAGACTTTTGTAATATCAAATAACTATTTTGACTCTCCTGACCCTTTCCTACTTAGCATTGGCAAAGCAGGAGATTGTCAGCAAACTAGCTGTATTGCAGGGTATAGCCGATAAAATAGAAGTGTTAATGGTGGTCTCTCAAATGGGATGTGGACTACTTGACTTCCAGTCAACCTTCAAGCTTTGTTTGAACACCATCATGGCAATAGATTAAGCAGTATTCCATTTTGTTGTGAATGGAACTAGCTATTTCAATCTTATTATATGTAGATAGGCAATCTAGTTCCTCAATGTAATGACATGTTCCACTATATTTAGGCTATCTCTTGGTTCTTTTGGCTGTTCTTGGTAAAGGTATAGAAGTGGTTGGTTTTTTCCTACCATGCTTTTGTACCTTCCCAATCTAGCTTGCAACCTTATTATTTCTTATGCAAACCAAAACTGAACTAGTGTTGCTTTTTGAAATCCTGGATGATCTTGAGCAAGCAAGCAAGCTAAACTTAACTGAGCCTGGTAAGAACTAAAATGGGGGATTATCTATTCTAAGAGGACCTGAGCTGAATCCTAGACATTGGTACCATGCCAAGAAAACTATTAGGATCTAACTTCGGCTTGAAGTTAATTTTATTTCAAATCATTGTGCTCAGAAAGCATTTTTCCAGGAGACACACTTGGTTTTCTTACTGCTTCTTCCCTCTGTTTTTGTTTCCATATTCAAAAATCTTAAGGAGAAAAGATAAAGAAATGTATTTTGCTTGATAGCAGTAGGAGTCATCTGTATGGACACATCCTTTGTTTTACTCTGTTCTTAATAGAAGACTTTCTCTTTTCTCTCTAAAACTGTCCGCTTCATTTCTTTTTTTTTTTTTCCGGTCTCATTTTAAAGTTCATGCTCTTTGCTGCCTTTTCAGCACACAAAGAAATTGTTCTTTTCACCTGCTTCCCTCCTCCTTCCCAATGATCTGCTTCATAAAAAGCATTTATTTTCTGAACTCAGATGTGGCAAAGTGCTGATTTTATATATACAGTATAAAACCCTACTCGTTATTTTAGGCATTCTGATGCTAATTTAATGCAGCATAATTCAAACTGCATCAAATTAATGTCAAAATGTTAAATACTATTTGGGGCACTTGTCTGACAAGTTTGACAATACTTACTCATCAGTCATTAGCTCTGTGAGTGTATGCATATGTGTGCATAAACACACAGCCACACAGAGACACAGATACCCCAATATATTTATCATCATTTCATCATCGTTTTAGTCATGTCTATCCACTGCTTCTTCCACTGAAGGCTTCTTCCAGATGTTTCCAACCAATGCGGTCCTGAGCTTTCTTTTGCCAGTTGGGCAAATATTAACCCAGTTTGTTGTAGATTTTTTTTTCAAAATATTTTATTGGTTTTTTAATTTTAACAAAAAGCACTTGAGACACACCGTGGTGGTTGGGTGAACAAAGATTCCAAAATACAAACACACATGAACAGCTCAAACTTAATACATACACTGTCATCTCTCTATTTCCCTCAAACAACATAATTTAATATATTCCATTTCTATCCTAAATTTCTTTTCTTTTCTTTTCTTTTTTCCAATAATATACCATGATATTTATGAGATGTTACCATACATTCTTTTCACATTCATATATGAAATACTTTTAGTAAAATGGAATAAGTACATACACATGACTTTTGGTGTTGCTCGCCCATTTCCCCTTTCACCGTATCCACACTCCTTCTTCTCTACCTTCTTTCTCCCTTTCTTCTCTTCCCTACTTCCCTCTTCCCCTCTACACCACTCTCCTCCTTTCTCCCCACTTCTCCTCTTCTCCTCCAACCTTTCTACTTCCTTCTCTCCTCCTTTACTCTTTTCTCTCTCCTCTCCTTTTTTCCCTCTCATCCCTCTTCAGATACAGTTCAGGGGTAATGTCCGAGCAACTCCTCTCTCCAAATTTCCCTATCTGTATTGTATACAATAAGATTAATTTTCTCTTACATTAATACTTCTATTTTATCTAATCTTCTCGTTATATACTTCTTTAAAAAAAGTTTTTTATTGGTTTTTCCCACTTTTTCCAAAGAGCTTAGGACACAACATGGTGATCAGAATGTCCAATCATTCAAAGACAAAATCATATAAATATAGCTCAAATTAATTATCAAAATTTTCCTCTCTATTTCTTGAATATAGTATTGCTTATTAAGATTTATACAGTTTTAAGTAAAATTCAATCAAACAAAAATCATCAATCACATGCAATTAAAATCTATATCCTGTTTTTAAGCTTTGCTAATTACAGTTGTCATACTCCAATTACATTTTAATAAGTATATAATTGTGATTTCAGGTACCCTTAATACAAGATGATTCATTGAGACAGATTTTTTTCCTTTCCCTATCACAAGTAGCTCTTCCTCTCTCTCTATTACAACATAATTATCATATTTAAAATAATAATATAAGTCCAACAAAAACAATTCTATTTTAAGAGTATATTCTATCATTTCATCAGTCTACATCTATAAAAAAATCTTTTTAAACCCTTGATAAAATTTATATCTTCAAATACTTATCAACTGTAATATCAGGAAATTCTCATCTTTCATTCCTAATTAAATCAAACACATTCTCTTTCTCTATTACAACATAATTATCAAGTTTAAAATTACTATATAAGTCAAAAAAGGGAGAAAAAAATAATAATAATACATTTCTTTAAAATATATATATACATTCAATAATTATGAATAATTATGAACCATGGTAACAGTAAATTTACATCCTTCATTCGTCATTAAATCAGACAGAATTTCTAAAGCCTTTTTAACCTGTCAAATAACATTTTATGTCACATTTAAACCTGACTCTAGCTTTCTTTCTATGCCAATTTGGTTCCCATAATAAGGCTTTTCGGTTATCAAACCTCAAGATTTGATTACGAGGATTCCTAACTACAGTTATTTCTTGGTCATCAAAATTGTCCATCAATTGTAGATAACGTTGTATAGCATTAGTTGATTCAGTAGTTTCCACATTTTCTCTCAATGTAGATTCACAATTAGATTGTAAGAATAGTGTCTCTGTCTCTTTAAGTTGTATATAGGTCTGTTCCGGATTACTCTGTTCATCTTCTATTGTTCCTTGTTCCATAACTTGGTTTCTTGTTAGAGAGTCAATGTGAGGTTCCAAGGTGGCATCTTCGGATTTTCTCCAAGATTTCCAATAAGTTTTAAAATCTTCTGAGAATTCTAATATTTTTTCCAGTATTAAATCATAGTCAAGATGTGAATAACTTTCAGCCATTCTGGTGGTAGCTTTGCCTATTCCTTTATTAGAGACTACTTTAAAAAGATCCACAAATGTCTGCCTCCAAAGGTCTAATAGCCAGCTTCGCCACCCAGCTGTCAAGTTATCTTTTCTCTTTTATTATCACATAAAATCCAATCCCTCTTCAAACAACAGGGAGAAATATGGTTAAAATTTCACTTTTCGACACCAGATGTCCTCAGTGGACTATAAAGTCTTTTCCTTTCTTCTTTTTTTCCCAAGTTAATCAAGTTAAAAAGAAAAGGAAAGTTTTCTCTTTTTCTTTTTTTAAAAAATCAACAAAAAATATCTCCTACATTATCAGATTAAAAAAGGAAAGCAACAATGTCCCTTTTTTTCTTCTTTTCCCCTGAAATTCATCCAGCAGAAGTCAAATAGTAAAAAAAAAAAACAATCACACCCACAAAAATTAATCTTTTTCTTTTTAGCTCTTCTTTCCACATATAGGCAGCCGCCGCTTTCTTAATAAAGGAAAATAAAAACTCTTTACAGGAAAAGTCAAAATAACGAGAGAAGGAAAGGTCTCACCCGGATTCACCACAGTGGTTCTTCATGCTTAGATGTTCTTTTGACTTGCGGTTGGTGCGGCTAGGTTATTCGGCCATTTTATGGCCAATCTTCTTCTCAGTCGGCCCTCAGAGTCAACTCAGACAGCTGGAGGAGCCGCTGCTCCTCCGCAGCTGAGCACAGCCTCTTCGATGGTAGTCGCGCCCTCCAGGGCGACTTTCGACCCCCACAGGGGTCTACCGGCGGAGGGAAGCTAGCTAAACGAGGAGACAAGTCTCTCCGTGCGGCTAGAGATGTCGCGATCCGGGTTGTAGATTTTTTTAAAGAATAATAAAGAGCAATATTAAAAGCCCATCAGTTTTTGCCATTTACTGATAATGCCTTACCTTATGTATCAACAATTCTGAGTTTAGCAAAGCTTTTAGATTTTGAAAAGGCTCTTAATTAACAAGGTTTAATGGTGATCTTCTGGCAGTTCCTATGTTTCCAAATATTTCATATAGACTTTTTTAAAAAAATAATATTCACAATTCTGAATAGCTTTCTTTTAAAAAGCAAAAGAGTAAGACAAAAGAAACTTCCTCTGCCACAAAATAGAAGGTATTTTCAATAGCTTTATCTGATTAGTTGGAAAACACCGATATCTCTACTACATGTAGAATGTGAACAAAACACTTGACCATCTTTTTAATTTAAAAATGTGTATATTGGGATTTTTAAAAAAAATCATAGATTTATATAGAAGAAAATTAAAATATATTTGATAACAGAAAAATAAGAATATGAATAATTCATCTGCAGGATTAGTTTCTCTCATATTTTTTTTATCAGGAAACCAAAGTCACCTTCAGAGGCTTCTTGGCAGTCTCTACCAAATGTTTAAAGAAAAATGAGTGGAAAAGAGTAACCTGTGACATGCTGAAAACACTTTTCCCAGAAGACTCATGAACCACTTTTATGTGGTATCTTTTGAGGCATTTCAAGAATGCTATCATTTCCCTCTTAGCTGTCTTTTCTAAAGGCTAAACGTAACCAGTTCTTTCTTTCCATAGCATTTATTTTCTAGTCTCTGGGTAAGCTTCCTTGTCATTCCCTGAACATTGTTTGTCTGAATGCTTCTTAAAGTATCTGCCCGCTATCAGACATTGTAGTTGAGGTGGAGACAGACAAATCAAACCAGAATGGAACAATTATATGCTGTGCTTCAGAAATTATATTTCCTTTGGTGGAACTAAAATTGTATTTGTCTTGTTTGCAGTCAAATTATCTGCTGGTTCATATTCAGTTTGTTGTAGATCCTCCTTCAAGATGGTGTGTTGCGCAATGGGGGAGATTTGTTTGTTCTGCCGACAAACAGTTGATTTTGCTACCAAAGCAGGTTCCTTGACAACTAGCTCCCTAGATTAAATGGGAGAAGCTAGGAAGAACCCAAGATGTCTCTTAGATGACCATGGTTACTCCTGGGAAAAGTAATCCCAAAAGTTGCAATTTCTGGTAGGAGTGTTCAGAGATTGGGCTCCCTCTTTCCTCGCAGCTGTTTGATTATTTTTTTTAAGCACACATGGCTTTTAACTGCACATTTCAAAGTTTTTTCTTTTAATTTGATTCTTATTTTTAAAAGTTAATTGACTGATTGAAGGCTGGATTTTCACATCAACTTTCTTTTATTTTTTCAGCTTTCCATATGGAAGCTTGGGCAACTTTCTGAGTGGTGAAACTGATCAGATTGGATTTACATCTATGTTGGATTTCATTACAGGATTTAACTCTTAAAAGTTTGGTCTGTTTTTCTTTTCTTTTTTTAATTTTTGATGGAACTTTTTCTTTTCCTTCTTTTCTTCACACCTTCATTGTGAAATTATTTTAATGTTCTCTGCAGTTGTTTTGTTACAGTATATTTAACCTTCTGATCTTTGAAAGGAATTATTTTCTTTGGTTGTGAAAGCAAACAATGTACCAACTTAAAGATAAAGCCTGGTGGGACGTCTTCAAGACAAAATGTTTTTTAATCTACAAGCTCAAATTGAAAAGTTTGATAAAAAGCTTGATCAAATTACCAGGGTTTCAAATCAACTTTCAAATCAACATAAAGAGGATGCCCAGATGCAAACAACTGCAGCTAAGCCAGAATTGCAATTGGATGGAATGAAATCTAAGTTGTTATTGGCAGATTTGAAGAAGCAGCAGTTTGGCTGGAAAATAGAAGGCCTCTTGCAGAAATCTGAAGGAGATTTGCATTTTACAGACTTAGAAGACTGGATGAGTGAAGAACTGGAATCTCTTAAGAAGATGAACTTATTATACCCAGTTGGACTGAATTTTTCCTGGGAAGATGGATTGGTTTTGGAAAATAGACTTATTGTATCTAATCAGGCAACAACTGACAAGAGAATTTGTATTTTGGTTCACAGAAAGACCATTTCATTGATGGATGTGGTGGACATATTTACAGCAGAAATATGAGATATTGGAAGATGAGATAAAATAAAAATCTTAAGGGAGTTTTATTGTTAAGAATGAAACAAAAATATTTGATCCTGGATGGCTCAGAGATAATGATTGTGGGGATTTGTGGCAGAAAATAAGCCATTGTAGACTTTCTAAGAGTTAAATGCAATAACAGATTTTTAACAGAGAGCTCTGAAGTTTAACTTTGTTGTTGTTGGTTTCCTTTTAACTATTTTGTCTTTACATATAGTAGATAGATGACAGGCCAAGTTGGGTATAAGTAGATGGAGAAGTTTATAGATAGTGAAGTTTATAGATAGTGAATCTGCTTCGCAAGTGGAGTAAACAAATAGAATAAAACATTTAGGGTCTTCCTCCCAAGATGGTCGTTGCACAGTAAAAGCTTATTTTTTTACTTTTACTAATGATCTGCTGATTTTACTGCCAATGATGGTTCTTTGGCAGTGTGACTCCCTGGTTTTGAATGGAAGTAATTGCTTGGGAATGACCCAAGATGACTTTTGGATGAATGTGGACCCAGTTGGAAGGGAGGTCTTGAACATTCCAATTCCCTCTGGAAACGATCAAAGTCACTTGGTGTATACATCTTCCTGTTAGTAGTTTTGTTTTCGTAAGCATACCTGGGTATTAATTTTCACTTAAGAAATAAATTGGATATTTGATCCAGGATGAACTATTTATAACTTTTGGGATTACTTGAGATAGATAAGATGCCATGGTGAAGTTTCTATGAGTGGATTACAATAATAGTTAACAGAGATTTTTTTGGGAACTTTAATTTTGTATTGTTTTACTACTACTATTAATGTCAACTACTTCCTGTTAATTACTTTGCCAATAATTTGCAAATAGATTTAGTAGTTTAAAATTTTGGGGAGGGCCTATTTCACAAGGGGTGGGAACTAATGTCATAGTAATGTAATAATCAATATTCAACTAGGGGGATAATATGTGTGTGTGTGTTGGTCCTTTTTTTAATCTATCTTTTTCTTTTTTAATGTTTTGATTGTTTTGTGTTTTTTGTTGTTTTTAATTTTGGGGGAGTGTGTGGTACTCATGCTAGAATCGTTGAAAACACGGCAGAGCCTTGAATGCAGGTTGGTAAAAGCAAAAGCATGTCTCGGTCTTCTTAGTCACATGATTATGAAATGATGCATATATTTGTGTCGTTATACACAAATGTGAATGGCAGTTGTGAACATTTTAATTTAAATTTATAAACTACAGGCTTATAAAATAGAGGCGGTGATTTAATTGAGTTCAGTGACTTATATTGCAATGTCTTTTATTTATGCCTGTGTAGCCTTTATTCAACTTCAGCACCTATTTTAAAAAGCTGGTTCAGCTTCTCATGAATTTTTTTTATATTTTATACCACCACTGTAGTTTTGGTCTTTGATATGCATGCGTAGGCATGTTTAATGTCCTTGTATTATATCAAAACATCCTGTGTTCCAATTTCTGCAAATACCTTCAAAAAATTGAAAATGTGAGCTATACTGGACTCTGATTTATATCCAAAGAATTTCAGTGAGCTCAAGGGAGTCTTACAGTTAATCTTTAAGAATTGTTCTCCTATCTACATTTCCATACAATACAATTCTTTTTTAAAAAAACAGGTTATATTAATTTTCCAATTTTACAAATCTCCAAGTGTTAAGGAAGCAACATGGTGATAGGGTAGTCCATAATCAAATAACAAGCTCTTTCATACATATGTCAGGTTACATCATCAAAAATTTCCTCTCTATTTCCCTTAGTTATTGAAACACATTCAAATTAATACATTGCTAGTTATAACTCAGTCAGTTAAGACATTTATCAATATATTTTGTCTTATATGCCTTCATATCCTGTTTTGAATTTTACCTAATTTCAGTTACAGTAGCCCAGTTAACTTAATATCCATAGTCTTTAAATTTCGGGTGACCCAAAGTTCCCTTAGTTCATTACAAAATAATTGTCATATATAAAATACATTTATTATTTACTCAGATAGCTTCTTACTTTATTTCTCAAACATATTCTATTTCTCATCCTACTCACAAAACACTTATTGACATTTACTGGTGGCTCTCACAACATCCTGATCTGTGGGATGATCCCGATTCAGATTCAACATGGTTGCAGCTCTATGGATATTGGAAAAAAGCTGTTCCAGAGACCTGGCACACCAAATAAAAGTTACACATCCTGGATCCAGCAAGTTGGAACTGTTTAATAGTTGAAATCTGGCGGGGCCTAGGGCAAGGGCCTTCTCCGTTGCTGCCCCAGCCCTCTGGAACCAGCTTCCCTCAGAGGTTCATACTGCTCCCTCCCTCCTAGCTTTCCGGAAACTGCTAAAGACGCATCTATGCCGAGAGGCTTGGGGCGTATGAGCGGTGATCTGCCCCTGGGCCCTAGGAGTGTCCCTCCATCAGCGACTGTCAGCTGATTGTGTTTGTATGTGGTGTGAATGTAATTAATTTTTAAATTTGTATTGTATTATTGTATTGTTGTTGTGAGCCACCCTGGGTCTTAGGAGAAGGGCGGCATATAAATCTGATTAAACTTAAACTTAATACCTCATTCCTTACTAATAAGATAACCTTTACCATCTCAATCCAAGTTCTGTATTATAATCCAAAACTATTATTCTAGTAACTATTTTTTTCTTTCCCTTGTAAATCTAGATCCTAAATATGAAATCAATTAGTATCTTTTAAGTTCTCCTTAGGCCATTGAGTGAGATTTTAAAGAGATTTTAAACTCTTCCATTATAGGTCACATTAAGTCTAACTCTAGCTTTCTTTTTATGCCAAGCAGGCTTCCATAGCAATGCCTCTAACTCCTCAGGAGGATCTCCCTTCATCCCTGCAGAAGTCATTTGGGTCAAAGGAGACCATCCAATTATCAATTTTCCAAAGAAGCTGGCCTGTTCTTAGTCATTAAATTGTTGATCCAATAATTCAGGTCTCCATATTTGGCTCAGTACATCTGTCGTCAGTTCAGTCTGGTCCTCTTTTTCTTCTGGTTTCAGCTGGTTTAAGTAGAAAGTCATGTTCAGTGTTATAGTTGTTGTTTGGTTGTCTAGTTTATCTAGGTTCTCAATGAGTTGTACATGTAAATCTTCAGCACCTTCCGTCTTAGTGTTGTTTCTTCAGTTTCTGATGCTGTTAGAGTTGCAGTCTTTTTGGGTTAAGATCAAGGTCTGGGTATCAGGATTCTCAGTAGGTTGTAGCAGGTATATATTAATTCATTCCTCTTCTGTTGCCTTTTGGATTGTAGGTTCATCAGTTGGAATCTGGGTTGCAATGCAATTCTAGCTTGCTCTTTCAAATCAATAAAACAATGACTTTTAACAGCATCCCTTTTAATACCTGCATTATTTCATTATAGGATGGATTTTTTTTTGCTAAAAATATATATTCTTCAGCCCATGTATTTTCTGTTTTTAAGAACTGAACTGATCAGCCATACTGCATGATGTAAACATTTTGGAACTCTTCATTATAACATTTCAAATGGCTGCACTACCAACTGGAAGCTACCTATTTAGAATAGCAATGGTCAAAGTATAACATCCTTCTCCCCAGATGTTAAAATTCAGTTTCCCTATTCAAATCCATTAATGATGGAGAGTCATGGAATTGCAGCCCATAAACACAAACAGTAAGGAACAGTAATGGGTTGTACTGTTAAAATGTTGAGCTATTGCATTCCTTGCATATCTTCTTTAAAATATGCACATTTCAATTGAGCACAGGAAGTCATGCATTTATAGACACCTAGTCATCATTCCCTGTAAGGTAAATAATATTATGCAGAGAATAGAAAGATATAAGAGTATGGCAAAGAAATTGAAACCATGATATAAGAATAACAAACTAAACTTTAAACCAAACCAATAAGCTGTAATTCTATAATTTTGAACTCCATCTTCCGAGAGTGAAAGTAAATCTCATTATGCTATTACAGTACTCTCAATTAAAATAAAAGATTTGAGGGCTGAATTATTTTATATTTAAAAGTATTTTCATCTCTTACTTTTTGCATAATAACAGTCCTACCGCTATGTATGTCTTGAGTGTTTTTTTGATGTACCCTGTCCACCCAAATATGGGAGGAAGAAGGGTATGGCTGGCTGATGACAGCTAATTAGCTTGAAATAGCTATCCCAGTTCCCCTTTAATTCTTTGTTAGCAATCCCAAAAAAATTAGCATATGTGGCTCAATAGGTTAAAGCATCTGCTTAGCATGCAGACTGCCCAGGTTCGAATCCCGGAAGGGTGAGTTCTGACTGAAGAGAGTTAAGAAACTCGAAATGGCTATATCTCAGAAATCCCTTATTTCTTTGTCAACAATTTTAAACAACATATATATATTTGTGCTTGCAAGATGGCTCTGGGTTGAGCTGAAACAAGCAAAAGGAAAGAATGATTCCTTCCTCCCATATTTGGGTTTACAGGGTGCAATCTAAAAAATAAACACTTGACACATATCCTTACTCCCTGACTACTGACAAAGCGGGAGAGAACTTGTGGCTCAATAGGTTAAAGCATCTGCTTAGCATGCAGACTGCCCAGGTTCGAATCCCGGAAGGGTGAGTTCTGACTGAAGAGAGTTAAGAAACTCGAAATGGCTATATCTCAGAAATCCCTTATTTCTTTGTCAACAATTTTAAACAACATATATATATTTGTGCTTGCAAGATGGCTCTGGGTTGAGCTGAAACAAGCAAAAGGAAAGAATGATTCCTTCCTCCCATATTTGGGTTTACAGGGTGCAATCTAAAAAATAAACACTTGACACATATCCTTACTCCCTGACTACTGACAAAGCGGGAGAGAACTTGTGGCTCAATAGGTTAAAGCATCTGCTTAGCATGCAGACTGCCCAGGTTCGAATCCCGGAAGGGTGAGTTCTGACTGAAGAGAGTTAAGAAACTCGAAATGGCTATATCTCAGAAATCCCTTATTTCTTTGTCAACAATTTTAAACAACATATATATATATATATATATATATATATGTGTGTGTGTGTGTGTGTGTGTGTGTGTGTGTGTGTGTGTGTGTGTGTGTGTGTGAAGTGGTTATTTTTTTAGATTGCACCCTGTAAACCCAAATATGGGAGGAAGAAATCATTCTTTCCTTTGCTTGTTTCAGCTCAACCCAGAGCCATCTGCAAGCACAAATATATATATGTTTTTAAAATTGTTAACAAAGAAATAAGGGATTTCTGAGATAGCTATTTCGAGTTATTTAACTCTCTTCAGTCAGAACTCACCCTTTCTGGGATTCGAACCTGGTTCGAACCCAGGTTTGAATCCCAGAAAGGGTGAGTTCTGACTGAAGAGAGTTAAGAAACTCGAAATAGCTATATCAGAAATCCCTTATTTCTTTGTCAACAATTTTAAACATATATATATATATATATATATATATATATATATATATATATATATATATATATATATATATATATATATATATATATATATATATATATATATATATATATATATATATATATATATATATATATATATATATATATATATATATATATATATATATATATATATATATATATATATCCTCCCCCTGTCTCTTCCCTCCCTGATACAGCTGACAAAGTGAGAAAGAGTCTGTGGCCTAGAGGTTAATACAACTGCCTAACATGCACATAGCCCAGGTTCGAATCTCAGAAGGGTATGTCTGGCTGAAGAGAGTTAAGAAGCTCGAAATAGCTATTCCAGTTCTCCCTTTATTCTTTGTTAGCAATCTAAAAAATGTATAATGATATCGCAGTTAGCGACTGGTGCCTGTGGATGGCTCTGGATTGAGCTGATACAGGCAAAAGGAAAAGAAAAAGAAAGATTTCTTTCTCCCATATTTGGGCCGACAGGGTGTATCAAAAAACATTCAAGGCAAATCTCCTCCCCCTGTCTCTTCCCTCCCTTATGCTAAAACCTTCTTCAAGAAAGGAAACACTAAAAAACCAAAATAAAACATTAGTTGACCCAAAACAATGAACTGAATGCTATAGAGAAAGAGTGATTAAGAAAGTAGTACAGGTAAGGAAGATAAGGTTAAGAAATATGAAGAGAGGAACACAGGACAGTAGCCATTATTAAAATACCTTTTTTTCTACAGATCCGAAGATATTCTGAAAAGTCTTCTGTGCTTTTACCTACAATATTTTCATCCTTTCAATCTAGCCATTGGATTTATCTGGAGCTTTTACTTTTGACATCAGCAGCTTGTGAAAGCAAATGTGTAGCTTTGGAGTCAGCATAAAAGAGAACAACAATCAATACTGAAGTTGGGATTTATAGTTATTACCAAGTAAATGGGAGAATATGTGAAAGAATAGAATAGACAAAGAAGAGGCACCTTTTGCACAACATACTATATTTTATGAAAGTCTTTGAATGAAGATAGGTGTTTCTTTACCCCTGGTTTAAATTTATTACTTTGACTATTTATCTTGCAGATTTTCCACTAATACCAGTAGTAATAAGAGCTGTTTCTACTTCTCAATGTTTATTTAGAAGTAAGTGTCAGTGTGTTCAAGCTTATTCGCAGCTGGGTCTACCGATTTCATTCAGTTTCACATTTGAATCAACGGGGCAAAGACTGTTTACAAAATATGGTCTAATTCTCTAACAAATATATAGAGTTCATGATCTAAAACCATCTTTGGTGGCTTGAATGAGATTTGTAGACCTATTGACATATAGTACAAACTCTAGCTGGATATATACAATATATATCCATCCATCCTGAGGCAAATGTCTTTGAAAACAAACCTGGAGTGCTTAACCTGGTGGTGACCTGTTGTCAAAATGTTTTCACAACTATTTTTGGACATGTGGATGATGTCTGGTATAAATCTTTTGAATTGTGGGTTTTATGTCTGCAGAGAAAAATATCCTCTAAGATGTCCCTTATTTAAAAGGTGTACTTCAAATTCCAGGACGCATATCTGGGCTGCAAAATTCTGGGCAATAAGAATATGGCAGAAAAGAGATGTAGAAAATACTTAACAGCTGGCTACATTTGAGGTATTTGAGGCTACATTTGAGGCTACACCTGGTGGTATTATTGCATGCCAGATCCGATGGCCCTACCAGTTCTGCTGTTGGCTGCTACTGCAATAATTTGGTGTACTGACCTTGGTCTGAGTTTACACCTGGCAGTAAGCCGGAGCAAAATTTTGAAAAATCAGACTCTATTCTCCCATTAACTGGTAAAGAGAAAATATAAATAGTAGGTAGATATGTAGGTCCCATCATGCTGAACAACTGTTAGCATTTTTGTAGTTATATTAGTCAATTTAATCAGTAAAATAATATCTAACGCCTTTTCACCTAGACAGATGATTAGGGTCCTTTATTGATTCACCTAAAGCTTCCTCAAAGTGAGGAGACTACGCATTTTTGTTTTCTCTGTTGTATTATAACATTTTCTTTGCCTTTAGCATCTGACTTGCATTCTTGGCTGATACAGTATAGTCTGCTGATGCTACTTTAATATATCAGAGATTGCTGATATTGTCATGCCCTCCCCTTTTTCCTTGGGCTTTATTTCATTTTAGTTTTGCAGTGAATGTGAATTATGTAATTAGTATGATATTGTAAATACTATAGGGAAAAATCTATGTTATCTATGGTATCCCAAAATTAGGATTTGGACCATAACTTTTAAAAGCTATCAAACCCTATTAGAAAGACATAAGGTTTATGATCTATTGCTCAACCTGTCAGATGCATCAAATGGCAAAATTGACATAGGATTTAAATTGGGATAATAATAATAATAATAATAATAATAATAATAATAATAATATTAATAATAATAATAATAATAATAATAATAATGTTGGAAGGGACCTTGGAGGTCATTGAGTCCAACCCCTTGCTCAGGCAGGAACCCTACACCATTTCAGACAAATGGGTGTCCAGTCTCTTCTTTAAAACTTCCAGTGTTGGAGCATTCACCGCTTCTGGAGGCAGGTTGTTCCATTGGTTAATTGTTCTAACTGTCAGGAAGTTTCTCCTTAGTTCTAAGTTGCTTCTCTCCTTGATCAGTTTCCATCCGTTGCTTCTCGTCCTGCCTTCAGGCGCCTTGGAGAATAGCTTGACTCCCTCTTCTTTGTGGCAGCCCCTGAGATATTGGAACACTGCTATCATGTCCCCCCTCGTCCTTCTCTTCATTAAACTAGACATACCCAATTCCTTATATGTTTTAGCCTCCAGTCCCCTAATCATCTTTGTTGCTCTTCTCTGTACTCTTTCTAGAGTCTCAGCATCTTTTTTACATTGTGATGACCAAAACTGGATGCAGTATTCCAAGTGTGACCTTACCAAGGCATTGTAAAGTGGTATTAATACTTCACCTGATCTTGATTCTATCCCTCTGTTAATGCAGCCCAGCACTGTGTTGGCATTTTTGGCAGCTGCAGCACAGCTGCCAAAGGTTGTGGGGAAAGAGAAAGAAGACTGTGTGGTCATGCAGGTGCAAGTTACATATGAGACATTTTATTTTTTATTTTATTTTACTAATTGCGCTGAAAGCCATCGTGTTTACTAAGACTTTCCAAGATTTCTTGAAACCTTTTTATGTATGTGAGTTCAGCAATCTCATGTACAAATGTGTTGATGGTATTTCTTCTTTTTCCAGGCTGGCTACTTTGATATTTACAATAATGTGTACGTTTGCACTAGAGCAGACATGTGAAACTCGCAACGTCACATGATGTTGTGTGACATATCAGAGCTTTCCCCCCATTGCCGGCAATGGGCTGGGCACAGTTTCGTCGTGACGTGTCCAGCCCGTGGGCTGGCAGTTTGACACCCCTGACGTAGAGTCTGGTTTGCATGTCAGCATTATTGCACTATAGTTTCTTGCTGTTTGTGAAAATCTATTTCTGGCTGAGTAGTTCAGGTATATTTTCATGAGTCCAGATAATGAAAATGTCTTCCACAGGTCTCAGTAAAATATATTGCCTAAATTGGTAGTTACGCTTGCTCTTGACTTTAACTTTTCATAACTTCATTAACTTTTAGTATTTTATGGGGATTATGAATGTCAGTCTTCTTAGGAAATCTGAGCTGTTTCAAGTGTAATTAGAAGTACATAAAATCTGAGTGCAAGGTATATGAAACCTGATTACAGTGTGGTGGTTCCAATGAAATAATTGTTGTGTAATGCCAATGAAAACTATTGAACAATAAAAACTACCCAATTATTCTTTATATAGTTTGCATACCTGTTTCCCAATATGGTCTGTGTAAGTATCTATTGCAAGAACAGATTCTGACCAGCCTTGGTCAAAAATGGAAATCAGCAAAGAAGTGCATATTGAAAAATATTGCAAACAGAAAAAAAGAATACTAAGTAAAATTTTATTTGCTCCTTTGCCCTGCTACCCAAAAAGCCTTCAGCTAACTAGGAGATTTACATTGCTTTTTTTAATATGGATTTCAATTCACAAGACTCTTATTTGATTACAACATTATTTTTCTTTAGATAAATTGAGTTTCACCAAAAAGTGAACGTGTGTTTACAAATTGGATTTTGAATGTTATAAAGAATAAATCCGTTTGTCTTCTTTTCCTAACAGCACTGCCACAAGTTTGAAATTGTTTATATTTTTTCAAGGGTCTAAATATTTCTAGTTTTTTTCAATGAAAATCATGTATTGCAATGGGCCGGGGGAGGGAAGAGAGAAAAACACTTTTTTTTTGCTGATTTCAGAGCTGGGATGTCAGGCAGTCTGTTGCCATATGTTGTTTCAGTATGCAAAATAAAATATTTGTGATTATTAATTATTAAATTAGAAGGTTAACTAAATTACTATTTTCTAAATTAACTCATGAATTAATTGCTGTATAAATAACAAAATAGCATGAATAACAACCTAGCTAGACATGTGCAATAGCAAGAAAGATATCATTGTGTACTGCTCATCTTATCTATCAGGATATCTATTAACAGGGCTTTTTTTTTTTCATAGAACGCCCAGAACGGAGTTCCGACACCTTTTTTGGATGGAACCTTGTAGGGTAGGCAAGGCGGGTTGTATGACGTGTGTGAGTTCTGGCACCTTTTTTTTTTTTTTTTTAAAGAAAAAAAGCACTATTAGTACAACTTAAAGCAGTCTTTACACAGCCTAGGGCTCCAAGTCTTGTGTTGCCTTATTCTAGCAGTGTGCGTGTGTGTGTTTGTGTGTGTGTGTGTGTGTGTGTGTGTTAATGGAAGGGATGAGTGAAGAATATTGGGAGTGTTTGCCAAGAGCACATTTTCATGATTTTCCACTCTGGATAAGACTAAGCTAAAATGTAACATTATGTGGAAGATATGTCCATCCATCCATCCCACTCAGTGGTGGGATTCAAATATGTGAACAACTGGTTCTCTGTATGGAGGCCTCTTCCGGAAGTCCATTCTGGGCCTGGACAACAAAAAATTAGCTACCGGTTCTGCCGAAGTGGTGCGAACTGGCTGAATCCCACCACTGATCCCACTGCATATTTCTTATTGGCTTTAGAACAGTAAAAATCATATCTTTTGAGTGTAGCAAATTTCTTTGTACGTAGTCTTTCAGAGAAAGTAGAAAACTGGTGGCTTCTTTTCTGCCACCCTTGGAAATGGATTTCTTTTCTTTTTTTTTATATCAAATTTTATTGATTTTTTAACTTTTACAACAGAATGCTCAAGACACACCCTGGTGGTAAGGTGGTCATTCATCCAAAAACAAAATCATATAATAGCTCAAGTAAATACATTAAATGTTCCCTCTCTATTTCCCTCAAATGATATAACCTATTTAACATAATCCATTTACGTATCTATAAATCCTAATCCTGTTTTGAGCTTTATTAATTTACAATTACCATAGTCCAATTTAACCTTAGATAAATGTATTATCACTTCAGGTATCCCTTTTAAAATACTAATCTAGATATATTCTAATTCATAATCTCATAAACCATTGATTTTATCACAGATCTCTCTTATTACTTCTAAATAGCATTTAAATCTCATTCAAATAATTATCATATCTAAAAAAAGAACACACCTATTATTACACAAAACATCGTCTTACTAACTTAACACACTCACACTCAAGCTATCTGAATTTCTAAAAGTCTCTTTCATATTCTTATTCTCATTCCATTACGAAATAATTTTCATACAAATAAACATATTATTCAAGAAATACATTCTTACTCTGTTTAACATATATATTCTAATAATCACAAATTTTCAACTCTAAATCTTAATCCTTAAATCAGTCCATATTTCTCAAAACCTTTTTAATCCATTACATATCATTTAAATTTTCTCTTTTTAGTCTTATTCTGGCTTTCTTCCTATGCCAAGAAGGCTTCCATAACAAAGCCTCTATTTCAGCAAATAGATCTCCCATTATTGCTTGTAGTATCATTTGGGTCAGTAAAAGACCTCCCATCCTCTGTTTTTGACGCCTGGTTCCTGTCTGCTGGATAAAACACTCAATCATGTCCAATTTTATAATTAATAGTTGATTATCAAGGTTGTCATAATTCTCCAACAGTTGTAATTTCAAGTCCATTTCTGTTAGTTTTGCAATTGTAGATAGTTTAGTTACAATCATTTTTTGGTCATCCAAAGTTTCCATAGGTTGTATGTAAATTAATTCTTCTTCTGTTGCTTTTTGGTCTGTAGAATGGTCAAGTAGAGTCTGAAGGTCAGTTTGCAAATTCACAGTAAAATTTCTGTTTATTATTTCTGCAGTTCTCTGTCTTATTTGGGAACATATTTCCTCAGTAGCTTCATAAATTTTTTCCAGTATGAGTTTACAGTTGAGTTGTGAGTATGATTTCTTCATTTCAATAGTAACACAAGCAAAAAACAGTTACAATTAAATTTCTCCACAAGATGTCCTCAGTAAACTATGAAAGTCTCTTCCAGACATAAGGAATGAGATTAGCAAAGTCAGAGCTATGGAGTCTCTTTTCCGGCTTCTCATAGAGTTGTTGTTGTTGTTTTCAAACAATAAAGATTTATCCCTTTAAAAAAGTAAGTCCAAGACCTAGGAAGACACTATTCTCCAGCTTAGAAGATATAATAATAAAGTTTTATGACAAGGATTTTTCCAGGGCCCCCAAGAAGCCAAAAGTAAAAATAGTCAATAAGAAGTTTTTTCCTTTGTTATGGAAAGCTCTTTTCCCCAGATAAACAAAGGCAGCTCTTTCAAAGCAGGGAAGTCTTCGGAGAGGAGCGGCATACAAATCCGAATAAATAAATAAATAAATAATTCCAAAAGGCTTTTGACAGGAGAGTAGTTAGGCAGAAGGAGAGAGGGAAAAATCTCACCAGGATCATCCACGATGGTTTCTTAATGCTTAGATGTTCTTTTGACTTTCAGCTGGAGCAGCTAAATAATCGGCCATGTTACTGGCCGATCTTTCTCTCCGTCGGCCCTGAGGAGCTGCCTTGGACCGCGGAAGGAGCTGCCTCCTCCCCCCGCAATCAACGAGAGTCCTCCTCATTGGTAATCACCCCTCCAGGGTGACTTTTCGACCCGATTAAGGGTCTACCAGCAGAGGAAAAGCAGGTAATGAAGAGAGAGAGCCTCTTCGTGTGCCTACAGCCGCTGCAACCCAAACCGGAATTCGGAAATGGATTTCTTAAATAGTTTTAATAACTTGAAAATTTTCCTCTATAAATGTTTCAAATTCCAAGGAAATGCCCCAGCAATCCCATCTCTGCTTTATTTATTAATATTGCTGGATAATATGTCCCTCATGCCAAATGATACAAATGCCAGAAAAAGTGTTTTTGATACCACATTTTTTAAAAGAAGAATTGTGGAACACATAAAGATTTGCACCAGTCTTTTTAATATTTGAGGTCCTGAAGTGACCATATTCTATTTCTTCTTAGGCCTAAGTTCGAAAGTGTTGCTGAAAGAGCAGGAAAACTGAGATTTTCCTGTTTTTTTTTATTTATCCAATTTCTTTCACAAACTCGGAAGACACATTTTTGTTGGTTAAGTGTTAATTAAGTATTTTGAAATACGTTTCTTCCACCTGAGATAATGTAATCTAGCTATAAGTTCCAATCAACAGCCCTAATCCTAATAATTTGAGTAAAGATTCACAAATGTTTATCTTTGGAACTTACTTTCATTGCTAAGGTTTAGACATTATATTATTACATCTTAACTACTGGGCAGGGGTCAAGATTCTATACCCTGAAGGGACCCCCAAATCCAGCATCACACATTTGATAAAATCAAATTATCCCCTAATTCCTAGACATCTCTCTGACTCTCTCCAGTCTTGGAGCAAGAGAGGAACTGAGGAGGAGAAACAAACTAGGAAGGATGAAATGTCCAAAAGGTACAGAAGTCACAATCTGAAAGGACAACCTTGGGCAGGACCATCTGAACCCTGGCAGGACCATTGATTTTGGCCCTTACTCTTGATACAATTGAGATTTGGCTAGCTGAAATATCTTTCTGGTGTAATGTGTCTATCTTAGAAAATAAATAGCACCTACTACAAAATAGTTTTCAAATAATAAATAGAAAGCCTCACATTAAGAATAATTTAAACCTAATAATTTAAAATCAGATGCCAAACTATTACTATTGTCATTATTGGTGTAAAAAAATGAAGCAATGATACAATTTAGAGCAGGGGTGTCAAACTGCCGGCCCGCGGGCTGGATGCTTCATGCAGAAGCCACGCCCACCCCATCGCAGGCAATGGCAAAACTGTCCTGATACGTTGTGTGACATCACGTGACATCGCGAGTTTGGCATGTCTGATTTAGAGTAATGAGAATGAAAGGGATAAAAATAGTTGCTTTTCTGAACAAACATGGAGAAAATTATTTCAAGGAATACTAATAGAAATGTGTGCTTTCTGAATGGACAAGACTAAATGGTAAAAGCTGTGTTTTCTTAAAACAATGGTAGTGTTTATTTATTTTTTTAATATCTCAAGATAACCGGGCGATGAATATTCCTGAGAAATAATGACATGAAACTCAAATATGGTGACCAGAGTTAGAGGGATCATGCACTTTATTTAGAGTGAGTAGTGCTGATTTTGGCAACTGTATTTTGTTATTTACAATAATAGAACATTGTATCTGAAAGTCAGAAGTTAATGAATATCCTTGCAATTTATACAGGCACATATCCTCAGGCAGAAAAAGGCTCTCATGGCAATGAATCCATTTGCATCCAAGTACAAAGCACCTTTTTGTAACCTCTAGAAATAAGCAAGAATAATCAGAAAATATATTTGGATTTGAAATATTTTTATTTATTTATTTATTTATTTATTTAAATCACATTTATATGCCGCCCCTCTCCGAAGACCCTGGGCGGCTCACAACAAAAAATACTACAATAATTTTAAAAATTAACACATTCATACCACACACAAACACAATCAATTCACATGCACTGATGGCGGGACACTCTTAGGGCCGAGGGGCAGAGCTCAGCTCATACGCCTCAAGCCTGTTGGCATAGATATGTCTTCAGCCCTTTCCGGAAAGCTAGGAGGGAGGAAGCAGTACGAACCTCTGAGGGAAGCTGGTTCCAGAGGGCTGGGGCAGCAACGGAGAAGGCCCTTGCCCTAGGTCCCGCCAGGCGGTATTGTTTAACGGACGGGACTCGTAGGAGGCCAACCCTGTGCACCCTAACCGGTCGCTACATTCATAAAATGTAGAATTCTGTTATTTGTTTAAACAATATACACAGATGCCTGTCCTAACTGAAGAACTATGTATCTAACAAAACCAGTAGATAAAATAATCCAAAATGAGGTGCATAAAGAAACAAATAATTTAAAAATGACTAACATGCCACTTGAATTATATTGCATCACCTGGCATCAGCACCTGAAGGAAGTGGCAGGTTTTTGAGACCTTCAGGTTTTCAAGGCCTTCAGAGTTGTGGCCATGTATATCTCAGATTGTTCTATAGAGCAGATATCACAATAGATAAGGAACACCATTGAATTTGAGAAAAGATCTAAAATATTCCTATCTGACGAAAGTTGGTGTGATGGGCAGAACCATTGTAACTGGCGTCCTACAAGTACCCCTTCTGCCCCATACAAAACTGTAAGTATGATAAACAGTACTATGCCTGCTGCATCCACACTACCAAGAAATAATGAAGGCATTATTTTCCCAAAAGTGGTTTTACAAGAGGCAACTGCACTTTTTTTGTTTTTTCTTTAAAGACAGGGGTCTTCAAACTTGGTCCTTTTATGACTTGTGGACTTCAACTCATAGAATTTCTTAGCCAGCGTGCCTGACTGAGGAATTCTGGGAGTTGAAATCCACAAGTCATAAAAGGGCCAAGTTTGAAGACCCCTGTTTAAAGACATTTCACTTCTCATCCAAGAAGCTTCTTTAGTTCTGACTAGATGGTGGGGACTGGAAGGATTTATATTCCTTGCAGACAGCTGGTCATTTGCATTCTTTTAGGACACAGATAAACTGCCAAGTGGTCCCAACAACTCTCTAAAAGAATTCAAATGACCCACTGTCCAGAAGGAATATAAATCCTTCCATTCCCCACCATCCAGTCAGAGCTGAAGAATCTTCTTGGATGAGAAACAAAATGTCTTCAGAGAAAAACAAGAAAGTCCAGTTGCCTCTTGAAGAAGCACCTTTGGGACAACCATGACCTGGATGACTGTGAGTCTCCATAGAAATGAAGGCATTAATGACTTGAGTAGAGCCTCCCAGTCCAGGAATAACCATAATTGACACATATCATGGAATTGTGCAAAAGCCCTTCTGGCCACAGCTGTTGTTTGTTTCTTGAACAGCAGCTTGGAGGTCAAGAGGATCCATGAATATTTGTTTGTTCAATTTCAACAGCACATGCTCTGTCTAGAAAAGGAGTCCCCAACCTGTGGGCCACTGCCCACTATTGGGCCACAGCCTATTGGCCACTGGGCTGTGTGAGTGGCTAGCTGGTGCACGCATGTGCATGTGTGCGCATAGCCCTACTCATGCAAGAGTCTCCGTGAGCATCATGGGTATTTGGAGGTCCCACTTGTACAAGTGTCACCACAATCATTGCAGGAGTTCATAGCCCCACTCACATGAGCATCACCGTGGGCATTGCATGAGCATCATCACAAGCAATGGGTGTTTGTTTACCCCATGCACAAAACTATCCCTTCTTTCCCTCCTCCCCCCACTCTGGGCCACCAACCCCCAAAGCTTGGGGAAACTCTGGTCTGGAGGAATGTTGCAATCAAGAGTCGTTCAAATCCAGAGGTCTAAAACCCATGGCTATTGAATGAGATGTAGAATGCTTCAGCTCAACTATTGGCCTTGGAATTTTGGACCTCCTTGTTTAGTTCTGTACGGAGTTACACTTTCTCATATAGAATGTGTGTGCAATTTGGAAATCTGCCTGAACTCGTGGCCCCTGATCAAGGAACAGATGGCAACCATAGTCAGAAGGCTCTTTGCCCTGGACTGGGAGGTTCTGCTCATGGTTACTGATGCCCCAATGAGCTCTAGATTGGATTACAATAGAGAGTGACCTGTAGACTGGAAACATGCTTTACATGAGGCACCTCTTGAAAAGAATTCTGAAGCTACAGGTGGTTTTTTGGCACATGTTTCACCACTGTTCTAGTGAGTTGCACTGGCTATTAGTGTGCATATGAATAAATCAAATGGCTGGTAGATACCTTTAAAGCTCTTCATGGCTGGGACCATTTACTTATGAAACTGTATTTCTCCAGTTGTTTCTACAATCCTACAGCAACAGGCTGAAGTGAGATGCTCTGGGTCCCATTTGGCAAGGACTCTTGACTGAGAGGATCCAGGAGGAAAACCTTTACTATCATGGTACTTGCTCTTTGGAATGGTTCTGGAGATCAGTTTGCCTCTATCCTGAAGACATAGTGTACTTGAGCTTGAGGCTCTGAATGCATGAGGGAGCCCATCTCTTTGATTATTAATTGCTGTTGGTGTTTATGATTCCCAGTTGCTATGGACTATATATTTTTATTATTTTAATGTTGTAAATCACTTAGATGGGCAGCTATATAAATTTATTAAATAAGTAAATGGGATATTTATAGTGATGTGTGTTACTGAATAACAGCCACAATATCATCAATAGTTCAGACTTTTAAGATTGGATAAGACTGGGTAAACTACCATTCTCTCTCTCCCCCCCTCTTTCCTCTCCCTCTCTCTCTTTCTCTCTTTTGTAAATAAGGTGCCAAACATATCTGATATTCCTTCTTCCTCCCCACAAGAATCCTGCAAGGTGGGTTGACTGAGTGAGAGAGGGAGACCCTGGCCCAGGTTTCCCCAACCAGTTTTTCAAGTCTTAGACGGGACAAGAAGTTACAGTGTCTTGGTTTGTAGCCAGGTGCCTTAACCACCAGACCAAACTGATTCTTTTGCACCCAAAAGAATACTCCTATATTATGGCCACTTTGGAAATTCATTAGTTCCTTGGAAATTCAGTACAAGATGATAGAGATCTCCTATGTTG
The DNA here is from genome assembly GCA_034064705.1 of Bothrops alternatus. Lineage (NCBI taxonomy): Eukaryota > Metazoa > Chordata > Lepidosauria > Squamata > Viperidae > Bothrops > Bothrops alternatus. The sequence goes on from JARGCV010000085.1 coordinate 2,913,170, forward strand.
CTGCAAGCACAGGGAGGATAAAGTTAGCATTAAATAATGATAGTAAAATGACTTTAGTTTCTTTCCTTGTGAATTTGAGTCCATCTTTCAGTCACCTCCCCTTAATTATATAATTCCGTTTTTTTAAAGAAAGACAAATTAAAAAAGGATTTGGAATGACATTTTAACAAATTAGTTAAAGTCCAGAAATCTATAACTGATTGTTTACTCTCCAAATATGCTTTTTTAAGATATTGTGGAAGTGTAAAAGATTTCATTTCCGTCTTAGGAAGATCCCCTGTTGCACTGGCAATTTTGAAACAATGGACAAGTTTGATGGATAGCAACAAAGTGAAAAAAAAGTCATTAATATGGGATATAGTTGAGACTAGACGCGAGGGGTGGGGGGGGGAAAAGGCTTACTAATTCAGACTTTTTCAAAGACGAATACTTAGTATTGTATACCAGGTATCATGTTGATTGCTGCATAATATGTTTTTATGTCCAATGCTGATTGTTTTAATAAAAGAATTTAAAAAAAAAAATATGGGATGTAGTGAAAAGAGAGGGACAAGGTTAGAATAATATATTGTCACAGACGTGACTGCTTGAGTTTTAGAACTATAGGAAGGAGGAGGAGGAGAGTGTTTCAAGTTTATTATAAACTTCTATTGAATATTTATTACCAGAGAGTATGACTCTAGAAGTAGAAACAGCAAAGAACATTTTTAATGAGGAAATATGAACTTCTATTAGATTCTTTTTATAGCATTCCCCCTAAAATGACTATTTTTTTTTGCAGTTGAAATACTGTGTTTTTCCTTGATGTGACCTTAATTTTAGCCTTATATTAAATTTAAACTTCTACTTTCATACTCTTCCAATGTAGAATAAAGGAGAAAAGGTCAAGTGGAAATTTTAGCTAAGCTAAAAATGCTCAGATGTTTAAGCTGAATATTAGCTTTGGTATGAATAGGTCACAGTTAATGAGGGAACATGTGCAAGGCAAGGCGGGGGATTTTATTCATCAAGCTTTTTTGTTCAATATGAAAATAAAACTAAGTAAAATCTAAGAAGAGAGAGAGAGTTCTTAGTAAAATGTCCCCCCCCCCCAGAGTCTTTCCAAAAGTGACATTTTGTGTGATGAGAAGGAAATTTATTTAATTAATTTTCAGAAGTTTCAACAGTATTTCCAGCTTGGCTGGTCTTCTAAGAATTTACAGAATGCAATTAAGTAAATAAGTCTGAAGAATGCAAGTAAGCTAGTGATGTGAATGTCAAAAAATCAACTTAAATTAAATTATTGATCTTTCCAAACATCTTATCCCATTTGTGCTTACTCAGCTGTTATCTCCACTGGCTAATGGGAAAAAAAAATTACAGGAAGAGCAGAGCACGTATATGATTGCATTAGAGTTCTTACACTAATAAAAATTATATAAAAGCTAACTTTTTGAATTTTATATTTTTCATCTGTATTTTTTGTGTGGGAGAAATTACAACATTATATTCCTTCTGTTTAATGGGAGTTAAATAATTGACAATATATGATGAAGGCCCAATATTTGCTATAACTTTGAAAACTGGGTCTGTTTCTTCAGTTCATCAAATCAAGATTCACAAGCCCAAATAATATCTTTCTGAAAGTAAGGTGTCACCAATTATTTTTTAACCAAAATTCTTAAAGTGATGAGAACAAAGTATGACATTCCAGGGAAAGAATAACTATACTTGTTTATTTAATTATCCCTTTTCAAAGAACTTTCTACCTTTTTCTTTTCATTTTTTAATGAGAGAAATATCAGATAGCATCAATAAAGAGTAGACTTTAACTACACAATAAAATGTTTCAGTAGCATATAAAGTCTTTTTTTTCTTCAGGAGCTTTAACGTTTTCTATTTTGAGAGGAAATAAAACTTCTTTATAGCTTGTTGTTGGTATTATATATCTATCTATTTACGTGCCAAGAGGGCACTTAAGGTAGTTAACAACAGCAGCAACAATAGCAACAGTTAACATCTAATAAAGCCAATCAAAGTTACACAAAGTGTAAAAGCGTGGCTAAAAAGGAAGGTTGTAAAAGAGTAGGGGATGAGCAAAGCCAAAATGAAACCTTTTTTTTAATAGCATAAGAACATAAGAACATAAGAAGAGCCATGCTGAATCAGGCCAAAGCCCATCGAGTCCAGCATTCTGTGTCACACAGTGGCCCACCAATTGTACATGGGGATCTTGAGCAGAAAGAGAAGGCAAAACCCTCCCTTTCCCTTGACCCCCAAACAAATGGTACTCAAGGGAATCCTGCCTGCCTCAACCAACATAGAGGCGGCACATGGACATCCATTTTAATAACCACCGATACACTTGGCATCCATGAATCTATCTAGCCCTGCCTTGAAGCTGTCAAGGCTGACAGCTGTCACGACCCCTTCAGGAAGTGAATTCCATAAATCAACGACCCTCTGGGTGAAGAAATATTTCCCTTTATTTGTCCTCACTTTCTTAGCTATGAGCTTTAGGGAGTGCCCCCTTGTCCTGGTATTGTGTGATAGAGAAAAGAATTTTTCTCTATCCACCTTTTCTATCCCATGCATGATTTTATACACTTGAGCAAGCAAGACACTTGAAGCTGTCCTGACCACTTTGCAATGGAAGTACAAGAACCATTACCTAATTATAAAAAGTTCACCAGCAGGTTCTTGTGCAATGATGTTGAACTTATGATACCTGCGTCAAAGGTGCATGCCAGCATTCACCGACATCCAACAACAACAATTTTTGAAAGCACGCTCGGTTGTCATGCAATTTTGGAAACTGCAGAAGCCTTGAGAGAATGGGCCATGCACTCAAGAAGCCTCTGCACCTCCAAATATTGTATGCGAATGGGGTACAGTTTGGCATGGTTTTCTGAGGTTACAGAGAGTGTAACAGGAATGAAGGCTTCATGCAGCCCAGAGCTGCCTCAATTTGTCTGTATTTGTTTTTTTCAAAACATGAATGAATATTTAAAGAATTATTTCTATTTTGTTCAGGGCAGGGGCCAGCGGGCTGAGATGCCAGCAGATTCAAGTTAGACATTTTGCAAATTTTTCACATGCTGAGCCCAAAGGTTCTGCCATCACTGTTCAAAATAAGTCAAGGCAACAATTTGGAACAGTAACATAAAAGTGGTATGGGGAGAAAGACATGTCCTTCAAAGTAAAAAATTAAACATTATTTGTGATCTTTGTTTATGCAATGAAGGCAGAAATATACTAAATATAATATGTACAATTAAAAAGTAAAAAAACTAGTTAAAAAACTAAAAGTTTATTGGTTAATTATTGTTATATTATTTTTAGCTTAAAGGATGCTGATGCTAGCACTCTCTGCTGTGCTTAAGTACCCTTTGAACACAGCTGTGCCAAGTTAAAATATCACTTTCTGCTTTAATAAAATCTATAGTGGAAGGTTTTTAATCTTCATTGTTGACTTAGTAATAGGAGGTCAAAGTTTACATTAAGGTGATATAAGCTTATGACATAAAGTCTGAGAACACAATAGAAAATTTCAGGAAAGAAAAAACATAGTTATCAAGTCACTCAAACTTTCATTTAAACAGTCCCAATTACAGCTGAGCCTGATGTGCTGCATATAATCGACCATGAAAACTGTTTAGTAACCTCACAATCCAGTGGATAATCCTGTACAAAATTTTGTGATGTATATACTTGTGGGAATTCTGATGGGTTTTCATCTCTGATACTCTTTCATCTAGTCTATATATCAACTGGACATACTATTGTAACTGTTGGCCTCTTGCATAGATGGCTTAGTGAACTTATTGATGTTAATCAAAGTAGGGATTCAATTCAAACAGGGATTGTCCTACTAGGAGACCCCTAGCTCTAGTCTTGGCCAAACTATCCTTGTGAGTGCTACTGTATATACATTTGGTGAAACCTAAAACACACAGACTAACACAGATCAATAAAACAAATCACATTAAAACTGTGAGGATTAAGATTATAGGAGAATTTATAAAACTAAGATTTTATATTCTGTGCAGGCTGATAACTTCTTTTCCTTGAAATACACAAAACTTATACACCCTAGGATGACTCCTCCAGTCCGGACTTGGGAAGACCACCCACATATCTAACTATAACCCACAATACTCTATCCCAGTGGTTCTCAACCTTTCTGAGGTTGAGACCCCACTTGCCCCGCCCATGTGCGCCGCGACCCCGACTCGGACGCGCGCGCGTGCGCAAAAAAAATTTTAAATTTTTTTTTAAAAAAATAAAAAAACAAAAACAAAATGGTGGCCACAACGGGCGGATCTGCGCATGCGTGGATCGGCCCGTCGCACACGCCATGCATGCATGCATTCACCCGTTGTGGTCCGCCATTTTGTTTTTGTTTTATTTTATTTTTTTTAATTTTTTTAATTTTTTTTAATTTTTTTTTCCGGCGCGACGGGCGGATCTGAGCATGTGCAGCGCGCGCGCGCCAAAAAAAATAATAAAAAATAAAAAAAAATTAAAAATTTTAAAAAAATAATAATAAAAAATTAAAAAAAATCAAGGAATATCTGAGTTACTGCCTCTTAGCTCTCTGATTCCCTTGATTATGATATGACAGTGTGTGTGATCAGGTGCCTGAATCTGTCAAGTTTAATAGCAGATGTAATTAATTAACCTGATACCAACATGAGGAAAATTAATTTTACTTTCCAGATGAACAGAACAACATAGTCTTGAGACCTCTGCAAATTCCTCAATCTCCTTAAAATAGCTGAATTGGAGAAACTTGAAAGTGTTAGAACCATATCACCCATTTTATTGTGTAAATCTGATTGGTTGATCTAAGTACTGTTTCCAGCACTTCAACAGCTAGGTTGAATAATCAAAGAAATATGGAGCAACTCTGCTTAGTGCCTGCTACAATTGTAATGGAAGCTCAACCATAACTGTTAAGTCTTATTTGCATTTTAATTGATCCATATTAATAATTAACCCCTGAATAGAAGAATTGTTATAAAATAGTGCTTTCACTGATGCCTTGACAATTGGAAACACATTGGATTACAAAAACCATATATAAAGATAAGAACTGTATAAGATTTGGTTGTTTGGATTTTGAGATTGGCTGGTTTGATAAGGCTAGCTACAGAGACTATGGTACTGGTGAAAGATTATTTGGAGGGGGAGATGAAATGGATATTACATATTTATCTAAAAGGGACTGGAAACCACACCTAATAAATCCTTCTGAAGGATCTAGCCTGGAACATCAGAGATCTGCAGGAGCAATACTCCAAGACAAGACAAATACTTTTCAGGAGGAAATGTACGCAATGCTACAAAAGATTCAAATGATAATAGTATCAAACCACGATGAGATAAAAACAACTTTGATGACATAAATGAGCACATCTTCAATCTAAACTTATAATTTAAAAATACAGGAACTTCCTGGCAAACAGAATATACTAACTTGGAAAGCTATTTGGCAAAAGAAGAAGGCTAGAGTTAGACTTAAGAAATTTGATTCGACTTATCAGATGGAGTACTGCATGATTAATATTCGTTTGAATGTGGTTAAAAGAACAGATAATTTTGGATATAAAGGGACCCTATAGTAAAAAGGATAAGAGATATAAGTAGTATAGTATTTTTTACAATATATGAAATGTTAAAAATGGGATGATATAAAATGAATGGAAAGTTTGGATATTTAAAGACAATTAATTTTGAGAGAATTATGACCGAGAAGAATGATTTGAATACTGAGGGGAAATTAAGCTTAAATAAGAATTTTGAAAACAGGACATATAGTGACTTAACAAGATGACTTTTACAAATATAGTTGAAGTATAAGCCGTTCAGAAAAGATGTTATATGTGGATGTTATAGGATATATAAGTAGTATTGTATTTTTATAATATATGAAATATGAAAATATTGGGATGGTGTATGTAAATGAACAGTTTGGATATTTAGGTAATCAATTTTGAGAAAACTATGACTGATAAGAATGGTTTGAATACTGAGGGGAAATTAAGTTTTAATAAGAATTTTGAAAACAGGTCACATAGTGACCTAACACGATGATAAATACAATTGAAACATAAGTTAATTAGAAAAGATGTTATATATAGATGTCATTTTTATTTGTACAAACATAAAAAATGTTTTTATCCAACCTTGTATGCATTAAAAATATTTGTCAATGCAAAAACATCCAATGTAAACAATGCCTCGAAGTTCTTTGAAGAATTTCATCTGTCGAAACTATGACAATATTATTATATTTATCTAAGGAGAATACCATTGGAAGAATGGAAGATCAAGGAAAATATTATTAATTAATATATTGATTATGGAATTATAGAAAATAATTATTATTGATTGTTTTTTCAAATATACGAACCCAGACAACATGCTGTTTACTAAGCATTAAGGATTGTTATTGCAAAAAAATCAATAATATATATATATTTTAAAAAGGAAACATCTGTCTAGGGAGAATAGGGGAGGAAGAATTATATAGGAGAAAATATGTACTTACAGATAGGCAGAGAAGATTGTAATAAAAAAATATCCCATTGATAATGATTGGCTAATTTCTATAAAAAGGGAGGTTGAAAGGTGTTCTGTTGTGGCTGTCTATCCAAAGCTAATAACTTTAGATTGAATAAACATATGTCCTTTACTCTGTTGTTAATCATACTTAAGCTAGTTATGATTAAGTTATTTATTTCAGTGGATCTATTCATAAGACTAACTTTACTCTTCCTTTTCCATTTGAAATGTCTACTCACGCTGCAGTTTAAATACATACAAATATGTAGATTTTCCAGTTTCAGACATAAGCAAAAAATAGAAAAAGTTTTAAGTCATATCTTTTCTTTTGTGACCTTTACATTTTAAAAGATAACTAAAATAATAGTCTTTTGCATCTCTATTTGAACAAAGTTTTTAAATTAGTTTCAATGAGTTATGCAGCTGTCAAATCTGATATTTGTTAACTGAAAATTAGGCCCTAATGTATTCAGTGGTATTTACTGCCAATAAGTATGGGACTGTAATCTTTAATTAACCTGGATTAAACTGATGTATTTCAGGGAAGATTTTTTTAATCTTCACCAACCAAATAATAATTTAAAAGTATATACCAAGTTTATACAAATGTACAAAAATCATCTCATCCTGTAGTCAATTTACTTGTAGTCACCAAAGTAATAGATCTTTTTAGTTTTAAACACATATTTCTTCTCTGCCCCAATGCTTCCATAGTAACATCATATTATATACAAGTATATGTGCATGTATAGCATGTGCATGTATATGCGCATGCACATGCATATGTTTTTGGTAAGGATCTTTATTCCACCTCCAATAAAAAGGCTATTTGTTGAAAATGCAGCTCAAATAATTACTCAGTCTTGTGAATGAAGGATTGTTTAAAGTGTCTCATAGACTGAACCTTCAGTCCTGGTCCTTCAATCTAGCAGTTCTATTTTGCTGAGAAAATAAAAAAAAAATTAGTCTACCCTTGCCAAAAACAAAAACAACAAAACACCTTCAGTAAGGGTTATAACAATTGTTGTTGTTAGTTGCGGAGTCATGTCCAACCCATTGCGACCCCATGGACAACATTCCTCCAGCCCTTCCTGTCCTCTACCATCTTCTGGAGTCCATTTAAGTTCATGCCTACTGCTTCAGTGACTCCATCCAGCCACCTCATTCTCTGTCGTCCCCTTCTTCTATTGCCCTCAATCTTTCCCAGCATTAGGCTCTTCTCCAGTGAGTCCTTCCTTCTCATTAGGTGGCCAGAGTATTTGAGTTTCAACTTCAGGATCTGGCCTTCTAAAGAGCAGTCAGGGTTGATCTCCTCTAGGACTGACCGGTTTGATCGCCTTGCAGTCCAGGGGACTCGCAGGAGTCTTCTCCAGCACCATAGTTCAAAGGCCTCCATTCTTTGGCACTCAGCCTTTCTTATGGTCCAACTTTCACAGCCATACATTGCAACTGGGAAAACCATGGCCTTGACTATACATACTTTATAACAATTAGAACTGTGCAATTGAGTTGGGTCATACTATTTTATCATTATTTCTTGATGCTTGTTTAGGGACTGCAGAAGAAGATATGCCAGGTTGAGAAACTTTGCCATTCCCTTTGTCTCGTGGATTCTCATTATAAAATCAATAGAACTAAAGCACTGAGATCAGGAGGCCTGTGAAAATCATTAAAATGGTCATTAAAGTCTCTATCTTTCTTGCTAAGGGATGCAGAGTGTTCTTGTCACAATTTATATGTACAACAGCTATTTTACCAAAATGGAAAAATAAACTGTAGTAGCTGCAGATCTCTTACTATTAATATTGATGGACATATAAATACATTTGCATGTAGAGCCCTTGCTGGTTGATAAACTGTACCTACGGTATATATCAATGTTCAAATCTTCCAAGAGCTTGTAACTCTGCTCAGCTATGAAGGCCACATAATGACTTTGGGCAAGTCCTTTTTTTTCTGTTTTAGAATTATTAATCATAGTATTGTTATAATCATAACCTTATAGGGGACAACAGCACTCTATATGCTGTTTTTGTTCCTGAAGGAAAGATGGAATGGAAAAATGCATTTAATGTTCAATAAATGGAGAGAAGAATTAAGGATGTCCTTTACAGCACTGTTAAATGACTTTTCCTATACATTCATTTTCCTACATGTTCAATATTGCTTAAATATTTCCTCCACAGCATGATGAAACTTCACAATCTTTTCTAACTCCTAGGATCACAGAAAGACTTTTATGATAGTCTTTTAATTTGATTCATGGCTTCAGCAATTCTGACTACCTTGTTATATCTCTGCCGTTCTTCCACAGCAGCCTATCTCAACCTGTGTTTTTTTCCTCAAGATGTGTTGGGATTGTAACTACGGAGTGTAAGAATGCAATTTAATGCTGTGAATTATGTCATGTTTGCTGGGAAATCTATAAAGTATCTTCCAATGTATATGGAGGACAAGGATTTTGGGGAAATGATCCTAGAGCTAAAAACTCAGACTTATTTTCTTTCATCTTATTATGGATAAAACTTCCAAGTCTTAACTTTAATTCCGGACTAAATGATATCATCTTCATTTGTAACTTCAAGTTCAAATCCCTCTGAAAGATTAAACATAGAACATTTAATATGGAGAATGACTTTGCCTGAAGACTCCTAGTCAAGATAAAAGGATGAAACCAGTCATCTAGTGTCTCCTGCTTCTTAGCAGCTAATCCGATATCACTGTGATAAGCCACAGAAACATAATTCACTATGGATCAACATTTTGTACATTATGTGTTTGGGCTTTGGTTTGTTTATTTGTTTGTTTATTCCTATTAGAAGTATCACAGTTAAAATAAGACACATGATATGACATAAAATTTAAAATATAAAATACAAGATTAAAATATGTACAAATTAAACAGATCTTGCCCAGGAACTAGCAACATTAATTGTGTTCTGACATGCTACCATGAGGTCCTCAAGTTTACACTGAACAAGAAACAAAGAGCATGTATGTATGTGTTGTTGTCTGCATGTCATTAGAGTCACAAAGAGCAGAAGAAACTGGATAGCTCCATTAGTTCAGAGTGTCTCTGGATCTTGTACCATGCACAGTCTATTCAATGATTTCCATACTCCCCAGCTTTTGTCAGACCCATGCATCAGCTCCTCTTTTGATTCCATCCAATGTTGGTTCTTTTCAGCTTTCCATAGACCCACTCTGCTTTCAAATTCTTCTAAGTCAGCGGTTCTCAACCTTTTCCGGGGCTCGACCCCGGCCCGCATCGCGCATGCCTGGCGCGACGGCCCGCATTGCGCATGCATGGCGCAACGGGGTGCATCGCGCATGCGTGGCATGATGGCCCGCATCGCAAAGGGGAAAAAAATGGCCGACCAAAAAAAATGGCCGACCAAAAAAAATGGCCGACTGCGGTGTTTGGTGACCCCCGTGAAATGGTCGTTCGACCCCAAATGGGGTCGCGACCCACAGGTTGAGAACCACTGTTCTAAGTCTTCCATCGATCTAAGGAAGCTTTTCCTGGATTTTAGTCTCTGCTGAACTGGTTATAGGCCACAGAGAGGATATTGTTGACAATTTGAGTCTTTCTCTGTATGCTGCTGCTTCTCTGTGAGCAATGCCAGCTAGGTAGTAGATCTTATTTAGAGGTTTAAGGTATATGGTAATAATTCTAATTTCATTCTGAGCAACATCAACTTGTATAACAAAATAAAAGCAATCAGATTCTGCTATTTCTTTTTTTTTTTTAAAGAATTTTATTGGTTTTTTAATTTTTACAGAAAAAAATGCTCAAGGCACACCATGGTGTTAGGGTGAACAAACATTCAAAACTAAAACATTTATACATATTTCAATCAATACATCTAGTATTCCCTCTCTTATTCCCTTAAATAGCATAACTTATTAAAAGTAGTTCAGTCTAGCTTAAATTCAATCAACCTATACCTGTTTTTAAAACTTTTAGAAATTTATACTACCATAGTAAAATTAACTTTAAATGTAAACCTTATCAATTTGGGTATCCCTTCCAAATATATTCTAGTTCCTTAATTTTTTCATAAATTTCATTTAATTCTTCCACTAATATCCCTTAATTAAAATAAAGTATTAGTCTATCCTATACATATCTATTCTATCAATTAATCAATTTCTTTTTACTAACAACAAAAAAAATCAAACCTTAAGTCCTTTCAATCCATTAAACAGAATTTAATTAATTATCATAACTAATAACATCCATCTTATCAAACAAACAAATCATCTTATTTAATTAACTCAAATTTACATAATAAATTTCTTGCAAGTAATCCTATTGTCCTAAAGAAAAGAAAAAAGAAAAAAAAGAACAAACATATTCTTAATCCATTTAATATATATTTCATTAATCACCCCTTTTTCTCTTACTTCTAACTCACAATCTTAATCCTAAACTCAATCCATGATTCTGAATTACCTTTAATCTATTACCTAAAAATATCTCATTTTAAAATTGAAATGATAATCTGCCATAACTAATAATATCAAACAAACAAATCATTTTATTAGATTAAGTCAAAATTACATAAAAAATTTCTTGCAAGTAACCCTATTATCCTAAAGAAAAGAAAGAAGAAAAAACAAAAACATGATCTTAATCTATTTAATATATATTTCATTAATCACCCCTTTTTCTCTTACTTCTAACTCACCATCTTAATCTTAAAATCAATCCATAATTCTAAATTACCTTTAATCCATTACCAAAAAATATCTCCTTTTAAAATTGAAATAGTAATCTATTCTAAAACTGTCTAATCCATCAATCAATCTCTTTAAACTGACCACATAGCATCAAACTTTAGATTATTTCAATTCATTAGTCATCAGACAAATAAATCATCAGTAATTTTCATATAGGTAAGTCTTATATATCTTCCATTAATCGCACATCTAACTCATAATCTTAGTCCTTAAATCAGTCCATAATTCTAGGTTGCCTTTAGTCCATTACATAACACTTTAATTTTCAGTCTTCTTTTTTAGAAATTATTCTAGGTTTTTTCAAATGCCAAGTGGGTTTCCATAGCAAGGCTTCTCTTCCAGCTGATAAGTCTTTTTCTATTGCTTGTAGTGGTATTTGGATCAGTAAGAGCCATCTTGATCTTTGCATTGGCCCTCTGATTTTCTTAACCATGAGAACTTGTTACTTTAAAATTTGAAGTCCCAGTCTTTGCTTTTTCTGGTTCTCTGCATCATAAGTAAATTGTTTATAAGACAAAATCAAGTTCTCTTTATTTTCAGTTAAGTCCTCTCCTTGTGTAATCTGTTTTGTAGAAAAATCAGGTATAGTCTGAAATTCAATTTTGGAGTTTGAAGAAGAAATTCTAGTTCTTAATTCTGTAGTAAGTTCTTTCATTGTAACACATATTTCCACTTTGGTCTCATAGATCTTTTCCAAAATAAGTTTGCAATTTAAATGTGAGTGTAGCTCCATTTTGTAAAAGTTGTTCAACTTCATCAGGTTAACTTTCTCATAAAGAAATCATCTCCTCTCCAATTGCCATATTAGCTTTTAACCAGTAGATGTCCTCAGTAAGCTAAAAAATCTTTTTTCAAATATCCCTTTTCTTCTGTTTTTTTCAGGGAAAAATAGAGGAAGAAATATTAAAAAAACACACACACCAACATAGGCTGATAATAAAGTTCTTAGGAAAAAAATATTTTTCTTCCAGTACCCCAAAATAAACTTATATATAAAAAAACATAGTTTTTGAAACTTCGTTCTATTCTTTTTGTTCGCCTTTCTTCCCAGTCACGTAAAAGCTGCCTTTCCAAGCCAGGGAAATAGTACCATCAGGGCTCTTACAGGAAAAAAAAATAGAAAACAAAAGAGAGGGAAAAAAGAAAGAGCTCACCCGGATTCACCACGGTGGGTTCAAAGCTTAGCTGTTCTGTGACTTGCGGTTTCTTGTGGCTAGGTGATTGGCCATTTTACTGGCCGACCTTCTTCTCTGTTGGCCCTCAGAGTCTGGCCCAGACAGCTGGAGGATCCGCCGCTCCGCGGCCGAGTAAAGCCTCCTCGACAGAAGTCACACCCTCCAGGGCAACTTTAGACCCGCATAAGGGTCTACCGACAGAGGGAGGCGCCGCGACCCAGAACCGGAAGTTGGATTCTGCTATTTCTGAACAAAACTGTAGGGAGTTTTGGTGTTTTCATGAAAGATTTCAAAAGAGATTTTAGCAACCTGATTAGGTCTAGAATGTTGTTTTTGTAAGGAGTGCGGATATCTTTTGACGGTGAGTCAGAAAATTGTTGTTTTGCTACTTCCTGTTTAAAATGATGTCAGATTTGGAAAACTACAATCTTAATTTTTTAAAAAAAATGCTTATTATTATATATAATAGATTTCCATATATAGTTTGCACTAGGGATTTATGGATAGCTGGTTATAAAGGGCATTCATGGTTTGTCTTAGTGATTTTTAAGTGTTTTTTTTTAAAGAAAAAAGCCAATGTTCTGCTAAATCTAGGTATTTCATGGTAACATTAAAATTATTTGACTTCAATGTTTTAATTGTATTTCACTGCAAAAATGTAACAGATGATTGACTGATTGATTTGCATGCTATTCATTTCAAATATATTGAGAGACAGAAGTCAAAAACATCATGGAAAGAATTCCTCAATAAAAATAAACTCACCCAAAACTCAACACCATCATAAGGGATAAGAAAGATATAGACAGTTATTCAGTCATCTATGCATTCAAGGCATGCATTCTTCTTGGAGTAGATGGTGAAATGTGTGTTTAAATTATTAATTTAAAATTCAGTAGACAACTGAGTAAACTGTACATTTATCAAACATATGCAAAATATATAACATACATTCACTGGATATTTATTTATTTATTTATTTATTTGACTTATATGCTGCCCTTCTCCCCAGACTCAGGGCGGCTCACAGCAAAAATACAAGTACAAAAATATAAATCAATTAAAATAGTAATATACAATATAAAAACTATATAACTATTACCACTCATACAACATACAGTCCCAATCAAAGGCCCAGGGGCAGAGCGCAGCTCACACGCCCCAAGCCTGTCTGCATAAATGTGTTTTTAAGAGTTTTCGGAAAGCTAGGAGGGAGGGAGCAGTACGAACCTCGGAGGGAAGTTGGTTCCAGAGGGCTGGGGCAGCAACAGAGAAGGCCCTAACCCTAGGTCCCACCAGACAGCATTGTCTAATAGACGGGACCCGTAGGAGGTTAAATGGTTCAATGAAATACAATTAGAGTCATCCTAAAAAATCAAATATCAGTCATGTGTTACTCTGTAACCAGGATTATTGCTGGATTTATGCCAACAATTATTAGGCCTGGAGCTGTGATTTTGAAGACTGAATTTCAATTAAAACTAACCAAACACCAAGGATAGCACTAGCAATAGTACGTAGACTTATATACTGCTTTGCAGAACTTTACAGCCTTCTCTAAGCAGTTGACCAAGTCAGCATATGGTACCCAACCATCTGGGTCCTCATTTCACCAATCTCAGAGGATGGAAGGCTGAGTCAACCTTGAGCCAGTGAGAATCGAACACCTAGAGTGAGCAGTGAGTTAGCCTGCAGTACTGCATTCTAACCACTCCGCCACCATGGCTCTACATAATAATAATAATAATAATAATAATAATAATAATAATAATAATAATAATAATAATAATAATAATAATAATAATAACAACAACAACAACAACAACAACAACAACAATAATAATAATAATAATAATAACAATAGTAAAGTTGGAAGGGACCTTGGAGGTCATTTAGTCCAACCCCCTGCACAGGTAGGAAACCCTATACCATTTCGGACAAATGGCTGTCCAGTCTCTTCTTAAAAACTTCCAGTGTTGGAGCATTTACCGCTTCTGGAGGCAGGTTGTTCCACTGATTAATTGTTCTCACTGTCAGGAAGTTTCTCCTTAGTTCTAGGTTGCTTCTCTCCTTGATTAGTTTCCACCCGTTGCTGCTTGTCCTGCCTTCAGGCGCCTTGGAAAATAGCTTGACTCCCTCTTCTTTGTGGCAGCCCCTGAGATATTGGAATACTGCTATCATGTCCCCCCTCGTCCTTCTCTTCGTTAAACTAGACATACCCAATTCCAGCAACCGTTCCTTATATGTTTTAGCCTCCAGCCTCCTAATCATCTTTGTTGCTCTTTTCTGCACTCTTTCTAGAGTCTCAACATCTTTTTTACATCATGGTGACCAAAACTGGATGCAGTATTCCAAGTGTGGCCTTACCAAGGCATTGTAAAGTGGTATTAATACTTCACCTGATCTTGATTCTATCCCTCTGTTAATGCAGCCTAGCACTGTGTTGGCCTTTTTGGCAGCTGCAGCACACTACTGGCTCATATTTAGATGATTGTCTACTAGGACTCCGAGGTCCCTCTCACAGTTACTACTATTGAGCAAGGTGCCACCTATGCTGTACTTGTACATTTGGTTTTTCTTGCCTAAATGTAGAACCTTGCTTTTTTCACCATTGAATTTCATTTTGTTAGATAGTGCCCAGTGTTCAAGTCTGTCCAGATCCTTCTGCATCTTAAGCCTGTCTTCTGGAGTGTTGGCTATTCCTGCCATCTTGATGTCGTCTGCAAATTTGATGAGTTCCCCATCTATCCCTTCGTCCAAATCATTGATGAAGATGTTGAAGAGCACTGGGCCCAGAACAGAGCCCTGGGGCACCCCACTACACACTTCCCTCCATGTATCCTTAATAACCTTCAGAAAGGAATTCACACTTATTTTTGAAGTGTTGTAACTGCATAAACCTGTGAACTGGGGGCAATATCATTAGCCATCCATGGGATATAAACAGTTTCAGCAAATTCTAACTGGTAGTGTTAGCCATGCTGGCTGGAGCTGGTGGGAAGTGGCATTCAAAAATCTGGAGAGTACTATATTGCCTATCTTATATATAATAGAACAATTAGTATGTTTGGCATTGATCCAACATTTTGAAGTGCATTTAGGAACTAACCAAAGCAAAACCACAAGTCTCATTCTAGTACAGTGGTGGTGAACCTATGGCACGGGTGCCAGAGGCGGCACTCAGAACCCTCTCTGCGGGTACGCGCGCTTTCACCCCAGTCCTAGGCCTTCAGCTGAGTTTTATAAAACTTTTACCATGTGCAAAAAAAAAAAAAAGTTCAATCAGTCAATTTCAACTTCTTGCGGGGAAAAAAGAGTCTTGCAAAGTTGGAATTGATTGATTGAACTTTTTAGTCCCACCCAGTCTGCCATTACCACCGCAGCCATGCCCACCCAAAGGGCCACGCCCACCCAATGGGGCATGTCCACCCAATGGGCCATGCCCAGCCAATGGGCCATACCCACCCGGCACTCAATGATGCATAAATGAATTTTGGGTTGCAGTTTGGGCACTCAGTCTCTAAAAGGTTCACCATCACTGTTCTAGTATATGGCTCTCAACAGCCAGCATGTTTACAGTCCCATCATAATAAAAGAAAATTCAGAGGTCAAAGAATGGAGGATTTTAAGTGAGGTTACCTCAACATTTTCTCTATATTTTCCAAACGAACATACATTTTGGAGAGGTGAAAAATCCATACAGAATTTGTGCTGTGACATGCACATTCATTTCTCCTTCGAGATTTATTAGCATGGCTGCAAACTTTGTGAATGGGCAAAATTCAAAATACCAAATGAACAAGATGGAAAAACAGCTTTCAGATTATGGCTACATTTCTCTGCCTTAAATGACTATATTATGTCCATCTTTGTTTCTACTGTGCTTGGGAACTTGTAATATGAATTACATACTTTACTGATGACAGGCTCCAGCATGAGTGCAAAAGTTTGGAAGAATAAACCTTTGGTCCCAGTGGCTGACTCAGACTGGAGCCTGTTACATTTTTTACTATTTATGAAATACAAAATAAACCTCAGTTCCTATCGAGTACCCACAGGGGAGAAAAGTCTTCTTTGAAATGATATTTACTGTCAGTAGATTGAAGATAGACAGAAAGGTGAATGCTTTGAATGTGTACTTTACAAAAGACACATATTGGAATCATTTTTCATTGCCTGGATAAATTGTTGTCCACTACAGAAAGCGTACTGTAGCTAAACAAGGTGCAGAGTTTTTGATGACTGAATGAATAAGAAAAATGTATTAAATGAACTCAGTTTCTTATGCCCCAACATTATGGGTAACCATAATGTTGGTTGATAGAGCCGTGGTGGCACAGTGGTTAGAATTTAGTATTGCAGGCTAACTCACTGCTCACTGCCAGGAGTTTGATTCTGACTGGCTCAAGGTTGATTCAGCCTTCCATCCTTCCAAGATCAGTAAAATGAGGACCCAGATTGTTGGGGATAATATACTGATTTTGTAAACTCCTTAGAGAGTGTTGCGAAGCACTATGAAGTGTATATAAGTCTAAGTCAGTGGTGGCAAACCTATGGCATGTGTGCCATGCCCCGGAGATGGCAACCGTCCCTCTTCAACCAACCACCTGCTAACTCGCCAGGTCCCACGTGGCCGGATGCATCCCAGCATGGCTGGTTTCCCTCCTCCCTATCCCATCCCTCCTGGCCTCACATGGTCTCCTTTTCCCAGACACAACCCACTGCATTGGCTCCTCAGCTGTCGGCTGGCCGTCCAGCTCAGAGGTGGCTTCTCTGAACTGCTGGTGGCAGGCTGCAAAGCCCCAGAATGCTGTTTGAGAGGCTGGCAGGCTGTGGCTGCTGACGGACACTGTCGGCCCCCATGTGCTCACTGGCCTCTGTGTGCGGGGGCCAATAGTGTCAGGCAGCAGCCACCCTGGCACGTGCCTCACCTTGCCCTGTGACAATGGCACCCCCGCCCTGCCTCGCCTTGCCTCACCTCATCCCACAGGATAAGCCTCTTGCCCATTGCCCCACCTGCCAGAGACCCCCTGGATCTCCCCCAACCCTGCCTGGCCCTCACAGGCATCCTTCCCCATGAGCAACATCGAGGTGACCACATCCACCTTGGCCACAACTACCCAGTCTGCCATGACTACCACAGCCATGCCCACCCAGTGGGTCACACCCACCTGGCACCCGCCAATAAATAAGTGGGTTTTGGGTTGCAGTTTGGGCACTCGGTCTCTAAAATGTTCGCCATCACTGGTCTAAGTGCTATTGCTATTGCAATAATGGTAAACTATTGTGGGACAGTAGGACCTGTAAGCCAGAGAAACAAGTGGATGGAGACAATGCTTAATTTGCACACATCACAACAAAGCAATGCATGCACTGATTTTTTCAAGGTCCCTTCCATCATCATCATCATCATCATCATCATCATCATCATTATTATTATTACTACAACTTCATGAAACCACATTCAAAGCCAAACCTAATACTTTGGAGACGGCAACCCACTCTGTTTGTCCCTGAATGATCAATTATATAATGGAAATATATGATGAAAACGTGACATTTCCAATATGGATAAAATGTGTAAGCTGTGTACTCATTATCATGAGTTACCATCAGCTAGACCTTTTATAGTAACTAATGGAACTACCTGCTGGGCAAAAGGTTCAGTTGGGAACTCCATTAAGCAAATTTATCTGCTTTATGTAGAAAGTAGGAAAGGAAATCAGATTCAATATTTATTGTAAGCAAAATTCTGGAGTTTATTTTAACTTGGGGTAGAGATTGTTATCTCACAAAATTTAACATTAAATATACAGATAGGTCACAATGTTTAATAATTTTTCTGCATGCTTTCTATTTTCTTGCTGGTGCTATCACATTTATTTATGCTGTTCAGTAAACTGTGACCTGGGACAGTATCATTTGACAGAAACGATTGAACTTCATAATTTTTTCCTACATTACTAAATAACCAAAGGAAAACCACAAATGACACAAAATAATTGCACAGCAAGGAAAGTGCAGTCAGTTGTGATTATTTTAAATCTTCAAGGCAAGGTTTTAAAATTATTTATATTTCAATTATTTTTTGCAATAAGTGAAAGAGATACACATAATTTTTGTGGCCCAAGATATAGATGCAATGCAAACAACAGCAAACTGTAGATAGGTACATAAACTTTCCCTGATGTATACATCAATATCTTATACTGGAAAAAATCCAACCAGAAAATGAGTGTTTGTTTTTTTTTTCATGTGGGAATGATCATATTTCAAAATGTGTGGAGTAATACAAACACCAGCATCCACAGTAGATGGCCAGCAGGGACAGAATGATGAAACCAGGTAGCTCTTTAATACAAAGTAGGAAGCTGTAAGGACTGAAGCTGATGAGATGGGAACCAACCATTCTCAAATCAGGCAGAATCATTATGCAAGCATGGGAAATGATCTGACTTAAATGGCAAGGAAATGCCATCAAATAAAATAATTTATGTATCTGTGATGAGCATGGTATTCTTAATGTGGAGTTGGGTTTCTTTCTAGAGAGTTGATAGTTACTTCCAATGCTACTGGAGAAGAGCCTATTCTCTAAATCTGAAATTAAATAATGACTATAGAAATCTTGCAAACCCTCTGATCATGGATCGGGTTGCCAAGACAAGTTGTGGTATTGGACAGTTAAATCAGGTGATGAATCAAAATGTAAAGCCAAGCAAGTAGAGCAAAACTGCAACTATCAATGGCTTATATACTTATCCTATTCAAAAGATAGCAGTTTGATTCCAAAATATCTGCCTTTCTATTTAACAACCATGATGGAAACCTTAGCAAATTTACTATATTCTTGATAATATCCTAAGACCTGAGGATTTCCCCATGGACTGATTTGTGAAAGATTTATATTCAGTCTAGTCAGAGATGAACTACAAACTATATAGCTACATTTCAGATGTAGGAAAACCTGAACTTGGATAATTATTCCGATTCTGAACTAACTTTGATGACCGAAACAAGTGACTATCAGTGGCAAAATCTGTAGCCACTCAGGGCAAATGTTCAGTGTAAAGATATTTATTTATTGATTACATATCTTTGTTATTACCCATCCAAAAGACTCAGCAGTTTACTATATTTTATTATTGTAAAATAATAAAAATGCAATAAATAAAATATTACATTTAACAAAAATAACTTATGAATAAACATATGATATGAAGGAACTTTACAATTTAGGTCAGGCTGATCCAAGATTCCTACTTCTCAAAAATCAGCCTCTGATTGCCAACAAGATTGTTTTGTTCTTATATGAGAAGCAGCCTATTTATGCTCAGAAAACAATGCTAGAACTGCAACTCGGACTTTCCCCAACTTAGTATGACGTGGGAACCTGACACATTCCTCCTGGGAAGTGTAGTAGGATGACTTGATTGTATTTGTAGGAAAGAATTCCTAAAAAAACCTGAAATTTAAGTCATGCCAGATTACTACCAACGACCGGTTAGGGCCCACAGAGTCGGCCTTCTCCAGGTCCCATCAGCCAGACAGTGTCGCCTGGCGGGGCCTAGGGGAAGAGCCTTCTCTGTTGCGGCCCCGGCCCTCTGGAATCAACTCCCCCCGGAGATCCGTATTGCCCCCACCCTCTCCGCCTTTTGCAAATTATTGAAGACACATCTTTGCCGACAGGCCTGGGGCAGTTAACACCTTGCCCCAGCCAGTGTATGTTTGTTTGCATGTCTGTCTTGGATGATTGGGTTTTAATTAAGGGGTTTTTACAATGTATTTTAATGCTAGATTTCTTGTGAGTATCCATGTTGTAAGACGCCCTGAGTTCTTGGAATAGGGCGGCATAGAAATCTAAATAAATAAATAAATTTTGAAATGCACTTAGAAACTGAACCAAAGTCCATAATTTTCAGTTTCTGACTTTCATAACCACCATGGATCTTTATCTTCTTTCTTTTATTTCTGAACTCTTGGAAGAAATACTGAAAGTCCGTATTTTACCAAATGGGAAGCTTATTATGTCACCTGCTTAAAAGAAGATTGGAGATATTTAACTGAATAGATATATCCATGGAGATTCTAAGTCTTCCAAGTCATGGTGGTCCAAAAGGTGCTTTTTCAAACAGCCAAAATTAAAACTTTAAAACTTTAAGTAAAAAAGGAAGATTCAAGCAAAGGCTGTTTTTGTAAACTGGAGCGCAATTTATAAAGAGTGGGAAGACTGAGACGAAGGTGGAGCCGACAAAACTTAGGTCTGGAGTGAAAGTGGAAAAAGAAAATGGTGGTTTAGAAAGAACGAAGGAGTATTTGGACTACGGAAAAAAGTAGTTGGAGGAAAAACTCTAAAACAGACCTGAGGGCAGTGAAGAGCTGGAAAGCTGGTTGGAGTGGGCTTTGTCGTGGAGAAGTGTGGTCCGTGGTGAAGAGAAGGAGCCATCTAGACAATTCACTTCTCATTCAAGAAGCTTCTTCAGAAGTGAAACATCATCAAGCAAAAACAAACTTCAGTTGCCCTTTTAAAAAGCACATTTGGGACACTTGAACTGATAATTGCTTTAGAAAATTACTATTTTTGGGGGGAGAGTTGCTTTTTTTAAAGTTGTTTATTTGGATGTTATTGCTGTTCAAGCCAATAAATTGGGCAAACTTTTAATACCTTTTTGAAAACAGCCCCTATATTAAGGTAAAAAACCCAAAACACTCTTTTGATTTGCCAGCATTGGACTATTCTGGGTGACATATTTCCCTGAAACTAATTCAGTTAGGTCTAGTTAAAGTACAACATATTCTGTTTTGGGCCAGTCCTTCCACTCCCAGTGCGCTATCAGGAATTTATAGTATTTTCTAGGCTGTGCCAATTTTTCTGTAATTTTGTTACCAAGAAGGCAGTTCCCCTTGGATTACAAAGCCCACCAAGCCTTAAGCAGGCATTAACTTTTCAGTCTATCCTCAATATCTCATTTCTGCCTTTGTTATATAGGCTGATGCCTCTGATTCCATCTTAGGACCTGGACTTTTGAGTTCCTTCCAGGTAGCTAGTTTGGGCTGAAAGAAAGTGATGATGATCCTAATCAGTAACTGTCAACACTGCTAATATTGGATATTATTGCTTTGACAAGATATACAGAACTGTCTGGTATTTTTAGAGTTAATTTAGATGATGCTGGGAGGGGAGGAGAAAGATAAGGAGTGAACGGAAGTGAATCTTTGCCATTCAGGCTGATTGGAAAATGTGATTTATGACTGCAAAATAGGGAAGGAGAATAACCTGGAATGTTATGTGCAAGGAAAGGAAATTCAGATCTTGGCATTCATCCATGCTGTGCCAACACTCTGTCACACAAAGAATAAAGACTTTTTAGAATAAACAATGCCTGGAAGTTCTTTGAAGTGTTTCATTAATTGGAACCTTTACATCAACTTTGGAAACATTAAAATGAAAATGAAAACTTTCAGCAGTATCATTATTTCTTCAAAGGGGCAGAATTTGGAAGCATAAGAATTTGGAACATTTCCAAACTTCCCACTAACTCATATAAAATAATAGTTTAGGCTATTTTTAAGATCCAAAGAGGAAAATTAGATCAAAAGGGAATCTGATTCTTGCATCCATACAGATGAGCATTCTTGTGATGTCTGCTTCTGGTTCAATCTATCTTGAAAGGCTAAGACGATCACAAAGAAATCTTTAATATGAGGGAGAGAGAAAAAAAGATGACTTGAGAGTATAAACTATATTTCATTTCAATTAAATTAAAATGAAATGAACTTTACTTTTTGACTTAGACTCAACTGTTACTGTTTGAAATACAGCCGTTCAAAAACATGTTTAAAAAGGGATGGAGTTAAATGGAAAACAACTTTCAAAAATGGAAAAAAGCAGTTTTTCTCATAGAAATAAGCAAATGTTCCTGAAGGTAAGGATGTCTGTAGCTAGAAAAAGTCAACAAATGTAGTATTGTAATTATGTTACTTGTAAAACAAAAGGAAAAGGAATTTCAAAAATGATTGCTTTCATTATTAAATGCCATCAATGGTGTGCAGATATGCACATAGCACACCAGGAGCTATTAACTTATCTTCGTAATAATACAAAATATTTTTTTGATACCGAAATGCAAATTTTATTTCTGAAAGAAGCAGCCTGGGATATGTGAATTGTTGAGAGAACCTTACAAAGTTCGATCTTCATCTTTGGTTCTGTGGGTTTCTTTCAGGAAGCAAATAATATTTTATGTTATCAAACACTCATAAAATAGGCCATCATAAACCCATCTGCACTGTTAGCTAATCAGAATCATTCTTCTGTGGATTACTTTGCCAGATAATGATCTAGTAAACTTCATGTTTTATTGTTTGTTTCTCAGCAAATATTTTTCTCTGTGTGATCAATTAAAGAGATTCATAAATACTCCTTGCAGAAACAAGCCACTAATATATGTGAAAAATATTTTATTTTAATAATCAATAATAATCATAGGAAAGTCTTTAATCCAAATTAGCTGTGGGAAATACAGTAACAATAGATTGCTAAATTGTACTTCTGCTAAGCTGTCAACTGACAACAGCAAAATCAAGTACCAAAACCAAGTATCTGGACAAGAGTAATTAAACAGTAATTAAACAAAGAACCTGTTCAGTCACACTTCCCCACACCCACAAACATGCTGCCCAGACACCATCTATACAACAAAAGGGAAGCCAACAGACACAAGGAAGGACAAATAAGATTTACCTTTTGACAGAGTCACACATTAAACACACTAGCATGTCACCCCTGTCCTCCAAACCCATACCAAGGATCAGTCCCTCTATAAAACAAAATCTGTGTACCCCATTTTCTCTGTAGCTGCCCCCAAGAGCAAACCTCTTTGCTTTGGGGAATAAATGGATCACCTGCTTTCCACCAGCAGTGTGGCTTGGTTCTTATTTGCTTGCAAATAAGAAAAGGGACCCAGAAATTCTTTTAACATATGAAACAGTTCTGCTCACCTCCATAGGTTAAAGATTGGACTTATTTTTATAAACTTGGATCAAACAGAACTAGGATCAAATTTTCAGACCTATTCACTTTTAATATCATTAATTAATCATGGCTTAATTCAAAGGAGTGTGACAGATGCTGAGCTTGTCAGCTGGAGACCTGGCAGTTCAAGACCTGAGTTCCGTGCAACAGGGTGAGCTCCTGGTTACCTGCCCCAGCTCCTGCCCACCTATCAATATGAAAGCATGCAAATGCAAGTAGGTTAATAGGTACCACTTCAGTGGGAAGGTATTTAGCGTAGGGCCATGCTGGGCACAGGACCATGTAAATTGTCTTTGTACAACACCTGCTCCCTCAGCCAAGCAATGGAGATGGACACAGGAAAGTCTTTACTTTTTTAAATTCAAAGTAGCTTGTGGGTAAAACAGTACGTGTAACTGATTCTGTTCATTGTAGTTTAATGTAGTTTTATTACGTGCCACTGTATAAAGTTAAGAACGACCCTTATTCCTGCTACCCTGATTTTTTTTGAGTCAATTTTTTGGGTGCATATTAGAATGCCTGTTTTCAGGACTAAAATGATGCATATGACTACGGTTAAACTTTTGTCCATTTCTTCTGCATCTTAGCCACAGAGGAAAACAAATACAGGTATGGGGAAAGAAATAAAGTGAGACAGACAGATCACAGAACCATTATTGCCATTCTCTTCTTTCTAAGACAGATTCACTATTCTAATGTGTGATATTTTTTTTTGATCCACTTAATTTTTTTA
Source organism: Bothrops alternatus (assembly GCA_034064705.1). NCBI lineage: Eukaryota > Metazoa > Chordata > Lepidosauria > Squamata > Viperidae > Bothrops > Bothrops alternatus. Next base: position 2,937,399 of record JARGCV010000085.1, read on the forward strand.
ATAGGTATGTATGAGGATTCCTTGGTCCATTTATTTAATTCAAGCAATCATATTTCATTGGAACTCACTAAAATATAAATAAAAATAATATATGGGATAAAATATATTAAAATATGTTTTGAGAAGAAAAAGCATTTAAAATTGGGTGAAGTTTTATGTAGTTAAATAATACCTACAATATGGAAATGGGAAGGGATGTTTTGGTGATGAAGGAAGTGAAAAACTGACCAGAATTAATCTATTATTTTCAAGTTGTGCAAAGTTTCACTACTAAATATTAATTTGAAAATGATTGTATCCAATTTCATCAAATAATATTAGATGTCTTCAGATTGATTTGTATTATTCAAAGGACTTTTGTGAATATATTTATATTGAATGAAAACTTTAAAATTAATTTGGTTTGAGAAACTGAATATATTCTTTGAACTGAATAACAAAATCATATCAAATCAATTCATCAGATTGCTAAATCAGATTGGATTTTAGCTGATTCTCACATTCTTATTCTTTAAACAGGAAAGACACAAGTGAAAGCAGATTCATTTATATGTTTCTGATAATGATTTATACTTAGCCTATACTATATTTTCCATCCTGTCCTTTTTTAGGAAATCATTTGTAATGCAGACATCCAGCTAATCTCCAAAGCACCTGAAGGCAGGACCAGAAACAATGGATGGAAATTAATCAAGGAGAGAAGCAACCTAGAACTAAGGAGAAACTTCCTGACTGTTAGAACAATTAATCAGTGGAACAACCTGCCTCCGGGAGTTGTGAATGCTCCAACATTGGAGGATTTTAAGAAGAGACTAGATAGCCATTTGTCTGATGGGCAGTGATGGTGAACCTTTTAGAGACTGAGTGCCCAAACTGCAACCCAAAACCCACTTATGTATCGTCGGGTGCCAGGTGGGTGTGGCCCATTGGGTGGGTGTGGCCAATTGGGTGGGTGTGGCTGTGGTGGTAACGGCAGACTGGGTGGGACTAAAAAGTTCAATCAATCAATTCCAACTTTGTGAGAATTTTTTTCCCCGCAAAAAGTTGAAATTGATTGATTGATTGAACCTTTTTTTTTGCACACAGTAGCAGATGCCTAAAGCGAAAAGGTTTTATAAAACCCAGCTGAAGGCCTAGGACTGAGGCAACGGCGCGCGTGCCCACAGAGAGGGCTCTGCGTGCCACCTGTGGCAAGCGTGCCATAGGTTCACCACCAAGGGTATAGGGTGTCCTGCCTGAGCAGAGGATTCGACTAGAAGATCTCCAAGGTCCCTTCCAATTCTATTATTATTATTGTTGTTGTTATCATCATCATCATCATCATTATTATTATTTTGCAACAACTGCTGTTTTCCATGACTTTCTTTTCACGTGTGCATGAAAACTCATGGTAAACAGTCCCAGCACTCTTTTCCATTGCCAACCCAAAGCACAATGTTGAGCACAAAAAGACTTCCCAGAGGCAGTTGAAACATAGTGATGCAGTGCAGCAAAGGTTTAATCTGCAAAGAGGGAGCACTAAGGAAACCCAGTAATGAAGTTTCCAATTATATTCCCATGAAAGGTGAAATATGAAGCTCTTGGTTTGATAGCGAGACTATGGAAAGCGTAATATCGTCAGAGCTGGCAGTAATATATGAAGATGTTCTGATCTCCATCAATTTAACATCAGCAATCAGGATTCACTGTGAGTAACGATATGGGTTCTAGGCTAGGCAGTCTCCCTCCCACAAGAGCAACTTCAATGGAACCAAGAATGGCTACATCCCAAATAAGAGGTGTCACCTAGTGTTATATCCAATCAGCTACCATCAATCCCAGAAATTCAGGGCCACAATGGCTGTTGTGAGAAAGCAGCAAGCATCCCAGCACTTGCATTGCAAAGCACCATTTTGGAGATACCCCCTTTAAGGTGAGAGCACTCACCACGAGCTGAGCAGTGCACATATGAAAAGAAAGGTATATCCTCCTGAGCACCTCCAAGTCCCAACACAGATCTGATACTGAACAGGTACTGCAAATGTGGGAGTTATGTACACCTGCAAGGCAGAGAAAGAACAGTATCTCTGGAAGTCCCCTGTTCACCTCTTCTTTCTGCTGGGCTTTTCCTTCACCTCATCACCTCTACATCTGGGCTTACTGCATTCTCCTACAATAGAAAACTAAAATATTGAAAATATTTATAGAGCCTTATAAGAAGATCTGTTGAAGATTTGTAGCTTTGTTCAGTTCTGCTCTGCTGCCACTTCAGAACAAATAAACGGAGCCAGTGCTGTATTGTGGGCACATAGTGAGGAGAAGAAGAAAAAAAGGAATCTACTTCAACTTGACTGGGAAAAAAACAGGATTGCCTAAAGAGATATGTGTGGCTTGTTGTGAAACACAAGAGATGAGAAAACACAGTGACTGGGAGATATTTAGATCAGCAGTTGGAAATAATGGAAGTTGATGGTAGAACACAGCAGCCATCACACCCAGGATGAAATGGAGACACTTAGAATGAGAGATTCACCGAGATTAAAATGAAGCATATCAGACCAACTGATTCATGGGATTAAATGGCAATTGTCAAGCAGAGGAGGGGCACGTTCATTTGTAGAGGATTGCGAGAGAATGAGGATGGAAACAGTTATTAAGTATATTAACTTACCCTTTCCTAAACTGTATGTTTTCATTTTAATAAATGCCAAAGCATCCAATTATCAGAAATTTAAATATTTGTAGAAAGACTATTATATATACATAGGCACACAAGATATCAGAATAGCTGTATAATTAAAGGGGCTGAGATAAGTCACTTGAGGCAAATATTCATAGTGCAATAATAATGTTTTTTTTTCCTGATCAACTGTCATTTCATTAACTTAAAAGGAAGACTACATTTCATTATTCTGAACAAGAAAAAATGCCTCTCAAGTATACACATGAGAATTGTAATATGCTCTGGGCAATGTGAAGTTCTCAGGGAGAAGCAATTAAATTTCTCAGTCATAAATCATTTGTCAAACAGAAAATTGCGACTTTTCCAGTGGCATCAATGAAAACAGTAATGGAGCAGATGGCACTGAGTATAGGGGAAGATTATTAGAATATATCCAATACTTACTCAAGTTCTTACAATGCTGTTTTAGCTGAAAATGTATTTTAAGAATACATGCATGATACTGAATTCCAATGGATTAAACCCTAACATTTGCCCATAGAAGCAGAATATAATTTTTCCTCATTTTTTTTCTTCCTTGTCAAATGGAGTAAACTCTACTCTGGGAGCTAAGAAGAAGTTTGTGAAATGAGCAAATTAGCAATTAATGTGGTTCCCCTCCCTTTTTTTTCAATCCCAATTTATTTCCATTATGTTCATGAAGAATTTTGCAGAATGTATTTTTTTAACCAAAACATGGCATTTTGCCCATCTCCATTGATTGAATTCAGTAATGGTGGTAAATACTCAAATAATAATGAAGAACTATACGAAATTTTGCCTGTATGAATTGAAAGTCACAAAGAAAAAACAAATGCATACACACACACACACACACACACAGAGAGAGAGAGAGAGAGAGAGAGAGAGAGAGAGAGAGAGAGAGAGAGAGAGAGAGAGAGAGAGAGAGAGAGAGAGAGAGAGAGAGAGAGAGAGAGAGAAAGTGTCACATAATAGCTTTCATTCAAGATAAACCTAATCTTAATTCTAAAGAACAGTTGGAATCAGAAGGATGTGTCTATCATTGGTTTACATATATCTCATTTAAAAAAGGCTTACACAAAAAAATGTTATGGGTTTCATCTTGCAAAAAATGAATTTGAAAGTGTATTGTGTGGTAATGATAAACATGCTACTACCAAAGTTTATGAACTGTTATTAAAATTGAATTTCAAGAAGGAATTGAAGCAATGTATAATTCAGTGGGCAAAGAATTTTTGGTATGATATAATGCTTGAACAATGGGAATGTGAATAAAGGGTTTAAAAGAGTGGTTCCCAACTTTTCCAGCTTTGCGGCAGAGGTGGTGGCAGGGGGAACAGGGGATGGTTTGGCACGCATGCGTGTGCCGCTTTCACAAATGCAGCTTCACATGCACCTGGATGCATGTACTTGCCCACCAGTTCCACAGCCTCGTTCCTAACAAGCCATGGCCTGGCACCAGGCCACGGACCATGGGTTAGGTGTTGTGGTCCATCGGTTGCCAACAGAGTTACTAGCCAAGTCAGATGAGGAGAAAAAGAGGGGGAGGGGGAGCCTGGGTTAACACTGGAGTCTTTAGAAGGCTCCGATGAGCAAGAGGACTCAGAGACAGAGGCAGAGCCAGGGCCATCTGCCCACGCTCAGGTCTCCTGTCCACGCTCAGGCAGCTGTCTTTGGGGCCTGAGTTGAGTGAGGAGGAGGAACAAATGGGGCCTGTCCCAGATCCACATATGCACGGAGAGGAGAGGAGAGCAATAGAAAGCAATGGGCTGACTCTCAGGGAAAAGAAGGACATTTTAACCAGCCCCTCCCTGGATGGAACATAAATAGGAGGAGTTTGGGAGTGGTCTGTTGTCACAGACAACAGTTCATGTTACTGGATACTTCAATCTTTGCCAAGATTTCTTTGCCAAGACCCAGATTTGTCAGGACTACCGTGTTTCCCTGAAAGTAATCCCTACCCCAAAAATAAGCCCTAGTTTTGGGGCAAGGTACACACCTAAAAACCAAGCCAGAGTGGGGGTGGCAGTCTGGAGCTGCCTGACATGCCCTGCACCCACTTATCTTGCAGCCAGGCCTCTCCTTGCCAGCCCACTTCTTCTGCGGTGTCTTCTGCAGCCAGGCCTGCATTTTTCAGTCACAGGTCTTTCTGGAAGGCCTCCACAGCTGAGAAGAGAGCTATGGATTCCATAGCTCGGCTGCATAGGCCTTCCAGAAAGGCCTGACTGCAGCTGCAGAATGAAGCTGTTCCTTCAGCCAGAAGAAATGGACCAGCTGGGCAGGGCTGTTGGTGCCGGAGGTGAATATAAAAGATATCCCCCGAAAATAAGACCTGGTGCCTCTTTTGGGGCAAAGTATATATATGTATGTATATAGGTCTTTGGTTCTTCGGGTTTTCTCCCACGTAGAATTTGAAGTGTCTTGGCGACGTTTCGACGAAGTCTCATTCGTCATCTTCAGGCTGGTGCTTTCGGCTTCATGCTTCTAGGAGCAATGTGTGACTGTAGATGTTTCTTCCTTTTAACTGCCAGTGGGGGTTTGAACTGATTGGCTGGGAGCTCGGCTGTGTTCTGATTGGGTGGAGGTGTGTTCTGATTGGTTAGGGGATTGGCTGTGCTCTGATTGGATGGGGGTTGGCTGTGCTCTGATTGGCTGGGGGAGTGTTCTGTTTGGGTGGGGGATTTGTTGTGCTCAGGTTAGTCTGAGTTGCAGGGGATTAGAGATGGTGAGCTGTGTAGCTGTTTGGCTTCGCGTTCATGGTCGTGCCTTATCTCCATGGTGGGTGTCAGTTTGCTTCATGTATGGATTGGAGGGGTTTAAGGTGGTTAATGATGCAGCTGTGGTCTGGCTTCTGGTTTGTGGTCATGCTTCATCATCGTGGGTTTGGGTTTGCTTTTTGCGTGGATGTGTGGTGGAGACATCCTGTGTGGTTTTCGTGAGTGTAGGTCTGGTGTCATTCTTTGTGTTATGGACTCGTTTGTCAATAAGGGCGGGTTTCCAAATGACTGGTAGGCGGGAGGTATCATCTTGTTTGTTCATGCTATGTGGGCGTTTTACTATCTCGATGGCTTCTCTGATTATATATAAGACTGGTCTTATTTTCGGGAGAACATGGTACTTGTTTTATGTTTGAAGTGCTAATTGAGTCTCCCTGCTGGGAATTGAAATTGTCTCAGCGGTGTGAGCAGGGAGTGCTACTGCTTGGTTAAGCATTTAAAGACTGGTTATCTGGCATTCTCATGTGAACAAAATTGGTTCCTGCCTTGTTTAATAAAAGGGGCTTTTACTCATGAGTAAACAGTTGATCATTATTTGTGAAGGCTGAGTCAGAACATTAGGGACCCCTGGTTTAAAATTTACATTGAACTATAACTCAAAATATTTTTTTTATAAAATAATATACTGTTGGTATTTAACACCTAATAAATTGTTAAAGATATCTAAAGGTACTTCAGATGTATGTTGGAAATAGAAGGAAAGAACTGTCCACCATCTTTGGACTTGTGACAAAGCAAATATTATTTTATAATATAGAGTCAGTAGTTCCAATTCCTACTTGGTTATATAAACTTCAGTATCAATCATATAAAAATGGAAAGCCACATAATAGAAGAAAAAAAATCAAAGTTCCATCTTCCTTTCCCCAACCAGGATTCTTTGTCAGTTTGGTGGTTGCAAACAATTTCTTCATAAACATTGAGAAAAACCATTCAGTCAAAAATATTGAGAAATAAAGTTTCTGGACAAAATGTCTCCTAATATTCTATAGCAGCGGTCCCCAATATTTACATCCTGGCTTGGGGATTGGGGGTGAGTACAAGCTTCATGCGAGTGGAGCTTCATGCGTGCATCTTGCCCATCGCTCACTCAAACTGGTTTCAAACAAGCTGTGGACTGGTAGTGGACCGGGGGTGTTGGGAACCCCTGTTCTATAGTTATTAACACTTTGGTGCCCCAAAGAAATAAGATCCTCTGGTTAAATGTTTATTTTACAACATGACCACAAATTTCACTGCGCGTAATTGAATGCTTTGAATATCACTGGTACAAAGTTTAGAATTTGAACAAAATCACAGGATACAGGAACCCTCCATGCTAGGTCTTCTGTTAACTGGTCCCTAAACAGGTCAGGTAATAAGAAGACAGAAAGAATTAAAGAATATAGAATTAGCTGTAACTCATATAAAAACACCATACAGAGGCACGTATAAAGATTTAGCATTTGAAGAAGCATTACTCAGAAAAGCAGTTTGGAGTCTGGACCTAGAAAGGAGGGTGGGGTGGAGGGATATAAATTAGCCTTAGAATACCTGTGAACAAAGTCTTCCCAGCTAAGAGACCATTTAAACAAATTAGCCTTTCGAGACTTCCGGCTGTGACGTCATCGTGGAGCGGGTGAAGGAACAGACCTCTGTTCCTAAATGCCGAAAAATCTTCGCTAAGAGCCCAGCAAGGGCTTTGCTGATCCCGGAGAGATTGGTAAACTAAAGAGGAAGCTTCAGAGAAGCCAGGTGGAAAGCAAACACCCAAGCAGAAAGGAGCAGCACTTTTAAAATTGGCGTAGAAGAAGCCGGTCTTTAAGGCCGGCCTGAAGCGATGGTGGCAGTCTGAGAGGGAGTGAAAAGTAGAACTGACAGCTTCATAGGGGAGACGAGGAAAACCTCTAAAGGAGGTGAGGAACATTTGGCTAAGAGAAGGCGCAGAAAAAGCAAAGTGATAAGGAGAGAGAGACACAGCGGCAACTGAGTTGGAATACAGCGGAGAAGGGAGCAATAGAGCAGAACGAGAGCAGCGTGAAGAAGCAGAGAGCCCACAGTAAAGTTTATAAAGCATGAAAGACTGGAATTTAAGATCTGCAAGAAGTAGATATTGAAACTAGAGAAAGGACTGGAGAAAGGATGGCTGGAGGCAACAAAGGGTGATTAAGAAGGACTTTGAAAAATTAACATAAGGATTAAAAGGTGAAGTGAGACAATGGAAAAATTTAATACTACTTAGTGGAACTTATTTTTAAAGAACAAATAGCATTGAAATTTGGACTTTAACTGACATATATCTGGGTAAAGTGACAAGTGGACGTTTTGGAAATATTGGATATATAGCAGAAGAAATAAGAGGTGACATTTGATGGATCAGTCAATACATTAAATTGAAACAGGGAGAAAAAAGGCTGATGCAATATTGTAGCACTCATATACAAGCAGTGACTAAGCTACAAGTAGAAAAGGGGCGTCAGGCAATGTATTAAAAGGAATGAAGTAAATAAATTGTATTAATGAATAGAAATAAGCATAATTGAGTAATTGAACTAAATAGAAGTGAGAAAGTAATTACAGTATAGTAAAAAAATATAGACAGGTGATTATTCAAATAAGAGCAATAGTGAATGAAATTAAGAGTGGTGATAATACTTAGAGAATAGTATATGTATTGTGTGTAGTGTTATAGAAATATATATAAGAGGTGTTAAGAGTATTATAAATTATACCAGATAATAGTGATTGATATATATATATATATATATATATATATATATATATATATATATATATATATATATATATATATATATATATATATATATATATATATATATATATATATATATATATATATATATATATATATATATATTCTGAGGTTTTTGCGGGTGTTTGTATGTAGGTCTTTGGTTCTTCGGGTTTTCTCCCACGTAGAGTTTGAAGTGTCTTGGCGACGTTTTGACGTTTATTCCTTGCATATTTAAGCTTAGACTATATAGATTGAAAACCAACTTGATCAACAAAAACAACTTGCCATAAATTGGTATATGTAAAAGTGGAGAAATATTATTCAAGTAATAAAAATGACAAGTACCGCAACAACAACTAAAGTAGGCAAAAAAGCAGTTACAAATCCCACACCTATAATGGCCTCTGCTACAGATCAAAAAATGATAGTGACCATGTTGAGGAAAGAAAAAGAAAAAGCAGAATTAGTAATGAACCCACAGAGCATGCAGATAACACTACAAACTATTCAAGAAACAATGATGATGACCCAAGAGGCAATAGCAAACAATCATGAAGAAACAAAAATATATCACAAAGAAATCAAGAATGATATTGGAGAAATGAGAGATGAAATTAAAAACATGAATGATAAGATAGGCAATATACAACAAACAATGATGGAAAATGAACAAAGAATTCAAAAAGTTGAAACAACAATGGAGCATGTTGATAGCAAAATAGAAAGGATGGTACAGAAATCCGAGCAGGTAAATAGGGAGTTGACTGATTCTATTGCCTTTTTGGAAATGGATAAAGCTTCGTTCTTTCTAAGATTCCAAAATATTGTAAAGGGAAAGGAAGAAGATTTGGGAGAGAAGATGGCAGAGATGTTGGTGGAGATATTAGGCAAGGACAAACAGGAAACAAGAAGAGACGTAGACGAAATATATAGAGTAATATACAAATTATGCACGAAGGCATAGATTGGTGAGAGAGGTCCATATAAGGTTTACTAGAAGATCAATAAGGGATGAAATATATAAAAAAACAAGAGATGAATCAATAACATATAAGGGTAAAGAAATAATTGTATTAAAACAAATACCACGTAGAATACGAAATCAGAGATGAGAATACCAATTTCTAACGACCCAATTAACTAAATATAAAGTTATGTTAATACCTGAAGGCATATTTCTAACTTGGCAGGAAAAAAAATATAAGATAGATACACTTGAGAAAGTGCAGGACTTTTATGAACGTTACTTTACACAGGGAGAAGAACAAGAAAGTAGGGAAGAGCCGGAGAATAAAAGTCAGGATGAAGATTTATTGGAGGAAGTTGAACTAGAAAGAGAAATACAAAAGATACAAGAAAGAGAAAGATTAGAAAGAGAAGGAGCAAAAGGAAGGGTAATAGAGACAAGAAGCATAAAAGAAATAGATCAAGTAAAAAATGGGAGACACAATTAAGCTCTTCTCTATAAACATTAATGGATTAAATATACCAAGAAAAAGAGCACAAACATTTAACAAATTAAGGAAATCGGATGCAGATGTGATATGTCTTCAGGAAGTTCATATAAAAAAAGGATTATAGAAAAGTACTAGAGAATGTAAAATTAGGAACACTATACACAATATTAGCACAAAACAAGAAAGGGAGGAATTGCTATATATGTCAAAGAAAAAATAAAATCAAAATTAATATATTTGGATGAAGAGGGGAGAATTTTAATGTTGGAAATAGAATTAGAGCAAAAACAAATCTTATTAATGGCAGTATATGCACCAAATAATAATCAACATGAATTTTTTAAAAAGGTACATAAGAAACTAGTGGATCTGGATTATGAAAGCATTTGTATGATTGGGTATTTAAATGCAATAGTTGATGTTAAGAAAGATTATAAGAGTAGTAAAAATAACAAAAAGAAGAAAAATATATTACCAAAATCGTTCTTTGACATGGTAACAGAACTCAACCTTCAGGATATATGGAGAGAGACACACAGGTCAGACAAACAATATACGTTCTATTCGTATCTGCATCAATCTTGGTCTAGGATCGATATGGCCTGGGCAACAACAGAAGTACAAAACGGGATAGAGGAAATTGAAATAGAGCTTAATGATTGGGTGGATCACAACCCAATAATAATAAAATGGAAAGGTCAGAAACAGAGAAAAAGATGGTCAATAAATCAAAGACTGTGTAAAGATAAACAATATATACAGATGCTAGAAAAGGAGTTGACATTATTTTTTCAGGTAAACAAAAAGGAAGAGACATCAACACAAAATTTGTGGGATACTACAAAAGCTTACATTCGGGGATTGACAATTGCATACAACTCTAAGAAAAACAAAGATAGGAGACTTCAACAAGGAAAATTACAAGAAGAATTAAAAAAAATAGAAGGTGATCTACAGGACCCACAAACTAAAAAGATAAAAGAAAAATGGAATATTATAAAACACAAGATTAACCTGACAACACAAAAAGAAATGGCACAGAAAATTAGGATGGCGAAACAAAATTGCTTTGAAAATGCAAATAAAACTGGTTGATGGTTGGCCTATAAATTAAAAAAAGAAAAAGGCAAAAGAACAATACATCAACTACAAGACGAAAGTGGAACAGTACAATATAGACAGGAAGAAAAAAAGAAAATAATACAAAATTTCTTTTCAAAGCTATACTGCCCCAGCCCTCTGGAACCAGCTTTCCTTGGAGATTCGTACTGCTTCCTCCCTCCTAGCCTTCCGGAAAGGATTGAAGACACATCTATGCCGACAGGCTTGGGGCATGTGAGCCGCGCTTTGCCCCTCGACCCTAAGAGTGTCCCGCCATCAGTGCATGTGAATTGATTGTGTTTGTGTGTGGCATGAATGTATTAATTTTTAAAATTATTGTAGTATTTTTTGTTGTGAGCCGCCCCGGGTCTTCGGAGAGGGGCGGCATATAAATGTGATTTAAATAAAAATAAATAAATAAATATAGCAGATGATAAAGTCAAACAATATATAGAGGCAGCAAAAATGAGCAAAATCACTGAACAAAAGGAAATGTTGAATAGACCAATAACTGCAATAGAATTACAAACAGCATTGAAAAAACAAAAAACAAAAAAAACAAAAACAAATCACCAGGCCCAGATGGAATTCTGGTTGAGTTTTATAAAAATACACAAGAGTCACTACAAGGGAGAATGTTGGAGATTTACAATGAGGTGCTGGAGGAGGAGAAGATACCGACAACTTGGACTGAAGCAATCATCACCCTCATCCCTAAGGAAGACTCAGACCTACAACAAATTCAAAATTATAGACCGATTTCTTTACTGAATACAGATTATAAGACGTTTACAACAATAACAGCAGAAAGGATAAACATTTTTTTGAATAACTACATCCACCCAGATCAAAATGGATTTCTACCAGGACGACAAATAAAAACTAATATGAGGATAATAATGAACACTTTAGAATTTTATGAAGTCCATCCTGAAGACAAGCTACACTGGTTTTTCTTGATGCCCAGAAGGCATTTGATAATCTGAATTGGAATTTTATTATAACACAATTGTACTATATGGATTTTGGGACAAAATTTGGAAAGATGGTTGAGAAAATATATACTAAACAAACAGCTAGGGTAATTATAAATGATGAAATGACAGAAAAAATTGATACAACCAAAGGAGTAAGACAAGGATGCCCACTTTCCCCTCTTCTATTTATTTTATCATTAGAAATACTCCTGACAAAAATCAGAGAGGACCAAGAAATAAAGGGTTTAAAAATTAAGAAGGAAGAATATAAGGTCCAGGCCTTCACTGATGATTTGGTATTTAGTTTGGAAGATCCATTAGAAACCAGCTTTAAATTGACTCAAAAAATAGAAGAATTTGGTGAGGTAGCCGGACTTAAGATTAATAAGAATAAATCCAAATTAATAACAAAAAATCTTACAAAGGCACAGGAAAGTGAACTGGAAGATAAAACAAAGATAAGTATAACCAAGAAAATAAAATATTTAGGGATTTGGCTTACAGCGAAATGTTCCTCGATTAAGGAGGACAATTATGATAAAATATTACACCAGATAAAAAAAGATTTATAAAATTGGGAAAATTTGCAAATTTCATTTTTAGGGAGGACCGCTACGGTCAAAATGAATATATTGCCAAAAATATTATTTCTGTTCCAAGTTATTCCAATAAAATTAGGGAAAACATTCTTTCAAGAATTAAATAAATTGGTCAGTAAATTTATATGGCAAAGAAAAAAACTTAGGATTAAATTAAAACTCTTGCAAGATATGAAAGATAAAGGGGGATTGGTGTTACCAGAGTGGGAAATATACTACCAAGCATCGAGCTTAACTTGGCTAAAAGAATGGATGGATTTGAAAAATACTAGAGTTTTAACAATAAAAGGACATGACTTGCAAGCAGGGTGGCATGCATTCCTATGGGACGAAAAATATAAAATACACAGATACCTTCAAAGACACATAGTTAGGAATGCATTGCTACAGACTTGGGAAAAAATAAAACAAAAACATTATATAAGAATTCCAATGTGGTTGTCGCCAACAGAAGCTCTGAAATACCCAAACCTACTGGATATAAATAAGATAATTAGATACAAGGAATTAGTAAATGAATAGGGAAATCTGAAAACAAAACAAGAATTGGAACAAGATATAGGCAGAGAGATTGACTGGTGTACATTTACACAAATTCAATCTAAATATACAGAGGACAAAAAATTATATGAAATACAAAAAGAGCCGCAAAAATTGGATAAAATTATACATGGAACAAAAATAAAATTAATTAGCAATTTATACAAATACTTATTGAGATATAAAATGGAAGACAAGGTTGTCAAAGACACAATGATTAGATGGGCAAAAAATTTTGGATTATAATATAGAATTGGAGAAATGGGAAAAAAATATGGGAAATAAACATAAAATTGACTATGTCAGCAGCATTCAAGGAAAAGCAGTTGAAGATGTTTTACAGATGGCATATTCCACCAGCAAAGCTTGCCAAGATGTTCCAGAACAATTCGCCAACATGTTGGAAATGTAAAAAAGTACATGGAACATATTATCATTTATGGTGGACATGCTCAGTTGCGAAAAAATACTGGATTACAATAAGAAGATGGATCGAAGAAATAATAAACCAACCCATAGACTGGAAACCAGAGATCTTTTTGCTGGGTATTTTAAACAGAAAATATAGTAAAGAAATACGGTACTTAATTTTACATATAATAACGACAGCAAGAATAACATATGCACAGTTCTGGAAAAATGAGAATATACCATCAGAGGAAGAAGTGATAAGAAAAATCCTGGACTGTGCTGAGATGGACAAATTAACAAAAGAGATAAAAGAAAAGGAAGACACAGAGTACTATCTAATATGGAACAAGTGGTAGGACTGGTTGGAGACTAGAAATAATAGAGGAGAATAAATGTGGAAAGGTCAAAAGTGGAAAATGTGTGTATAATAATGTATAGTAACAATAATATGTATTATTCTTAGTATGAAGTATAATATGAAGGAAGAAAAATGCAACTAAGAAACAACTGGGCAACAAGGACAAATATTCTAAAGAAGAATAAGGGAGGGAAATGTAAGTAATAGAAGATTACCATTATGAAATCGCTGTTAAAAAAAGGGGAGGAGTATGTACTGTGTGTGTATGTGTGTTATGTTTTGTTTTGTTGGTTTAAAAATAAATTAAAAAATAAATAAATAAACAAATTAGCCTTTTATGAAAAATAAATAATGTAACTTCATTTCCACGAAAGTAACAATTCTTTTGGAAGCCATCCACTACACACATATTATAGCCCAGTGATGGCGAACCTATGGCACACGTGCCAGAGGCGGCACTCAGAGCCCTCTCTCTGGGCACGTGTGCCGTCACCTCAGCCCACCTCCCCCCACAGCCCTTTCCTCACCAGCAGACCCCTGGAGGAGAGTTGCCCCTGAGTGCAGCCCACGCAGAACAGCGCAGCCAAGGACAGGGCAGGTGGGCAGTGGGGACAAGACTCCGCCCTCATGCCCCATCACATGCAGATGATGCTGCGGGATGCAGGCAGAGGGCATGGCCAGGGCGTGGCAGTGGAGGGTTGGGGGTGGGGCACTCAGTCTCTAAAAGGTTCGCCATCACTGTTATAGCCACATGGATTTATTAAATTCTTGCCTGAATGTACATACTGTTTAAAAACTCATATTTATTTTCTGACCAATAAGCTGAGCTTATTTGCTATACACTTTAATTAAATAACTTGTGATGGAAAAGCTATATACTAGTGTATTCACACATTCACATCACCTTGAGAAGTCAGTAAAATTCAATAAATAGCCATGATTTCATCTGCACATTCCATAAGTATGTGACAGATAGTAGATAATTCCTAAGGGATGAAATATATATGTAGAGCATGATTTTCTGGACATTTATTGGAAGATGAAGTTGTCAAGGTGAAACTGCTTGTCATATACGCATATATTTTAGTGCTACAAGTTTGCTGTCTAGAGAAGAAATTACACCCTAATGTATGTTCTATACAGCATTTAAAATAGTAGGCATTCAGCTGGTTTAAATTCTTCATTTCCAGTAGTAAAAACAGGGCATCTTTCTGCCTACTGAACTTTTGAAAGCTGCTGCTAACAATTGATATCATTTTTATTATTGCATAACTTCCCTTTTTCTATCTTAAAGAAAACTATTAATGTGTGTCATGAAATGACTTGTATACAATTGCAAAGGTAAACAAAACGAATGACCTTTTATTATGTTGCTATTAGTAACTGTAGTAATGCTACCATATTTTCATTTGCATATAATGTCCATCATTATTCTGAATAATGTTATATTGGTCATGTGCAGCTTTAGGCCATGCATTTGGCTAAAGGGACATGTGTAAAGATGGATGTGATGCTCACTTAAATAGGCCAAAAAGGCAGAACATTTCACTTGGGAAGATTATAGCTTAAAGGTTTGTAGAAAAGAAGCTTCCAAAAAAAAAAAAAGTAAAAATTTTCTCCTTCTCCTCAAAACATTTCATGAAGAAAAGGGACTTTGGTGAAAAATTAGTGGGACACCTGAGAAAAGTGGAAATGATCAATACATAACATATATGGAAATAGTAATCCTTGAAAATTACAGAATGAGGGTTAAAGTAATAGTAATCCTTGAAAAATTATACAGAATGAGGGTTAAAGTCAGTGGTGGGATTCAAATACCTGAACAACAGGTTCTCTGAATGGATGCAGGCCTGGGCCTCCAAGGCCTAGAATGGACTGTTGAAAGGACTGTGTTGTAGACTGAAGATAAAATGATGTCATGCCCCTCCCCCTCTGCTGAGAAAGGGCTGCTTGTCAATGAAAGGATAAGACAGACTAATTGAAGTTTTGAAAGAAAGAGTGGACCACAAAGTCCAAGAGCTGAAATCACTTCTACCTACAGAAATATTAGAACAGGTCACAGAATTTACGAAGAAGACACAACTAGCAGACCCAACAAAAGGAAAGAACAACAAAAAGTCAACAGCCCTCTCTCAACAGAGAGGGAAAGAAGACAGCTATGAGATATACTGTAGGTTAAGAATATGTGACTTCTTGCCATTACAGTTATTAATAATTCCCTTTCTCTTCACATCAGACTTTATGCCTATTATGCCTTTCCTTTTGTTTCTGACATACTTGAAAAAGGTTTTTGTTGTTTGTGTCATTTCTTGCAACTCTTATGTCATTCTGCTCATTCCTCTTTCTTTCTTTTCTTATGATCCCTTCATTCTATTTCCTACACATGTCCCTTTGTTGTTTGAGCACCTTAGAAAGCTCTTTATGTATCTACAGTGGCACATTTAGATGCCTCCCATTTGTTCTTTCTAGGAGGAATTGTTTGCACCTCCACCTGCAATATCTCACTATAGTTTTCCAATCCTTCCTGGATGCTTTTTTCCCTTAGGATTTCAAGCTATAGGATTTGACCTCCTTTTCATCTGAATTCATCAAACTGCGCTCTTCTGAAACCCAGTATACAGCTTTGATTCTTCTATCCCTCCTTCCCTTGATATCATGAACTCAAGGATGACATGAACATTTTTTCTCCAGGTTTCAGTTAACTTTCAGTTCTTCAACCAATTCCTCTCTGTTGATGTAAGGTCTAGGTTAGAGACCCCTTCTTCTTGTTCCTTCTTCATGTTTCTGACAAATGAAATTGTCAGAAAAAGGACGCAATAATTTATTGGACCTCTGACTCTTAGCAGAGTTAGATTTCTAGCAGATGTTAGGGTAGCTGAACTCTTCAAGTATAACTATAAAGCATCTCTTTGAAAGTTCAGCTATTGTATACAAAAAAATCATCCATATATTCTGCTAGTTTTACTGATTTTTGAATAATAAAATTTATTTTATTTAATTTATTAACCAAATGTATATATTTATATATTCACCCAATAGGGACAAATAATAGCGGATGAATAATTTAATTCTAAACTGTTCAAAATTACAACTATTCAAAATATGGCTACTGGGAGTTGACCGCATATAAATTTAATAAATAATAATTATTATTAAAAGATGAGCTTTTTTTAAAAATCCCAAGAAATACAAACTATAAGAAAAAAATGAGAAAACAAAGAAGATGCAATACAATAACATAATAAAATTAAACTTTCTATACTTTTGTACAATATCAGAAGTAATGAGAGTATGTTTCTAGAAATAATGGCCACCAACTGAATAACAAATTAAATCCATAACAAGTGATATTTTATGGTCTTGCTTTTCCAAAGAACCTGTTGAAATGTTTTAGTCAAACTCTAGAGTTTGATACACAATTATTCTTCCAAAGGGATATATTTTTTACAGCAACCCAGGCACAATATATCTAAAACTTTTCATGGGTAGACAAATTCCAGTTGTTTGGAATATAACCTAAACATTAAATCTCTTGCTGAGATTGGTTCATCATTATAATAATATATATCCAAAAAGAAACTAGTAAGAATTATAATAAAAT
Organism: Bothrops alternatus; assembly: GCA_034064705.1. Lineage (NCBI taxonomy): Eukaryota > Metazoa > Chordata > Lepidosauria > Squamata > Viperidae > Bothrops > Bothrops alternatus. The sequence goes on from JARGCV010000085.1 coordinate 2,954,637, forward strand.
TTTGAATACTTGTTGAGGAATTCAATAAACAAAAAGTATCCAAGCACATTTATTTTATTTTGAAAATCTCTGTGTGATCCTTCACCCCCAAGTTATCATATAATGATTTGCTTCTTTTGTACTTTATTTACCTTTGAATCATTATTTTCATTAGTTTCAACCATAATATTTATAAATTAATCACTTGTATCTCTGCAGTGCTTCTAAAACATTTATCAATATATTTTTGTTTACTGAATCTAAAGTAATAATTATAAAAGTAAGTTAATACATTACTGATTATTTATAACATTATCAATATTTTGGATGATGCTTGACTGGAATCTGGAGAACTGAGAGGCAAAATATAAAAGAGTTTGGCCAAAGCTAAGAACATCTATATTTTAGTAGAAAGTAAATATGTGAATATATTAGTGATTATTTACTATATGATTCATGATCAGTTTAATGAAAGGGTCTTGATAAAATGACCCATTTGTTTGCAAACATGAATAATTCCAGTCCATTACTTTATATATATATTGAAAATGGGCTTAGAAAGGTTGGGAGGACGTGAGAAACAAGACATAGTAATCAATAGCCAAACGGCTCAGTTTAATGAATGGAAAGGATGCTGCATATTTTATGATGCAAACAGCCTGCGGTTGTTTCTGAAATCTGATTTAGAAGTGTGCTGAAGGGCACTTATGTTGGAACTTTGAATCAGTAATTTTTATTCAACAGAATGTTTTCTGTTGCTTCAATCAGTGCCAACAAAGGAAGTATGATTAGCAAATGCATTCCTTTTCTTATCACTTAAAATTTGACTTCAGCAAGGTTATTTTAATTATTTTAATTATTGCATAGTGGAAGGCTGAAATCACAACCCAAAATAAATGGGAGTTTCTCCTTCTCTCCTAAAATCCTGAGTTTCAATGTTGTCTGAGAAAAAAGTTTAAAACAATGCTACTTCTCTTTAATTAGAGAATATTTCCCATAACGCACACCGAGCCTTACCAGGCATACCAGACAGAAAACACAACCATATAACTTAATTCTGTTTTAGTAAAAATTACATTAACAGAATCTTGCAGATCTGCAATTCTCCTGCATATCACCTTTACAGTCCAAGAACTTAGAGAGAGTTGCTTCTGAGCCTCTTCTCTGCTCTCCTATTTGAACTTTCCTTAGACAACATCATTCATCCTGTCTCCCCCATTATAGTTTTTTATATATATTCTTTTTCTAGGTCTGAATGTGTCTGTTAGCCTAAGGGATACTGTGTTCATACACTGCATTAAACAATAATGTTGGTTTGTTTGCGGATAAAATAAGAACATTAAAATAGTCTTTTTCACTATTAGGACTATTTGGGTTTCAAAACTACTTCTCAATGTGATAATTTCTTGGATCTTTCCTTATAACAGGGGTCCACAAACTCCGGTCCGTGGAGCAGTACCAGGCCGCAGCATGCGGGCAATCAGTCCACACAAACAAGATAAGCCCCATGCAGGCAGCACACAAAACCACGGAAAAACTCTCTCCACAGAACCGATTCCTGGTGTCCAAAAGGTTGGGGACCTCTGCCTTATATCATACAATAGGATAAAACTACTGTAGTGTTTTATGACTTTATATTATCACAACTTAGCAAAGCCAACTATTAGAGCTAAATTTCACCATTCCATGTCTAAAAACTGACATTGCTTCACTGACTACTATAAGCCCGAAAGTTTGCATTTTTCTTTTCCTTACACAAAGTTATTGGTTCTATTTTTGAATTTTATTTTCATTGTCCATAGAAGTAAAATTATTTTAATGCAGAAATCTAATGCAACCGAAGCTGATTCTCCATAGACCAATAGAATTTCATGACCATTAAGAATCAACAATAACCATAAGCAGTAAATATTTAATAGCGAATATTAAAAGATCTCACTATTATAAGAGCAAATAAATATTATAAATGCTTTACTAATTTATTTTATATATTCTGGGGATGTGTCTTTTCTTTAAGAGAAGACTATTGATAATCTTTAAATTAATTAAAGCTCAAAAGCTTAAAAAGGGTTTTATTCCAGTCAGCACATTTTACAGGCTTTGGCTGTGAATTCAGAATGCAAGGTTTTATCTAGAAATAGTAATATCCTAATTTGCATAGGCATATACGTGCAAGTTGTACAATTTTCCACAATCATCAAATTAATCTAATTTTAGGTTTAAGCAAAATTAAAAACAAAATCTTTTCGTCAGTCTTTTTATTTCTTCTTCCTTTCTCCTTCTTCATAGAGATACATCACCTATTAGGTAGTTCTCAGCTTATCACCAGTAACTTAACAACCATTCAGAGTTCTCACGAGCCTACCTGGGGGGATACTTATGCCCTGGATTTGAGGTTCCAACTGTTACCCAACCACTGTGGTCACATGGCCATACTTTATGTGCTTCAGATGCATTGATGGCTATTTGCAGTGTCCTGCACTTATTTGACCATAAAACAGCATTTATTTCTGGTTTTCAGCAAAACTGCACCATAACGAATAATTAGCTTGTTTAAAAACTGCAGCATTCACTTAATGGCCAGATTCACTTAATGACTGTGGTGATTTGTTTCATGACTGCTGCATGGGCTTAGTTAGTTTTACTAGTGTGTGGCTACAAGCAGCATTCACCCTATGGTTACCAATGGAATTTACAGAAAAAGTTTTTTTTTCCTGAAAATTGTTTCTTCTATATTAAGCCAGAGCTTTTCAACCTTTTCACCCATTGTACCACTTTTAGGATATGGCAACATCCGAGTACTACCAGTCGCCTAGCAAGGTGTCAAAAACTTGATGACCAAAAAAAAAAGAGGAAAAAAGTGATAAAGTACAGGTAGTCCTCAACTTACAACAGTTCGCTTAGTTACAATGGCACTGAAAAAAGTGCCACCCAAGTCGCAGCCGAGCAAGACACCTGCCTGCCCTCCCGGTGGCGCTCTTCCTCCTGTCCGAGGTTTTCATTGTTGTGAGCATTTCTGTTGAGGATTGGCAGCAGGGGTGGGTTGCGGTGTGTTTGTTTTTTATTCCCCCCATCTGCTGGGTGGTTGCAGCAGGTTTTGGTCACTTCACATGACCCTGGGACACTGTGACCATCATAAATATGAATCAGTTGCCAAGCATCTGAATGTAAATCACAAGACCCTGGAGATGCTGCAACATTCCAGCTGATCGGCGCTTCTTCTGGGCTGAGCAGAAGCATCAGGATCAGTGCTGCTTTCCAGCTGATTGGTGCTTCTTCAGGGTTTAGCAGAAGCACCAGGATCAGCGCTCAGCTCCCGGTGCAGCCTGGCGCTGATCCTGGCATTTCCACTGAGCCCTGACAGCCCCAAAGAAGCGCCAATCAGCTGGAAAGTGGCACTGATCCTGGCACTTCTGCTGAGCCCTGACAGCTCCAGCCATCTCTCGCTCAGGCTTGTGCAGTGCGTCCACCGTTTCAGCTCATTCAATTCCCCCGCTACCATTTTTCTAGGATGGTCACGTACCACCTGCCAGGTGCCAACGTACCACAGGTGGTACCCGTGCCACTGGTTGAAAAGCCCTGCATTAAGCTACTAAAATAGCTGCTGCATCTATTATCGGTCTATTTATTTATAAAGTTTATGTGCCTCAGCTGTCCATTTTCTTCTTAAAAGCCTCCAATGATGAAACATCATAACTTCTGAAGATGATGCATGTTTAGTATAGATTATTTTAAAATAATAATTTTCTATTCAGATCAATTGAATTAAAGAATATATAACGTTCAATAAATTATAATTCAGAAAAAAATCATAAATTTTAATATTGCTTATCTGATCTAAAAGTTGTTTAATATAAATATAATCAAAGTTTTATCAACTTCTTGTGGCTGGGTTATCACAGTACTATTGACTCAAATCTTCTGAGTGTTTATTTTAATGTTAGATGTTTTCTTAAACCAACTGGTATATTTCTTTAATTAGTGACTTAGAACACCATAGAATGCAGGAAATAAATAATCAAATAATGTAATTCAATCCATGATCATATGCAGCAATCAATTTCAAAATAACACTAGCTAATTCAGTACAGGAAGATTTATTCCTAAGACGCTTTATGGAAAAGCAACATTTTAACAACTTTGTGAATATTAATCTCCTAAAATTCAATTGTATCATCCAAAAATCTCAAACTGATTATATGGAAAATGCTGACATTTAACTACCTGCATTTTTAAAAAGTTATTATCATTATTTTTATGAGGGACATGGGCATTATATTTTTCAGGACAAACTCTTAAATAAAAACTCTATAAAAAGTGCCTATTGGGTTTTTTGGCAGCTGCAGCACACTGCTGGTTCATATTTAGGTGATTGTCCACTAGGACTCCAAGATCCCTCTCACAGTTGCTGCTATTGAGCCAGGTACCACCTATACTGTACCTGTGCATTTGTTTTTTCTTGCTTAAATGTAGAACCTTACTTTTTTCACCATTGAATTTCATTTTGTTAGATAGTGCCCAATGTTCAAGCCTATCAAGATCCTCCAGTATCTTAAGCCTTTCTTCTGGCGTGTTGACTATTCCTGCCAGCTTGGTGTCGTCTGCAAATTTGATGAGTTCCCCATCTATCCCCTCATCCAAATCATTGATGAAGATGTTGAAGAGTACTGAGCCTAAGCTCTGGAAATCATTCTGCACAGAGACTATGTCTTTTTGGGACAGATAATTTGTGCCAAGATGTACAATAGCATCAACATCACTATTTTGAATTCCCTAAAACCTATTGATAACCAACGCACTGACAATAAAATATGTTTTGTATGTTTGTAATGACTCTGACATACTAATATACAGCCACTGAATTTTGGATCAATTGCAGTTTCCAAATGTTCTTCGTTGGTCTTTGTGCTATATTGAAGTAATCCAGCTGAGTGGTAATAAGTGCATGAATCATTATGGCTACAGTGTGGCCCTACCTAGAGCAGAAGCCTTAACCTGAACTCATTCCTGGTTGTTTCATTATCAGTATTCATTGAACTGTAATATGCATTTAACATCAACCAATTATTTAAAAAACAAATATTATTCTGCATACCCATGACACCAGTTCATGCATTCTATCATTCATTTTAGCCCATTTCTAATTAAATCTACAATTAAATCTACAAATTCTTTCTTCATTCAGCTATAAAATATACTTCTGCTTTCTCTTAGTTTCACAGATACACAATATGTTTACTTTTCCTTGATCATTTCATTTCTTAACACATGCACTTTAATCTTTATTCCTCTTACATACTAAACTACATACCTTCATATGCTATTGGTCATCACCAGATGGATCCATAGAATGTTGACTTCTACTGCCCATGATGATGTTGATCAATTAAAGTTTTACCACAGAGATTTTGGTAACTGAAGTAAAGAGTAGACTAAATTACCAAGCTTAGTCCTACTCATGCCACTTGCAGTATTTTTTTTACTAATTTTAAAGGATGTAAATAGTTCTCTCTTTTTTTAAAAAAAAATTTGGCTAGTATAAATGTTATTGGTCAAGCACAAAAGCTTAGCTTTACCCCAACCATCCTGTACAAATTAATCTAGAGATTATCTTGCTAGCCAATAAACCATTGCCAATAAAGTAATATATTCAGTGTACTGAGACAGTCAGTGTATATATAAAATTTATAGTTACCAGAAAACATCCACATCTCTGAGCTAGGTAAGAATATTACAGAGATTTTATGTGAGAGAACCTAACCTTCTCTGAACATTTAAAGGGGCCCCAATCAATGATAGTAAAACATTTTCTATGGATGACGAAACATGTTTTTGTACATCATAAACTGAATGGTAAATTTAAAGATTTTGCCTTGCCCTGATCTCTCCCAAACCTGTTGCTAATAGCAACTTGTGTTCATTGTCCGGTATCTCTTTTTCTTCCTAATCTCTATCAGTTTATTACATGTAGGTCTTTATTTCTGAGCATGCCTCATGAATTTAATGACAGAAGACAGTACCAGGAGTAGCATTTGGCTGTGTTGGAGCAGCTGCTGAATACTAAAGCATGTCTTCAACCTGTAATCCCTTTTCTGTAAAGTTCTAGTTGAGGTTAATGTTGCATAAGCTGTACAGCTATACTTTCTAACTTACCAGCTGAGTAGTGGAGTCTATTTAAAAAAAAAAAAGCTTTATTTGATCCTGGCTGTTGGTTTTTGGGGAGAACAAATAAAGGGGATTAAACGCAAGAGCGTAGAGAAAGAATTTGGCAAGAAAATCTATAGCAAAAAGATTAGGTAAGTATCGCTTACCTTGAGAAAGATTATAAAGCTTTTCTTCTTTATTGGTACATGTTTGCACACCATAAAAAGTTGAGCAGTTGTTGAGAAAACTCCAAGGGCCAAGGATTTCAACGAATCACCTATTTGATAAAAGACCTGTAACGTAGTAAATCCTGATCTTTAGCCATTTTCTGTGGTCAGAAGGCTTTCAGTGGTTCATGTCACTAAATAGTGAAATACAATATCAAAGCATTTAAACTGCTTCATTTGATCAGTTGCATGACTGCTAAGCTGCCTTTTATGTCTATTTTTAGAGGGAGAAAGAAAAGAAAAGAAAGAAAAGAAACTCTCGTAACTTTGGTTTAATAGTAATTTATACTGTCCTTTTTCCCCACAATGCATTGCAGAAATATGTAATACTCTATAAAGAATGACAGTGAGATTGGTGTAAACCTTACACCAATGGACAACAAAATTCGAACAGGAAAGGTGCTGTTTTTATATACAGCTCTGTTTTCTCCCCTTATTTAGCATATGATGAGAAGTAAACATATACAGTAGTGGCCAGAATTGTGGAAACCTTTTGAGAAAAGTGTATTTTTGAGGTTTGATGGACACAACTTTTTTGGGAGTAGTGCCATAAAATTATATATCAATGGAAAGATAACTTAATCAAGAATGTAATGCAACAAAATTTGTTCAATTATCTGTACTGTATTCTATAAAAAGTTATAGCCAAATAACCAGAAAAAGGAAGCACAACTTGATTAGGTTGATATCAGGTAGCTTTCCTTCATCTGATTGTAGCCAATGAGCATGAGTATTTAGAGAACCAATCAGGTGTCATCTTGTTTTGGCAATGAGCCAATCAGATCACAGTAGGATTTAGTTATTGATGTCATGTATTAAAGCTGAGAGGAGGACATTTGTCAGTGTGTTATGTGATCGCTATCAAGTTGGTTGGGGTCGTCATGTATTAAAGCTGAGAGGAGGACATTTGTCAGTGTGTTATGTGATCGCTATCAAGTTGGTTGGGTTTTTTTTTCCTTTTCTTTAGTGAGCTTGTAAAACGTAATAAAATTAAAGTAATGGTGCAAAGAGTTGACTGGTTGGCCAGAAAGCGATGTAAAATAGTATTATTAAATGAACAAGGCTACGTTATACAGAAATTAGAAGAAAAATGGGTGGAAACTTAACCAAAGGTGGCATTTCTACTGTACACTTTTCCCAAAAGGTTTCCACAATTTTGGACACTACTGTACACAAAGTCCACGTAATTATGTACAAAACATCTATGCACTATGGTAATGGCCTCATAAAAAATTGGATGTCCAATTCAGTTATTGTGGGAGAAAATGTATGTGCAGCAAACTGCCATGCTTCCCCCCCCACAAATCTCATAACCTTTTGATACCCTAATGAAGCAACCAGAAGATTATCATCTTTTTGACTTAATGTCTTACCTACCTAAATATGATTAAGTTACTCCCTATCTCTTCCTGTCTTTGTTAGTTCCTTCTGCTTTTCATCTCTCTGTTTTTACCTGCTCTTTGAACAGGTAATATGTTATTAGAAAATAGTTGCTTATATGAAGGAATTTTCCAATGACGAAACTTTATGTCAGCATCTAATGGTTAAACTTATGAATGTAAAATGTCAGCATTTAATGGTAAAGCCTATGTATGTAACAAGTATATAAGAAGCAATAAACTCAGAGTTTGTCAAGCTGTGTCCTGCAGCTTCAAACCTCTGCTCAAGACATGCCTGCATCTTTCTCTTAGCGTCTTTACAAGTTATCTAGGCGATTTGCCTCTGGCATTGCTTTGTGCAGATTTAGGGAACCAGAAAAAGCATGTCATGAGCAGTCTTGCACAATATGTTCAATAGCTTGCATATCACAGTCGCCACAAGGGAAATCTTTCCAGATCCACTGATACAAGGCAGAGGCATACCTAATTTCATTCAATTTTATCCAGACAGAGCAAGGTAGGTCAAACCAAGTGGTTTGGTAGAGGAATCACTAATGGTCAGGCCTCAAGAAGATACCTGTCATATTCCTCTCTCCAGGCATTCTTGGGGTTCAGCTGGGTAAATGTTAAATGAATACCTGTTTTCCAAGCTGGCCTGTGCATTCCCCTGGTGAACAGGGAGGCTTTGTCATTCAGCATCCTTGACCATAGCTGAACGAGACCTTGTTGTCTTCTAATGTGGGATGGTAAGATATTGCTAAGCACTGGTAACCAGTGCACAGGAGTGAGATGCAATGGGCCAGAGATGATATGCATTGTCTAGTGGAGTTGGACTTTGACCATTTGGGCATGGATGCTGTTAAGCCACATGCTCTCATAATGTTCAACCATGAAACAAACCAAAGTCAAAGCTGTTTCCTCTCCTTATTTAGAGGGATGCCTTGATTCCAGTGTCCTTGGCATTTCAATAGATTAAGAAATGTATTCGCATTCAGTTTCTAGATCACAAAAAAAGACCTTCCAATCTATCATGAAGGGTGGATTGGCACTGCATTTTTCCACCAGTTTTTGAAATATCCAGTGATTGTCAGTTGTAAATCTCCCAGTTCTTCAACCGTTCAATTCATCTTCAAGGATTTTTTTTTTCAAATTTCATCCAATTGCAAAATATCAAACTAATATATACCAAATATGGTTACAGATTATATCCATAATTTATATTGGTGATGATAATTAGCAGGATCTGTGTATGAGCTAATTTATATTTTAAGCCATTTTAAGAATAATCATTGACATAGTATGGTCCCTGGGGATTACCAGGGAAGAATTAATGGCAGAAAAAAAGATCACTAAAACTGATGTTCTCCAATTGTTATTAGTTTAAAACTTTTTGTTTGAAAAAGTTCATTGAGCAAATATTCACATCCCACTGCTTTGCCTGCTTTAGCCTGTGCCATTATTTTATTTATTTATTTATTTTATTTTATTTATATGCCGCCCTTCTCCCAAGACTCAGGGTGGCTCACAACAACAACACAATTAAAAACACAATTAAATTAAAAATTAATTTCATTCACACAACATACAAACACAATCAGTTCGCAGTCGCTGATGGAGGGACACTCTTAGGGCCGAGGGGCGGAGCACAGCTCATATGCCCCAAGCCTGTCGGCATAGATGTGTCTTCAGTGCTTTCCGGAAAGCTAGGAGGGAGGAAGCAGTACGAACCTCTGAGGGAAGCTGGTTCCAGAGGGCTGGGGCAGCAACGGAGAAGGCCCTTGCCCTAGGCCCCGCCAGATTTCAACTATTAAACAGTTCCAACTTGCTGGATCCAGGATGTGTAACTTTTATTTGGTGTGCCAGGTCTCTGGAACAGCTTTTTTCCAATATCCGTAGAGCTGCAACCATGTTGAATCTGAATCCAGATTCCAGAGGGCTGGGGAAGCAACGGAGAAGGCCCTTGCCCTAGGCCCCGCCAGATGACATTGTCTAACAGACGGGACCCGTAGGAGGCCAACCCTATGCGCCCTAACCGGTCTCTGGGATTCATGAGGCAGAAGACGGTCCCGCAAGTATCCTGGTCCATTGCCATAATTCTGCAATTGTGACTCTATACCCACATCTGAAGTGAAAGGGGTTTGAAAAACAGTGCAGAGCATTGCCCCTTTCACAGAATGTGACAAAGGAGGTCAAATATACTATATTGAAAAATACAGCTTCTCCAATCCAGGTGTATCCCTTTAATATTCTTTCCCAGACTAAAGATAGGGATACTTCCCTAATAATAAAACAAAAATGGGAAGACTATAAAAACATTACCATCTATAAGTGATATCTTTTCTTGAATAAATCAGGTACAATAATGATGGAAACTCTAATTTATTGACACAGTATCTTTTTAAAAGAAGCATGTGCATATAACAGAGTTGAAAGGGATCTTTAGTCTTCTAGTCCAACACCCAGCACGATTCCAGACAAGCAAGTGTTCAGTCTCTTCTTAAAAGCTTCTAGCGATGCCTCTAGCACCACAATGTCTGAAGGCAACCCCTCCACTGGTTAATTGTTCTCACTGTCAGGAAATTTCTCCAGAGTTCTAGATTGCTTCTTTCCTTGATTATATATGTGTGTATTATGAGTGCATGTGTGTGTGGATTTGGTAGTAAATACCATACTGTAACTGGAGATTATATTTGGTAGTAAAAATATCTGTCCTCATTCATTTAGAAAAAGGTTTATTGTTAATGCATTGATTGCAGACATCATTTAAACCTTCTAAATTACTAGAGCATAGATCAGATTCACAGATCTGCAGGGTTTCTTCTTTGAATAATTGACTGCTTTATTATATTTTAATATAGTTCATCATCAACATAATAATTTTCCTGCTATGTCAGGATTCCTTAAGCTTCAGAAGCATCTGTCTCCAAATGTTTTGATTCTTTATTTAACTGGGCATTTTTTTTTCTACAACAATTTGGAGAAATTGGTGGATCAGGAGGTCAAGAACTGGGGTAGTTTGGCAGACCCCTGTCATTTTTGAAGGTTCAAGGTTTCTGCTCATGCCCAACCTCCTCTCCTATCCAGAACCCATTTGGAGCTACGAGGTGGAGCTAGGTGGAGTAGAGAGGATTGTGCAGGAGCATATCCAGACTCTGCGGAAGTAAGTCTTGGTAAATTGCACCTTTGAAAGGCACATTGACAGTTTCTGCCATTGAACTCTGCAGGTTCAATAAGTTACCGGAAATCTTGACTTGAAAATTATACCAAAGTAGTTTACTCACTTCCAAACTTCAAACATGTCTCCAAACAAGAACTTGGTTGATTGCATTAAATGCATCTGATAAATCCAACAGGACCAGGGGAATTGTACCCCTATCCTAGTCCTATCAAATGTCATCAGCAAGAGTGATAGATATGGTTTTAGCTTCATATTCAAGCCTGAATCCTGAGTGAAGAATTTACTATAGATGTAATCCAACTATGTGATCAACAATCTTTCTAGAACAGGAGGATTAGAGACTGATTTATAATTATCTAGAATATTCAAGTCAAAATATTATTTCCTGAGGAGGGGATACACTGCTAGATATTTCAGAGTGAGCAATTTATCTTCTAAGCAAATTTATTGCAGCATGCCAGCAGATCTAGTTTTCCAAGTGGGACAGTGGTTACTCTAAACAATGTTCCCAAACAGCTATTTATACATGTAATATGAGTCAGAAATATAACAATGTTCTTACTTTTACTGACATGGTATAACCTATTTTTTTAAAAAAAATTTATTCAATGATCAACATGACTATTCTCTCAGTTCATCTCCCAGACCTCCCCAGTTAACCAAGAATTCCTTGGATTAGTTAGAGAGAGGAGCAATCCTTTCAAATACCACTACAAAAGAATTAGCTAAGGCAGTCAGCAAAAATGTTCCCTGGAACTATCAAATGCCCTTTAAGAAACAGCAGGATCCATTAGCTATCTGTAATGGTTAGAATGAATAGGTCCCTTTCCCATCTACCTTTAGCAGAGTTCTGAAACTGCCTGGAAAGTGATCTAACCATGACATAAGATTTATTAACATATTCCTCTGGGCTTCACTTTCTAGATGGGTCAGGTCCATGATCACTTTGGACAAACCAGCTATGAATGTTCAGGTTCTACTGAAAGAAGAACCTTCAACAATTGTAATATTGCAAAGCAGATTTCTTTATGCTTACAAATACACAGTTGGGTATTTTTCATGTTTGAAACTGAAAAGGCACAGCCTAGTTTAAATTAGTGTCAAGAGGTCCCATTAATATTCTTTTACTCAGACCAGCTATTTCATGAGATAATCACTCTAAATTGGCAACATTTCCTTGCATGAGCACAACATTGCCTGCCAATCAAGAGAATAGGATGGGTTTCTTTGTTCTGTAGATCTCTGTGCGTGACTCAGAATAAGATGAAACTTTTCTTGTGCTGTAGCTTGAAAACAAAGTGAAAATACAGCTGAGTGAACTCTACATCTCCGTGGGTATGGTGATAATAAGCAGCAGAGGCCAGAGTGCATTTAGTTCTGTGATTGGAATCGTTATGATACTTAATGTTGCTAGCAAATTTAAAAAAAAATCTTAGAAATGCAGCACAATTTGCACGACCATGTACAATTGACGAGGGGCTTGTAAGTGAGATTAGGGCACACAGTTCTTGGCACTAAAACTGAAGGGCATCAAGAATTCAATTTTCTCTTTAAATAGTAAAAGAGTCAGAGACAGAATCCATATGGGAATTCAGAAAAACTGCACAATAGCTAAGTAATCACCATGAGGGAGAGTCTCTCAAACAGCCCACATTTTCAACAGAGATGACAACATGACTTCACTGCTCCCAAACTCTGAATTGGCCAAAGCCCAAATACTGACATGTAATAAAATAAGCCAAAATAGAATGTTGGCCCAATTTTCCACTTTTAACCACTAGCTGATTTTATCTACTATAAAATGCTTCTACTTCACCTCGTTGTGACACAGAAACCTTAACAATTTGGAAAGGGAGAACTGACGGTACTTTAGCCATAAAATAATGATTTAATTTTCTAAGTGTGCAGATCATTATTATGTATAAGTCTAAGTCAGGACTGACATTTTGAGATGTCCCCTACCATAGGGGAGTCAAATTTAACATAGCATCCAAATAACTACACTTAATTTTATACCAAATCTTAGTGTGCCTTCCAGAACAACAACAACAACCACAAAATCTGTTTGCAGTTTCTAAAATGAGTGGGAGGAAAACATATCAATTGCTCAATTGTTCCCTGTTTAAATATCCTCCTAAATTAGTAATGACTAAAGCAGGGCTTCTTCGGCGGTAGTGTTCTATCAAATTCCTTTCTCAGCATAGCTAAACTGGGATTTAAGGTTTCAGCATGACTGGAAGGAGAATGAAATCTGTTGGTCCCTATATTCATTATAATATATGTTCTTTCATTTTTTAATTTGATCAATGGTAGTAAAATGATAAATTTGAAATAGAAGCAGCTATTCTCTTATTTCAAAATATTTGGAAACCGAGTTAAATTAGATTATAAGAAGTGGAAATGTTTGCAAAAATTCTATCCTAGTTTGTGATGAAATAACCTTCACTGTCACTAAATTTCCTCTCCTTGAATTGCCAGGAGATGGTGCTGAAGAACCTAAATAGAAGATATTGGTCACACAATAATAAGGAAAAATCCTTAACAAGATGTTTCTTTGAACCTTTCATTTTGCAGTAAGACAATGCCTTAAACAATTAATTTAATCTTTTCTAGCCTTAAGCATGCCCATCTTTAGGAGGAAAATAAGATATAATGTGAACAAAGCTTGAGGTGGAAGTGGAAATTAGATGCTCTAATTAAACTATTGTAGTCAATTCATTTGATTACAGAACTGCACAGTGTAACACACGGAATAAGTAAACTGGGGAAAATGAGAGTTGCCTTGATGAAAAAAATACTGTACAGATGTTTAGGATTTATAAAGAAATAATATTGCCTTAATAGAATTAGAAACTGAATATGAGGTGCTTGTGGGACAAGGTACCTGTGAAATTACTTGGATACATTTGCAGATGTTAAATTTAGTCTTTAGTTTGAAATTAAAATGAGAAAATCTAAAATCTTTCTTTCCTATGAGAGAGAGAGAGAGAGAGAGAGAGAGAGAGAGAGAGAGAGAGAGAGAGAGAGAGAGAGAGAGAGAGAGAGGACAACGTATCTGTCTCTATTTCTATAGTAAATTCCCCTCACTAAATGTATGTTCTTGTATAACTACCACCACCAATAACCATAGCAATACAATCAATTGCAAAAGGCAGCTTTGCTAGGAACAGCTTATTTCCTGCAACAATACCTTTAACATATCTATGGAGATTCTCAATTATCCAGGTTATGGTTTTCCCAAAAGGATTTTTCCAAAAGGTTACTGGAATTTGTTGATTTTTTTTCTTGGTGTGATGAACCACAATACACACAAATACACATAAGAGTCTGTGTGGTATAGTGATTGAGGTACTGGGACAAATGCAGTCTTCTGGCTGGATGGCTTTGGCCACCAACTTTCTCTCAACCCTTCTTCCTAGTGTTTTTTTTCCCCCTCACCAATCCCCATCTATATCCCAGTGTGGCATACCCCAATAACCCACCCATTCCCAAATTTCCACCATCTTTGTTCCATTTCCTTAACTAGGTCTATTATTATTCCAGTGTAGTATATTCTTCTGACCTATATTCTCACGGCCTTAGAGTACCACCAACCAATCCATCTAATAATATCTACTGCCAGTAATGATTCAGTGAGGCATATCCCAGCAGGCTCCCTATGAGTCCCACAGGAAGTGTCTTTCCTTGCTTTTGGCATGTCTTTCTTGCCTCCTTTAGATCCCCCCCTTCAATTGTTTATGCACATAGATTTATGTGCATGAAAAGGTGATGATCAGGATTTTTTTTCCCCTCATTCATATTCCTAACCTTTCTCCTGGCTATCGCTGAATCCACAAACTCTCTCTCTCTCTCTCTCTCTCTCTCTCTCTCTCTCTCTCTCTCTCTCTCTCTCTCTCTCTCTCTCTCTCTCTCTCTCTCTCTCTCCTCTCTCTCTCCTCTCTCTCTCTCTCTCTCTCTCTCTCTCTCTCTCTGTCTCTCTCTCTCTCTCTCTCTCTCTCTCTCTCTCTCTTTTTCTCTCAAAATAAATCTGCTTACTATCTCAAGAAGAAAAGCTTCATTTAGAGCTGGGATAACAGGATATTTAAAATTCCCCTATTCCTGGAATCCATTGCTTGTGCCACTTATTCTGCCTTTGGACACATGTATGTTGGATGGATCTGTGAATTGGATGAGAACCATGCCCTGCAGGAATTTAGCATCAATAATCCCCTTTGAAGTTGCTATTATTATAAAGGGGTTGACATTATGATCTATGTTGTAAAGGTAATATTTCTCTTGCACCTTTGGCCATTTGCTTTTTAGGCTAACAAGTTTGTTAGCATGTTCATGTGTATACTCTGGCATCACCAATACTCCATTGATTTGATTCAAATCTTCAAAATAGGAATGTCAAATCAAAGCATCATTCAATGAGGTAAGTCAACAGTTCTCCTTTGAAATGGATAATTTTTAAAAGGTTCATATAGCCCTAAAGAGTCAACTTACTTATTTGAGATACTAAATATCTGAGGGTAACATATACAGGATTTTTGTTGCACTTATCCCTTTAGAAGTGTTTATCTTTTCCTGGTCCCACAAGTCAAATAGATCCAGAACTTTGAAACACATTTCCCCATAATAGCCATAAAAAACCAGATAAACAAATACAGAAATGGAAAGGTGTACAGTAGAAGACAGATCTAATGTGGCTTTCCCCAGTGATGTGCCTTCAATGTTATTTAAATCTAGAAAACCACCAGTTGTAGAAGATCAACTTACTATGAATTATGGGACAAGACTGCACACTCCCATTTTCATACATAAATTAAACAGAATCTTAATTTAAAAACTGGCATTGAGTGCTACAGGAGAAAGGATAATATTGAAGACACTAATAATGTGTAAAATGCCCCCATGTTTCAGTTGGTGTGCTCATTGTCAGAGATTTATATTTTCACAGTCCATTTTAATTATCTTGTTTCAGAGTCTTCAAAGTGGTCCTATTAACTTAATTTCCCTCTGCTGTATTTATCTCAGGTATTTCAAATATTCTGTATTTTCTTATACTAAAATCCTTTCTCTGCATTTGCTTAATTTGCTTAAAAGGACATGCATAAGAACAATTGTGATTAATATTCTTGCTAGTGTTTCATATATCGAATCCCTTTTCAGATATTATTAGAGTCTCTTATCATTGCTGTTTTGTCCTTGGATATGTCTTCTTAAAAGCTTTCTCTCTCTTGAGCACAAGACAGAAAAGAATGGCTTTGCTGCTTGAGCAAATTAATGTTAATCTTAACACTTTTTCAATTTCAGACTTGAGATGATCCTATATATAATTATTTACATGTTTTATATAACATAGATAGATAGATATCAATAGATGACTGATTATTGATTAAATCAATTAACCATATCAAATATATAAAACTCACACAAAAATACAAAGAAAACAGTAGGACATGTTCATAAGTCACAAAAGTAAGTAAATAAATAAAAATGTTAAATATGCAAGACTGAATGCAAGCAAATTAATTTCTCTTTGCACCTACCCCTGATGTTGCAAAAAAAATGTTTTTGTTTTCTTATGGTTTGATCCAATCATAATTCAATTAGGCATGCCTGCTTTGCATCATTTGAAGACGGAACAGTACACAGGAACTCATTGGGGATAACATTAATATGTAGTTGTTGAAGAGGGCTGTATTTTTATTTTAAAAAGAGCACATTTACTAAATAGGAAAGTAAATTGCAAGCAAACATAGCTTTGGCTTTCTATTCAAACATGAAGCATTTCAAGACAGTGCTACCTACATGAAAAATCACTGTGGAAAAAAATATATATTCTTACTGTAAGAATTTAAATACAGTAGTTAGTAATTTATAATAACTGTGTTTTTTCCAGCCATAGTTTTATAATTTGTGTTTTCTTTTTGAAAATAACAGTAGTTGAATAACTAAGCCTTCATTCATACATATTAATTTGATCTTGCATGGTTTCCCATACATGTGTTCAAGTCTGTTTTCCTGATTATTATGACAAGAAGTAATAGAGTTTTCTGTATCTCTTTGTTGTGCTATCTAATAGTCATCCAGATAGTTGTGGCCCAGATATTGTAGCATATATCAGCCAGGATTTCTAAATATCACACACCAAAATATGAAGCATGCTATCTTTGAAAAACAGTGCATTAATCTTTGCAAGCTGCTAAGTTCTTTCCTATGCAACTTATTCCATAACCTCTGCAAAAAGTATTTTCAAACTTGCATTCAAAACTTTTGAGCTTTCATATGATTAATTCCATAGAGCATAAGCTTACCAACATAAAACCAGAAAATGGCATAATTGCTACTTGCATGCATTATTTATAACTAAATGGTCTATGAAAAAAATAAAGTCAATAAAAGAAAGTCATTGGGTGTTAAAACCAATCTGCTTCTTCCTGCTTAACTGACATCAAAATATTACCTCATAAGTTCTAGAAGTACTGCCTCATAATTATAAGGCTTTGATTAAAAATAGAGATAAATATTAATAATTATGCTATTATTCTGCATATTTAGCACAAACTAGTGTTCCTTTTCTACTGTATACTTTGGGTAGTTTCTCAATATATTTTTAAAGGATATAGAGATGTATTTATTTATTTGATTTTTGTCCTGGTTTTATTGCTTTATAAGTAATTCAAGGCTGCCAACATATGGATAGCAGAATGGGTGATGGTGACAGATGATTCTGGAAATAAGCCAGTCTTATGCCGTGAAGTGCTTTATGGCATACAGTGTTAGTGAAAGTTGTGTTTTAGAAGGAACAGGGAATTTTTTTTAAAGAAAAAAGAATTAATGACAGGTTGCATCAGTGGGGTAAAATTAGATCAATCTAATTGATCTAGAGTCAAGACTGGCTGAGAAATTCTGGAAGTTGAAATCTATACCTCTTCAAGTTGCCACAGTTGAGAAACACTGACATAAGTCATCTGTATTTTATAAAACATTTATACTTATAAAACAATAAGGCAGCGGTTCTCAACCTGTGGGTCGCGACCCCATTTGGGGTCGAACGGCCATTTCACAGGGGTCGCCAAGCACCGCAGTCCGCCATTTATTTATTTATATTTTTGGTCGGCCATTTTTTTTGGTCGGCCATTTTTTTCCCTATCGCGATGCGGGCCATCGTGCCACGCATGCGCGGTGTGCCCCATTGTGCCGCGCATGCGCGGTGTGGGCCCACCATTTTTTTTGCCCGATGCGGGCCGGGGTCGAGCCCTGGAAAAGGTTGAGAACTGCTGCAATAAGGAATCTTCCCACTATGGATGAATGGCTACAGAAGTTGATGGAGTTGGCAGAGACGGCAAGATTGACTGTTTTGATTTAAAAAAAAGAATACAAGAACCCTTGTTTCTACATGGAGACTGCTTCTGAACTTTGTGCTTGAGGTGAAAAAAATGAAACTTTGATTCTGTGGTTCACTGATTAGATTGATTTGTTGTTAGAGAAATGGCTAGTTTATACTATTATGAAAAAGTAAAAAGTTGAGGTTTGATGTTAATGCTTTATTCTATTGCAGCAGGAAGTTGGAAGTCAATGTCTTTTTTTTTCTTTTTCCCTTCTCTCCCTCACTTTCCTCTCCCTTTTCCCTCCCCATTGTGTCCTATTATTTGCTTTGTATTTTGTATTTTACTCTATAATTCAATAAAATGTAATAAAAAATAAAAATAAAATAAATAAATAAATAAAAGAATGAGGAATCTACTCAGCCAAATGGTAGCTGTTCTTTCTTTCATTTCTCTATTATGTTTAATGTAGTTTCTAACAACAGTAATTTGAGCTTTCCAAGATGTAGTGTGGTTATTTCTGAGAACATTTAAACTTCCATATTCAGTTTCAAAATTAAAATTTCAGCTTATTCATCTTGTTAGAATGATTACTAATGAATTTTTAAACTATTCGTATTTTGCTGTATTGTATTAAACATGTGTATTTTAATTGATGTTTTTATTGTTTACTAAAAACAATTGGTCGTTGCTAGAATAGACATAATACGAATATTCATAATAAATTAATAAACTTGTTTTACCTGTCCTGTGTTTCGTTATAAGAAAACAGACCTATTTCTATGGTTTTTTTTTTACATTTTATTTCTTGCAATACTTGTAGCTAAGCCTGCTGAACTTGGAAAATAAACAGGAAATCAAATGTTAGAATTATACATATTGCAGAATTGAACTTTTAATCTGAATTTAAATGATCAATTGTGTTAGATTTTTTTTTCAATATTTCTTGCCATAAAATCTGTGTTTTGGAAAGTGAAAATCATGCTCGAAGGCTATCATAGAACACTTCCATAGGGGCCTACAGAGATTTCCTGCATCAGTGAACAATACTGTACCATTATACCATAAACTGTTTTTTGAGTTTAAGTGTGATATCACAATGTACATACAAAATGGGTAGGTCTTGCATTGCAACAGCATGATACTGCTATGGTCATTCATTCATTCGTTTTTATCCCACCTTTATTGTTTTTATAAATATCTTAAGGTGGTGAATATAGCCACCTTCCTCTTCCTATTTTTTCTACAGCAACAACCTTGTGAGGTGAGTTGAGCTGAGAGCAAATGACTGGCCCAGTGTGGTCCAGTGGGCTTTTACGGCTAAGACAAGATTTGAACTAATGGTCTTACATTTTCTAGCTTGATGCCTTAATCCAATGGGTTTGCATTTACTCTTCTGTCCCTGACAGAACAGACTGCTTTCCATCCAATCCAAGACAGATAGATAACTCAGAAGAATAAACAGAAAATATTGCTTTATTCTGGGAATCCTAAACAATAACTCACAGTTATGTAGAGATGCATCCAAAGGTATATTTCAGCAATATTGGTTCATTCCACAGGTAAATTGATATTGAATTTTCCCCTCTTCTTCTGCATAGGCGTCATATGTTGGCATAGGATCTCCAAGCCGTGTGGCTAGGAGCCATGAGGCTGGATGAACAAAGGCATTCCCTCTTGGCTTGTGTCCAGGAAGTCTCCCAATGACCTTTTGAGACTCCTCCCATTGACCCATCAACATACCTAGCATTTAACCCAATAACTGCCAGATATTCTAACATACTGATACATGCTCACTAGTTAGGGTTACATAGAGCTATACAAGGTTATATAGAGCTATACGGTCCAGAATAAGTGTCTTAACCCACTGTAATCCATGGATACCTGGGGGACATGATGTCAATCACAGGCCGTCCACAAAGGCTTGAAGAAATGTTGTGATTTAAATATTGAATTAAGTTTGGTGGTCCATGGCCATGGTCCAGGACCACAAAAGTTATTTAAAGGGGGTCAGTGGTGAAGAAATGGTTGAGAACTACTGCTTTAACCATTAGGCCAAAGTGGCTCTCTGTTCCTCTTGATCCCTCTGAGGATCCCTTTAGATATTTATTAGAATGGTCTTGAAGAAAACTTTATTTTAACATAGAGGATAGAGAATTGTTTCCCCACTACTATTTTTTCTAATCTATTTATAATTTAATCCTTGCTCTCTAATGTATATATATGTAAAGGCAAAGAAAAACATTTTTAACAATGTAACAAAAACTATGCATCTGACAAAAGTTAATTTTCTTGTAAAAAAAATTCTAGTGAAAACAGTTCAATTAAGCATATTTTTAAAAGGAAATAGTAAAACACCTGTCATAATGATGTGAACAGTAGTGCTAAAATCTATAATTAAAACAGGCCTCACGGGTGACATTACAATCCTTTATTACACTTGACAGCTAATCTAGACACTTGACTCCTAAACTGATATATTAATCCTTACTTGGGTTGACCTATTGATTATCTGGTCTAATTCAATTTTCCCTATTTGAGGAGCCATTCACCTGGTTTGTGAATATGTCCTAGAATAATGTATCCATATTTGATCATAAATCTATATTATGAGTATGATGTGTTATAACAAATTTTCTTACTGCTTACCAATGAAAAGATGGATGATGCTGTAATAAGAAAAACACTCTCTTTGCATGGTTATCTATATTTACTATATTTAGATCTTGCTACCAATATTTATGAAGAAATAAATGCATACAAATAGATTGAAGGAATATACAAATAATTCTTTATTATAAAAGGCTTGCAAAGTGCCATAAGCATTGGCTACAAAATTGTAAATGAATTGAATAGTGCAGAATTTTCTTTTCCTTAAAATATCTTAGCAAGTTTTGATAAGATAAGGTTGTAATGATAGATGAATTCAAAGGTTTTTTTTCCCTCTGTTCTTCCTCCTCTTCTTTTTCATTTCCTTCCTTCCAGCAAGTTAGATGAAAATTAAAGATGGTTTTATGTACATTTGGATGTTGTATATATTCATATAATTGATAGAGGAGCTAAATTCATGTTCGCTATTATAAAAGTGCTGCATATTCATGCAACATATGCTGTTTACCTTCAATATATAGACAGGCCTATTACATATATTATTTTGAATGAAAGGAAGTAGACTAATTGATAGTAGAAAGGGCAAAAGTTTTAGAAATACTTTTGCTCACATTTTTCAAAAAATGGCACTCTGGTTCAATAGCTTCTAGTTATGAGAATGGTACACTGTGCATATATTCTGTCTGTAAGTATATTACTTCATTTGTAAATATGCTAGCAGTAACAAACCTTAATTAGATACTTTATTTAGGAAATATAACTTGGAGCAATATTCAGAGAGGACTGCTTTGGGAAAAAACAGGTAATTAAATTGCCTTGCTTGGGAGAGAATAAGTGAGATAATGAGAGCGTATTAGTTTTCATTATTAATATTATTATTGCTTGTTTTCTTGAACTAGATAAAATGGTTAGATCAATTGTAGTCTTGAAGAATATTTTTTGGAAAATAACAGTAGTGTATGGGGCTACATATAAAATTAAAAATTCACATCCAGAAAAAACAGATCTAGGATAGTGGTAGAAATATTTTTCATCTATCAAAAGCCACATTTCTTAGAGAAGTTCTTCTACTAAAATGGATGTGTTATACTGTTTACTTTTCTCATTGCTACATTTTTTATCTTGCTGTCTACATAGCAAGATTATTTCACTATTTACAGTTCAAAGAAAATAGTTTTAATTGTCATGCCCATTTCTTCTAAAGGTTATATTTTTAAAAAGCCAATATTTTTTTCTATCAGGCAAACAATTTGTATGTGGGGAAAATATATGCTGTATAAATACTTTTCTAAAAATACATATATTTTGTGAATATTTTGAAGTTACTAAGATGCAAAAGGGCAGGAGCGACTATAAAATGTCAATGTATCCCAGATTTTCAAATATTCATGTTATCCAGAATTAATAAGTTCATACAATAATTCTAATAAGACAAATTTCTGTCCTGTTCTAAAAGAGATTGTTCTTGCCAGGGACCTGCTACAAAAATGGATGTTTGACGTTTCTCAATTAATCATATGCAGAGGGCTGTTGAAATTAGGCCCGTAACCTACAAAACTACTTTGGTTACAGCCATCTTTCTTTGATTTTTGGCTTGCCACAGCTATGGGGGTGGGAGGGAAGATGCATTCTTCTACTTCAGTCAAAACAATAACTTTCTTGTGAGAACCAAGGTCAAATCGCTCAAGTGTTTGGTGGGCTAGAACAGGGCTTTTCAACCAGTGGTACGGGTACCACCTGTGGTACATTGCACCTGGCAGTTGGTACGCGCCCATCCTAGAAAAGTGGTAATGGGGGAGGGGAATGAGCTGAACCGGTGGCAGCACTGCACAGGCCTGAGCGAGAGATGGCTGGAGCTGCAGGGCTGTCAGGGCTCAGCAGAAGTACCAGGATCAGTGCCGCTTTCCAGCTGATCGGCGCTTCTTCAGGGCTGTCAGGGCTCAGTGGAAATGCCAGGATCAGCGCCAGGCTGCACCTGGAGCTCGGTGCTGATCCTGGTGCTTCTGCTGAACCCTGAAGAAGCACCAATCAGCT